>JAODKE010000125.1:1986444-2016618 GCA_026779605.1 Mormyrus hasselquistii
TGTGTGTGTGTGTGTGTGTGTGTGTGTGTGTGTGTGTGTGTGTGTGTGTGTGTGTGTGTGTGTGTGTGTGTGTGAGCTGTCATGATGAGGATCTGATCTCCATTGCACTTTAAGCAGGGTGATTAGCGGCAAGACCTTCCTTGGGGGAGGGGGGGGTTGTGTGATGTAATGGCTCTGACATGGGGACACCGTGCAAGTAGCTGGTCTTTTACAGTGAGGCTCGGACCCTTTATGGTTCCACGGTGTCGCTGTCTGTGAGCTTGAGGTATGCAGGAGCCTCCAGTTCATCCTGCTTTAGTCTGAAGAAATGCACTCACCAGCACCCACCTGCATGGCTTCAGTGCGTTTTCCTTGAAGGGTATAAATGATTCCTTTAATAAAAAAGAATAAAAAATCAGCAATTCATCCGTCAGTGTGAATGACAATGAGTGTTGTTGTTGACCAGCTCCCCTTTTTTCCCACACACTTGCCGGATCCCTCAGGATTTGGCCTCAGGGAAACGCACCTTAGTTCTGTAGATATGCCTGCAGATCTGTGTGGGGAGCATGAGTGGAGCTATGCTGTGCTCCGATGCCCTCAGGGCCATGTTCTGCTTAATGCTCTCGTTAGTCCAGCCCCGTGTCGTCATCTGGGAAGCATAAGATGCTGTGATTCGCTCTTTAGAGGACATATTGTTCTTAAGCAGCCGGAGGACAGGATTTAGAATCGGAAAAATGACACCTGTCGTGAACAGGAGGCTGGGCTCATCTCTCAAAGGCAGCAGTGTTTTTGGCGGCGGGGGGGGGGCAGCCAGAATGACAATGCCAGTCATACCCAGCGCAAGGATTAAGGCTTCTGCTCAGCAGTCCGCTAAGTGACTGCCTGAGACTGAATTTACGTCCCCATAACCGATGAAGAGCTGTGCAGAAGATGATCCTCCTCCTGGCGTTTGTACCCCACCCCCGCACATTTTCATGCACAAGTTGCTTCAAGTCAGGTATCTAGTAGGAGCATGCAGGGGGGACGAAACTGTTATTGGGAGTAATAAGGGAACTAGGAAGGAAGATCATTAAGGCTTCTGCTCCCAGAAACCACAAAGAAATGTGAGGATCACACAACTGGTGTCATGGTGGAGTCCACCATTCGAAGCATTTTCTACTGCTTTAATTACCCCCAATTCGACCTTCTCAAAACCAGTTTCACCTTCCCCATTTTGTATTAGCTCAGAATCGTTAAAATCAACCACCTGTGCGTGTTTAAATGCATCATGCTCACGCCGCTTGTGCACAGAGAAAGAAGAGGTGCACCTTGATGTGTGGAGACAGTCGGCGGCCACAGGAGTGTGACCACCTCAGTCTCACCGGTAATGAACCACTGCACATCCGCCCCCTCCGGAGGAGGGACACTCTTCCACTTTACTTATTTAGCAGAAATGTAACTGAGAAAGCAGGTCAGCCAGTCCCTGGAGCAATCGGGGGTCAAAGGCCTTACTCAGGGGACCAACAGTGAAGTCACACCACCAAGCCTGGGATTTGAACTAGCAATCTTCCTGTCCCGACATGGTGGCCTGACCTGCAGACTGAAACTCACACGGGACTTGCCCTGTTCTCCCAGGTTCACTCCAAACCCTGACAGGGTGCTTCGCAGGCCCGTACGATACAGGGCTGCTTCAAGGTTCGATCTACAGCGGAGTGAGCCTGGGGTAACCTAGAACTCCATCAGCTAACTGCTGTCCGACAGAATGAACGACACCATCATCTAGAGTGGCAGGTCTCTGTATTCTAGAAACAGACTGATAACTGGTCAGCCCCAGGTCGTGTCTTCAAGGCATTGTTGAGTTGTCCGCATCCTGCATAAGCTGTCTTAGGTCGGCACAAACCATGCTGGGGAACAGCACAAATTAAAAGCGTTTCGCCGGAATGAACAGAGCGTTCCGAAAACTGACCTCGCCGCTTAATGACCTATTAAAACTGTGAGCAATGGCACATTTATGGTCATCTTAAGCAACTTTATTGCCTGGTTTATACTTTCATTTATTTGTTTTTTTGTCTCCTAATGAATTGGTATAACTTCCGTGTCCAGTACTCAAAATCATTTCATAAATAGTTAAATAAATCCAGAGTGAGTGTGTGCATGCATGCGTGCGTGGCGTACTATACTGCTCCTACTTACGAATAAGCTTCTCAGATGGGTTTTGTTTTGTGTTAAATGCTCTGACTTTTCGATCAAGTTTTATGGCTTAACGTTTTGCCCCTTCACTCCCCAACAGGCATCCAGGAGTTCCCAGAAAACATCAAGAACTGCAAAGTTTTAACCATTGTCGAAGCAAGCGTGAATCCCATTTCCAAGTAAGCGGGCTTTTCAAGGAGCACGATTTTAACTGCTTAAACAAGTGAGAGCGGTCTGTCTGAGCACAGGATTAACAGGCCGCTTGCTGTCCATCGGTGAAAGTGTTTAATAAAGGCAGCTAAAATATTGAAGCATCTTGTGATTGTACAGAAAATTGATTTTCAACTTTAAGATCAGAGAGGAGATTTCTGCCCTCTAATCGTCCACATCCTGGAACAGATGTTCATAAGGCAGCAAAGGGCTTTTAATTACTCATGAAATCTGCACTGTCTCTGCTCAGCCAAGTGCTTTAATCTCCCTATTTATCACGGTTAAAACTGTCAGTAAAAATCACTAATGTTATGGTTTTTAAAAGGGGAAGTACAGCTTCCGCTTAAGCGCTAAATTAAAACCCGGACGCCTACATCATCCCCGTGCGGCGAGACGCCGCCTTGCCGAGTCGCTCAGCTTATTTGTTTTCTCTTTCACAGCGAAGGTTGCTCTGGCCGTGATGCTCCAGTGCATCTTTTTGCCCAGTACATCACCTGTTCTCTCTTGCTGGCCATTTAATGGCCAGACCACAGTTGTGGGGGGGGGGGCTGAGCTGCCATTATCAGTCATGTTCAGGTGCTTAGTGACTGTATGCTGTGCCTACCACCCCCCCAGGCTCCCAGAAGGATTCACGCAGCTCCTGAACCTCACCCAGCTCTACCTGAATGACGCCTTCCTGGAATTTCTGCCCGCCAGTTTCGGCAGGTGAGGCTATGGGTCTGGGCTGGCTCCGCACCCTCAGCACTCTCAGGCTTTCTCTAATGGAAGCTTGGGGCATAGGACTCCACTTGAATCACTTCATATGGGCAGTGTCTGCTTGTTTATATGCGATGTGGCGTGGGGAGCCGTCGCCTCGTTTCTGTCCCTGGCTTGTTAACAGCGATTCTCCCTTCAGGTTGACGAAGCTGCAGATCCTGGAACTGAGGGAAAACCAGCTGAAAATGTTGCCTAAGTGAGTGACCCGTGTCCTTCACTCCTTCACTCCCTGTGAGCCGTGTGGGATTAGAGGACAACCCCCCCCCCCCCCCCAACCAGATTATCCCGCTCCAGCTGGGTCCTGCTCCCTCCAGCCTGCCATGTCGCTCTAGCCTCGTTTTAGAGGAGCCTGCCCCCACCCTACAAAAAAATAAAAATAAAATAAAAAATCTGTCATCCCATGATACTGCCAGCGGACGCCAGCCAGCAGGGGGTAATTAGGGGCCGGCTGTGTTTACTCCGCAGCAGTCAGGCTGGGCCGGATAGCTGGAGTCGAGTTTCGTGGAAAGGTGAGACCAGGGCAGTGGGCTGGCAACCGTCCAGACATGTCTCCGCTGCCTGGACAGCCAGCCTGTCCCCTCCTGCGCCATCACAAGTGCTCCAGCAGTATCGTTGAAACGTTAAAGTCGAGCCCAAAGTGGGCACTGTGCTGGTGATTTGTGAGATGTCATTTTACCAGGGAGATTTCAGGTCACACATGACAAAAATACCCATCAACATTAAAGAATAGCTATGATGTGACGGCTTGACTTTCGTTTGACGTTACACCATAATCCCCCTCCCATAAACAAGGGCTACATTTTATGTTCACTGCTTTTGAAACTCATTGTCATCCACATGGCTGTACTGGTGACATTCATGACTGGGCTTTTCAGGTCTCTCAGGTTTATCGCACCGTGACCCATGCGGGAGGGGGGGGGAGATAGTGTCACCGTTATCAAAGCGTGTCCTTCGTTGGAAGCAGGAAGGAGGCACTCGCCTGTATGTGTTCTTGGATCGTTTCATTTTAAAAGTTCAAAATTGCGATTTTTGAGTTCTCCAATTTGGCCAGTGAGCCACGATCACCGCATTTGTAGGGGGTGCATGAATCGTGTAGTAGTACAGGGAACTTCCTGTTGCGGTGTTTCACAAGGTGGTGCAGTCCTGTCTGATTTGAATTGGAGTGGGGTCTTTGTGATCCTGGCTGTGAAGTAAACATCTGTTACCTTCCATTCTGGAAAAACTGCTCACCGTGGTCTTTGTGGAAAATCGGTCGAAAAGTCCCCTATGTCTCCCAAAGTAAGTGGCACACAGTGGCCGTTTCAAGCGGTGCCTTAGAAGCGCAGGCTGTTATTCTCCAGTGACTGTGTGGTACAACACGAATTACTGAGTCACTCTGAGTGTGAGCGGTGAGATTCAGTCATGGGGCTTAAGAATGGGCTCCCATCAGTGTCCCAGCAGGATGGTTCAGTGCCTCCCAAGCAGTATCGGCTCAACCTGTTTTTCCTGTACCGGTTCTGAATAGCGATACATGGATAGCTGCTTGTCACTGCTGACGCTCTTCCTATAGACTCCGTTTTAAATAGTATTGGGCAATTTTAATATGAAAGCTGTAATCTGAAAACCTTTTGAGTTGTACCTGCAAATGCTCGCCTAAATGAAGACGTGACTAATTAATGTGACTTTATTGTAGGCGAACCTATTGTAGGTGAAGCTCTGAGTTAGATATGAGCAACTTTGCTGTTAGGGTTAAAATAGCCACCTTTACCCAGCATAGATGTGCTTCCGGGTCACTGTCCTGTCAGTGCAGTGGGTGACTTTAAATGGCATTCCATATGGGTAGAGCGCCCTCCGCCAGGCATACCTGGTTGTTCCGTGATCCCGTTAACCTCCCCCTGCGCTCTCCCCGCACAGAAGCATGCAGAAGCTAACTCAGCTGGAGAGGCTGGACCTGGGCAGTAACGAGTTCACCGAAGTGGTGAGTACCGGTGTGGAAGGGGGCTTAAGGGGCTATGGGCCTCGGCCAGTGGCCAGCTAGCTGACCTTGAAAGAATAAGTCATTGTTTTAGCAGCCTCACAAAGCAAAGCATGTTCAAAGTGTTGCAACAATTTACACAACAGTTTCTTACATATGCACAACTTGAACCATTTAGGAAGTTGTCTTGTTGCTCCTTGTCTAGTTTATTGTTCCATTTTTTTTTTTTTTTTTTTTTTTTTTTTTTAAGTATGTAACGTTTTTCCTTAATATCGTTTGACCTCGAAGTTGATGGTAACGTGGTCGAAAACAGCCAATTGGTTGTCGTGCCAAGTAGTCCTGTTCTGTGGCTGTGGTACGCTTTTAAAGATCTGGCGTAATGACATGTTGAGAGTAACGTTTGTGTTTCTTTCTTGAATTACTCTAGCCTGAAGTCCTCGAGCAGCGGGCCGGAAACAGAGAGCCCTGGGGGGGGGGAAACAAACTCCCCTTTTTCCCAGGGGTTTTTATCCCCCAAGTACTTCATCCCCCCCCCCCCCCCCCCCCCGCGTCATGTTGCCTTTCCCTGAGTTCAAGGTCTAGCCCAAGGCTCACCACGTGCCTTTATGAGATGCTCCAAGCCGTAATTTTGGGCCCATCTTACACGCCATAGGCTTGACGTGCGGAGCCCATCCACCCCCCAGCTTTTGGCTCCGCTTTAACTCCCGCCCGCCTCTCACCTTGCATTCGGATGTTTGGCTAGCGTTACCGAAACTCTCTTTCTCTAAGTCGGGACTTGCTTGTGCTCGTCTCGCCGCCGACTGTCATGCAATCGCTTCACGCTCCCCATGTTTACACGCAGAGTTCCTGGCCGCGTGCACGTGTTACACACGTGCCGTGACTGCGCTCCGGCGCCGGCGTTCCCCGCTATAGGCCTCCTGCCGGGTGGGCATGTCTGTGTTCCCACGGAAACAGGCTGGGTCATAATTAAGCATCTCTGCAGCAACCAGTAATTAAGGCCGACCGCCTTCAAATTAGTATGTTGGCATGTTGTTTCAGCAGCTTTTAATTAATTTGATTATTTTTTAACATGTAATGAGATTTGTTTCCTCTGCATACATTTAATCTCAGTTTTTTCTAATAAAAGTCAAGGTAGCATGTTCTGTTTTATTATTTAATGCTGGGGTGACACTGGATGAGTGTTTGCTGGCTGAGCAGCAGGGGGCAGCTTGGTGCTGATCTGCTAGTGGTCTTTGGGCTGCTGGTGCTGCTGCTGCTGCTTTTCAATTTGCCGGATAGTCCATATGTCCTTATGGCTCCCTTGTGAACAGAGGCAGCCGCGTTCCCCGTCGCATCCTCTTAATCATTCATTTGGACCACTAATTAAGACTGTGTCTACCTGTGCCGTGTCTGTCCTAACCCTGTCTCTGTTTCTCTCTGTCATTCTGTCTGTCTCTTCATCTGTCTCTGCCTGTCATTCTATCTTCAATACAAGATACTTTATTCGTCACATACATGGTTATACAATAATTCTGTATATAATTCTGTCTCTCTGTCATTCTATATGTCGATCTGTCCGTAATTCGGTTTGTCTGTGTTTGACCGTCTTCCCTGTCTCTCTACTTGTTTACTGCCTGTAATTCTGTCTGACCGTCCTCTCTCTGTCTCTGTCTGCGTGTCTGACACTCTGTCTTCCCTTGACCGTTGGCAGCCCCTTGAGCCAGTTCGTTGCTTTCTGCCTGCCTTCACACCCCCCACAACGTCTGACACGCATCATTCTGATTCTGTAGATGCTCGGGAGCCTGAAGCAGCTGTCCTACTTAGACGTGTCCAAGAACAACGTGGAGATGCTAGACGACCAGATCTCGGGGTGCGAGAACCTGCAGGACCTGCTGTTGTCCCACAATGCATTGACCCAGCTGCCGGGCTCCATAGGTGAGTGAGCTGGCAGCCGGCAGCACCAGCATGCTGAGAGATGGGCCACGAGCACGAACCGCAGCGTCCTTCTCACGCGACGGCTCGGTGTCACTATGCCGATGTAAACATTTCATCCATCTGACACCGATCCTGATACTGGCCCCGTGTCCTCAGCTGTGGAAATCGATAACCTGGACGCGGCGTCTCCTGTCCAACCCTGAGGGCAGTGGAAGGTGGAGAGTGTCAGGCTCAGACAGTCAGGTTGATGTGGAAATTAAAGCAGGTGCTGCGGCGTCTGTCCTGGTCTGGTCCTGATGCGAGTCCATTACCAGCTGGGCCTCATGACAGTTTAAAATGAAAACACCACTGGCTTAATTCAGTTTGTAAAGTAAGATGGGACACGATCAGTCCCTCTGAGGAGAATTTTCTTTGTCCAGTAGCGCAGAAAGAAATATGACGAAACGCAAATATAAACATTACGAGAGAGATTATAAACACACAAAGGATAATCCATGATATGCCTGAAACTGTAGTTAAAGTATAGTTAAAGATTAATTGTGTGAAGAAAAGGACTGCAAGTAACATCTGCCTTAGGTTGACAAAATTCATGTGTCTATCAGATGGATTTAAGACTTGATGTCACAGAGATCCAGACCTCGATAATTTTTTGGGAGCTAAAAATGAAATTTGAAGTTATATATTTAACTGAATAAAAAAATAGGCTAACTAATGTAGTTTTCACTTAACTAATTATTTTAAAAAAAAAAGAAATAACTTATTTCACTAATGTGATTGATTGAGACCCACGCCTGGGTCCCAGATCTCACTGTGCTTAAATCCCTGGCTACATCCCTGATCAGGCAGTCTAAATAAAAACGGCGTCTGCTGAGTTCAGCTCCTGAAACCTCCTGCCCATGACAGACCTGCTTCCCCCTTTCTTCCCAGGATCCCTGAAGAAATTAACTGCTCTGAAAGTGGACGAAAACCAGCTGATGTACCTGCCCGACTCCATAGGCGGGTAAGTGGGGGCGCCGTCGAGCGGCCAGCTCCCCAAGCAGCCGTCTCTTCGACTTGGCCTGGGAGGCAGGGACGCGGAATCCTCGTTACTGCCACGCGACGTCTAGCACATCAGCCTCGCCCTGCTGAGAGTAACCAGACGTCGAGTGTAACGTAAATACAGAGACATTCATCTGTCATTTTAAATGTCGTTAATAGCAGGCACTCGTTAAGAAAATAAAGCAGAGGCAGACCCATGTCCTCTATGGACTTTTTGATGGTTTACCTGTCCATCCTTATCTTATTTCTCTGTTATTGATATCGTTACAACCTGTCGTTGCTCCCAGCGTGTTCTGTATGGCAATAGTGACCCCACCCCTTTCGGTTTCCCTCACGGAATCATCACTTTTTCCACGGTTTCCATCACATTGTGAGCGCTTTGTCATCTGTGTGATCATGCTCTGGTAGCCCAAAGAGCTACAGCCCTGCTATGGACCTGTATTTCCAAGTGCTGGATTAGCACATGTCAGGTGGATTTCAGACGTGTGAACCCTGTCACTGCACTGAATGACAGCGGTTTATTTGGGTCACTTGTGAGCCAGCTTTGTGTGGGTCATGGAATGGAGATGGAATGCTAACGAATGCTAACCTTGAGTGATGTTTTCCTGGTAGCTTAGGACTGACTTTAGCAGAGAGATGAGTGCATGACCTTGGGTTTCAGTGACTGACTGGCGTTTGATTGTCGTGTGTTTATTTAGGGAAAAAAAAAAGCTCCTTTAAAAACCTGTCCTCCACATTGTGAGTCATGGGACAGGATGATGCAAGGGGGCTCTAACCCTAAGCCCTTCTGGTGTAGTGGGTCAAGCTCCCCCAGGCTGCTCGTTAGATTTCCAGTCATGCCATAAAATGCTTTGGTTGCCAGCAGTTTTTGTGTGAACGCCTTCCTTCACCCCCGCATGTAAATCACACTTCACCTGAACTACGGCTCTGCCAATTGACTCGCATTGTCCCCTACTATGATTTCAGGGAACATTCCATATTTTTTCATTTTATTCTGTTTTTTCTTTTTTTCTTTTTGAGGAATACTTGATCCATAAGTAGCACTGAAATTAATATGCACCACGTTTCCGCATTTTATTTATTCATGGGTTCTCTCCGGAAAATGCCGCAGCACTGAAAGACCCCCTTTGTGTGCTTGATTCTCCGGGCTGCTCGCTGAAGCAGCTGACTTTGGAGCAGACGACCTCACGTCCCGAGGCTGGTGGGGGGGGAGGGGTGGACACCAAACTCAGATGGAGGATCGATAGACAGGTGCCTCTTCCTGAGGGGAGGGGGTCAAACGGCTGCCCTTCGGTTGGTTTGAGAATTTGAGTACTAGCTTACGTCACACCAGTACAGGCCGGACCCACGGATCGGGAACCTCTTGTTTGTGCTTTACTGACCGATTGCCTCGTTTGCCTTGGGTCACATGCTGGTATACCCCCCCCCCCCGCTTTGACTCAGGCTCGCCGCCCTGGAGGAACTGGACTGCAGCTTAAATGAGATCGAGGCATTGCCGCCGTCTATGGGCCAGTGCATCAACCTGCGCACCTTCGCTGCTGACCACAACTTCCTGACCCAGCTGCCCGCAGAGGTGAGAGTGGGGCACTCCGCCACGCCACCCTGCCTAGCGCCTTTCACAACATAGTAGCCTCAAGGCACTTTACATGGGTGTGTTGTCATTCATTACAATGCCATTAAGACAGATTAATAAAGAAAAAGGAAAAGCAAAAAACATGAGAGCAAGAAAGCCAGGTGACAACGGAGAAATGGAGGGGGGTTCAGGGTCAACTGGCTGCCCTGCAGTCTCAGGGGCCCTGCAGCCCATCCTAGGCAACCCAGGGCACAAGGCAGAGGAATGCAATATGGGATGGGGGGGATGGTAAAGTGGGATATATTTTTCTGGGGGTGGGAGCTAAAGATTTCATTGTGGGGAAAAAACTGCCTGAACGCTTGTTATAAACAAAACCAGAGTTAACAAATGCTCTTTCACGCCCCCTGCAGGTGGGCAGCTGGAAGAACCTGACCGTGCTGTTCTTGCACTCCAACAAGCTGGAGTCCCTGCCAGAGGAAATGGGGGAGATGCAGAAGCTTAAGGTCATCAACCTCAGTGACAACAAGTGAGTCCCCATGCCTGCCCCCCGTTGCTGGCGCTGCTCTTCTTGCTACAGTTTCTGGCAAGCGGGGGTCTGAACAGCTTCCCACTTTACACTTTCCCATTTCAGTGTCTGGAATCCAGATTAGTTACACTGCCCTGGGGGGTGTTTACTTTTCATTCGATGGCTTTTTATCCGAGCCATCTTGCCGTGTGGCAGCCTTTACGGCTTTTACTGCCACTGCTTCAGTGTGCATCTGCTGCAAAAATGTTTGCTGTTGATTAGGCCCAGGATCTGCCCCCTCGGCGAGATGCGGCCTGCACATGTGGCAAGACGCTGATGCGTAGTTACGACGTGGGGAATCGACCCGGACCTGTAATCAGGATCAGATGGGGGCGGGACAGTCCACAGCGAGCCCCGCTGGGTGGCCTTCTGACTGAGGCGGACATCTCTCATGAAATTAAGCTGTAGTTGTCATTTGGGCAACTACAAGTACATAGGAATGTGTTGCATATCCCATCTTGTGCCGCTTTATTATTATTTTTAAGACTCATATGCAGTTGAGAGTGAAACTTATGGTCTGAGCACAGGGTCAGCCGTTTATCTGGCACCTCTGGAACATTTTGCAGGCAGTGAAGAGCTCAAGGGTCCATTGGAGATGTGCTTAGGATGGGGGGGGGGGGTACCGGCATGTCGCTGCACTCGCACTCAGAGCTGATTCACCTGAGCCGCATGTATGTGGACTTGCGGAGGAAGCCCTCATGCCCAGCAGAAGACGCTTTGGCCTGCGTTTATTTGTGCATTCTGAGATCATTTCAGCCCCCCTCCCCCACACACCAATGCTGTAACTTGTGCAGTTTGGCTTTAAATAGTACTTCTGCCTTGGCTGTCCTGCCCAGTCCCAGCCATTTATACAGCTCAGTGAAATAGTCCCACAGATCAGTTCCCCTTGTGTTACTGGGACAAGCTAAAGGTCATGTGAAGCAGGGACTTCCTGCCCGCCTCCGTCTTCCAGCCCATTCGTGGCACAGAAAGCGGTGATGGTAATGGACTCAAAGTCCTTTCTGACAGGTGTCAGTGTCTGCGGCTTCAGCGGGCTCCTCTCAGGTTTGAATAACTCAAGGAGCTCTGATTTTGAATCAGTGGGTGTGTTCTTGTGGTCGCTGGCCACCGCTGTACAATGGAAAAGGATTTTTTTTCTTACATTTCTTTCGACGTGACTTGGTTTTGCTAATATGCAAATATTTAGTCACCAGTTATGTAAGATGATCTTTCGCTGTGTGTTTGACTTTGTGTTTAATTGCGCTGTGACTGACTTTGGGGAATTTGGGAAACGGCAAGGAGGTGTGACCCTGACAGCGGGGGGGGGGGGTTTGTCCACCAGACCCACACATTTCCTGCATATCATTTATTGTGCCTTCCTGTCCTTCTGCAGGCTGAAGAACCTGCCCTATAACTTCACCAAGCTGAACCAGCTCACCGCCATGTGGCTGTCAGAGAACCAGGTACGACCTGCAACCCCAGGGCACATCTAGCAGAGGTCTGGGGCACCCCCACATGTTGGCCTGGGTGGGCTGTGCGGCATGATGGGCGTCATGGGGAAGTGTGGTATGCCTGCCAGGCTAGCGCACAGCCACAAGCTTCCCCATCTGTCACGGACCGTGGCAGACAGATGTCGGTGGGGCCAGGGCTCGTCAGTGGGCGGTGACAGCCAGAGAATGAGGCTCAGCCCCCACCATCTCAAAAGGCCTCACTAAAAACTCAGAAGATAACAGCAACATCTCCCCTCTGCTCGCCAATACACCTGAGTAGTGAAGCTCCCGTGTACTGAGGTATAGTTATTAAGTAGCATTAAAAGATCGCCCCCCTTCAGGACCCAGCTCTGTAATCTCATCACAGGGAACCTTCAGGATGGTCGACCAGAGAAAGGATGCACACACCAAAACTTCTTGGTTGATTTTAAACTCTGATTCATGAACAGTCAGAACTGTAGTTAAGAATTACTGTGTCAGTCTTTAGTCTCGTGCTGCCGGTCTGGCTTGCTCAATAGGAGCAGCCTGGATTAGGCATGCTCCTTCTGTGGCACCTCTCCCTGTAGCTTCACATGAGATCCTCTGAAGTGATTTGGAAGGTTTTAGCTTAAAACCCCAAAGTGGATTTTGGTCTTAAGGTAGTGCTTCAGTGATGTGGATAAGAGCAGTAATGTCGTTAAGAAGGGTCAAAGGTTACCTCCACTCTCCGGCTCATCATAGGGAGATTCTGAAAGGCCCGGAAGTGAGCATCCTCGCCTCACTTGCTCCACATTCAGCTTAAATATTTTTTATCAAAGCACAAACGTGGGATTTTAATAAGGTGGTAATTGTACATACAGGGAAAATACGTTCGGCTCAGCGTTTATAGCAGCATTAGTGAACAACAAGAAGGACGCGCATCAAAGGACAGTTACAGAAATGATAAACAACAATACACAATGTCAGAATTCATACTGATAAAATATTTGTCACACTTTCTTGCCCCCGTAGTCAAAGCCCCTCATCCCGCTGCAGAAGGAGGAGGACCCAGAGACCCACAGGACTGTGCTCACCAACTACATGTTTCCACAGCAGCCCCGCACCGAGGACTGTGAGTCTCCCGAACGCTGCCTCGCACGGTGCCCTACCAGCACTGGTCCGCACCTCAGGGGCCAAGGTTACACCTCAGGGCCCAGGACCTCGCTTGATTGGCCCGTGGTTCAGAAGGACACGTGTGATTTACATTTAATGAGCTTTTCTGCTAATGGGTTCTGTGTGGAGTGCCATCATCCGCCTATTTGTAGTCCTGGGTTTGAACAGGCAGTTTACAGGAGACCAGTCAGTGGGGTCAGGGGAGAGGTGACATCTTGTATTAAAAAATATAAACAGCTCTTCCTCTGGTTAATTGGGTTGTCTTACGCTGAGATTTCCCTCATCTCCCATTACCCCCAGCTGGTGGGGGGGAAAGTGTCGGGCTAAAAATGATAGCATAGCCTCCTTTGGGCACGCTTCTGCTTCCTGTTCCTTCGGCCGTTTTTGGTCTTCCTACTGCCCCGGGGAGCCCGAAAGAGAGGCGTCTCAGGCATTTGTGAAGGATAAGTCAGTCCTTTGGGTACATTTTAATAGTATTAAGAATGGGTGTCGGTCTGACTCCTTGCTAAGAATACGCACACGGCGTCGGAGGAGCTCTGTTTTGCCTCGCACCGTGCCCTCTTGCTCGTACACTCAGGTCACATGGCTACACCTGTGACGGCCTGTCGCCGTAGCAGGGCGGTGCGGCTTGGTACCTGAACTGCGGGCAGTCAGGCGGTGGGGCATCAGGGCATCATGCTCCACCTAACAGAGCTGCTCTCTAGCTTTTTGTTGAGATTAACACCTTAGATTTAAAGGCTCGTGTCTGTGGCGGAGCAGGAGGGCTTCATGTGCGCATTTCTGATTGACATTGCACCACCTATGTCTGTTCAACATGCTCCAAGAAGAGCAGAAGGTTTTCTGCGGCACAACCAGAACAATGAGACCAGATTGTTTTGCTGTCGGGAAGGGGGGGTGGAGGAGGGGGCTCAAATTGGAAACTGAACCGATTCCCGGGGGAACAGGGGGGCATTAAAGTCTTAACCTGTTTCCTAGCAACCTGACTTCAGTCTTCCGTGAATAAAAGTGGCCACTTGCCATGTAGTGCAGCCCACTGCAGTCCAGGAATGCCTTGTAACCACAACACGGCCAGGCCTCCAGGAGGACGGCAGCACCGGGGACGCTAAGCGTGGCCTCTTGGGGGGCGTGATGACGCGCATCTCATTGGGGATCAGTTCTGCCCTGTTTACCCGCTACGTAGGGCGCCTTGTGCTGCCGCTGTGTCCCACGGTACAGCGTTGTGCTTGAGTCTGTGTGTGATTACTCACCACTCTCCCTCTGTCCACCCACCCTCAGACACCCCCACCTCAGACAACGAGAGCTTCAACCCTTCCCTGTGGGAGGAGCAGCGAAAACAGCGCGCCCAGGTGGCCTTCGAGTGTGACGAAGACACAGACCGAAGGGACATGCCCCCACGGGTCAGTGCCAGCCCTGGGTCTTTGTGTTATAGTCCTGCTCCTGGTAAGGGGACTGGAGAGGTGGGGTATGACTTGCAGCAACCTGCCTTCCATGACACCCTTACCAGGAGCAGCTAATAAATGAGGGTAACAGCTGGTGCGGTGACTTCCTGCTCATTGGTATTTGGTGAATGTTCTCGCATCCCTACTTGTGTGTTTATCTTGTCACTGCCTGTCTCACACCTGCCTGTAAATGTGCTGGGTACAGGAGCTGGTGCTGATTCGGGCTGCTGTGGCTTGCGGGAGCTTGGGGCCATGCCCCTCCTTCCTCCCAGCTGTTTAACCTGGCTCCCTTTTCCAGGAGGGCAACCTGAAACGATACCCCACGCCTTACCCCGACGAGCTGAAGAACATGGTGAAGACGGCCCAGTCCATCGCCACCCGACTCAGGGAGGATGAGTCCGGTGATGAGTCTGGCAGGGAGAGCAAGGCCAGCGACAGGGCACCCACGGGTGTGCGGGACGTGGGTGTCAAGGTCAGTCCCCTAGGAGGTGCTCATCAGCTTAGGCCGGTCTGTTCAGGGTCATTGGATTCATTAAAAAGCAAATGGCATCCCCTTAGTGGTCGGAGACCTTGTTTCTATTATTTTAGAACAGGGCTGGCCAGTCATATCTTGAAAGGGCAGTTGGATATGCGGGTGTTCCCTGCAAGTCACTAATTAAACTACTAATTTAACCTAAGAGGACTGATTGGTTGAAGAGTCCTCACACCTGGGTTTGAACTGCTGACCTTTTTTTTTTATTAATTTATTTTTTTTAAGTAAATATTAAAGCTATTAATTCCTGCACATTATTATCATTCTTCAATTATCGCTTGATGTTCACACGCAGAAAATGAGTCACAGCACACATTGCATGAGTGATCTGTCCTCCAGCAAAGCGCCCTAACGCTTCATCCCCCCTGCCAGGTGGTCGAGAATACCTGTGCCAACGGAAAGCCGATGGAAGCAGACCCCAAAGCCACCATGAATAGCCTCACCGACAGTGTCACGCCTGAGCCAGGAGAGGAAGAGGTTCCAAGGACACAGAACGCCCCCCTGATAATGCCTGAAAACCCAGGCACGGTGCTTAACCACGAGGACGCCCTCGAGGTACCATGGAGAGGCACCGCTCACAGCTCATACATGACGTTAGCGGCTTCAGGGCGTTCTCTAAGGCCCTTTAAACACTGGAGTGCATTTTTAGGTTTTGGTGATTTAAATATGCTTGTCTTTGGAAGGTTGTTGGTGATTCACACCCTGTCATGGCCCTACATGCTGCAAAATCTGTAAAAATCTAAAAACAGCATGTGGATTTGAGAATGCAATTAGCACAGTGTTCTTGTCCATGATGCAGAATAACAGCTGAAGAGCTGTGAAGTAATGGCAATCTGGCCTGCTTATTGGCTTCTGTGTTGTGACATCACCAGCAGGATTCTATACAGGGCGGGGTCCTCTTTCATCTTAAGTATTTGTTTTACTGTCCTCGCTCAAAGGGCTCAGAGGACCTGTCCTCAGAAGACGACGAGATGAAAGTGGCAGAAATGCGCCCCCCTCTAATCGAAATCTCCATCAACCAGCCCAAGGTGGTGGTCCTGGGCAAGGATAAGAAAGGTAAGGGGGGTGAGAGGGCGGAGAAGGGGTGGGAGATTGGAGCCGGGGTGGTGGGGGCCTCTGCAGCTCTAACCGAATCCCCGTCCTCCCTCCCCAGAAGAGAACAGGGACGCAGACTCGCTGCTGGACGATACAGTGGCCAACAGCAACCAGAACAACAGCAACTGCTCGTCGCCGTCACGCATGTCAGACTCTGTGTCCCTGACGACGGACAGCAGCCAGGACATGTCGCTGTGCACGCCAGAGCGCGAGGCCCGGCTGCCCTTTCTGCCCAAGAGCGGGTGAGCCCCACAGCAGTGATCTGGCCATTCATGGCGTCAAGGCTATTCAGATGTTTGGCCAGACCTGTCACTTGATGAACCGCAGTGACGAACCCCCCGTCTCTGTTTCCTTTTAGTTCGAGACAAGAGGATGAGAATTTGAACCAGCTGCACGGCAGCGAGCCGCCGCTGCAGAATGGCAGCGGCTCAGACACATTGCTGCAGGCACTGCTGAAGGGCCAGCCGGGCTCCGACCCACGGCTCGGGCACATGGCCGCCTTCGACGTCGCCATGGAGGAGAAGCTCTCCTTGCTTCGAGACATCGACCTGAACAGTCGTACTGGGGACAAGTGGGACCACATCAACCGGAACGTGATGGAGGCCACGGACAACTACACACGGGCGGGGGACCCTGACAAGGCTGGCGACCTGCCCACTCCAAACAACAACACGCAGCTCACCGGGCCCCTTGAGAATGGCAATCGGCCCCTTGTAGACAGCCCCGGGGGGGGGATCCGCTCGTTGGCCGAGGTCCGGACGGCAGCCGTGGGCGTCACTGCCGGTGGCGAGGCCCAGCTCTCGCGGAGCACTGAAGAGCTGTCCCCTCAGAAGAGGGCGCCACCTGCGCCGGTGGTCAAATCTCAGAGCGTCACCAACATGGAGACGGGCGGCATGAAGCTGTATGGTATCGAGTGTGACGGGGGCCTCTACGAGGCAGGGCCAGCAGGCCGAGGCCCTGCACCTGGCGCTCAGGGCCAGAGCATCGTCAGGAGCAAGTCGGCCTCGCTGCTAAGTGACCAGCCCCTGCAAGTGTACCCCAACACCTCTGCGTCCTCCTCCGACCTGATGCTGGGCTCCCGGATGACCGCGGCCCGAGCTGACCCCGCCGGCCCCAGGGGCCCACTGCCTGCTGGCATGCAGCAGCAGCCGCCGCCGCCGCCGCAGTACAACATCCAATACACCAGCAGTGCAATGTCCAAGGATAGCCTGTGGGCCCTGCGCACACCCATGCCGCCTGAGCAGGCCTACCTTCCTCCCCAGCACTTGCTGGCCAACACCAACTACTCCAACCGCAACCATGCCCCGCCCTACCCACTGCAGCGTGGCCTGCTCCGGCCCACGGACCTGAGGCCTGTGGATAGAATGTTGCCCCCCAGGGGCCCACTGCAGCGGCAGCCCAGCACGTCCTCCTCCTCGGCTGTCTCCATGTCGCTGCAGGACCCTAGGCGCGTGGCGGTTCCCGAGGGTGACTACCTGACGTACCGGGAAATCCACACGCCGGGCCGGGGATTGGCACCCATGAGCCATGCGGGGCCTCGGCCCCTGTCGGCCCGCACTTATAGCGTTGATGGGCCGGGCATGCCCCGCCCTCACAGTGCGCGGCCACCCCCCCATGAGGTGCCAGAGAGGACCATGTCAGTGACTGACTTCAACTACCAGCAAGTGAGCCCCAGCAAGCGGCCCAATGTGCGCGTCAAGTCAGAGCACTCGCTGCTGGAAGGGCCAGGCACGGGGCGCGTGCCCGCCGACTGGAGGGACCAGGTCATGAGGCACATTGAGGCAAAGAAAATGGAGAAGGTAGGCGCCTTGATGCCGGCTCCCCCAACGAGCCAAAACCTCAACGGCCTTTAAAACGAGGACTTAAATTTACGACCTCAAGTCGGATATGGGTTAGGGGCAGGGAAGCGGTTGCCATGGATGCCGGGATGTGATGCCACCCCTCAATGGTGCTCACAGGTTTAGCGCAGATGTCTGCTGAAGTCATGAGGTCCTGTGCTCGCCAGTAGCTGGCTTGTGGTTTGTGTTTCTTGCTCTGCCACTTTCCTAGGTCTAATGTCTTTGCTGGGGCTTTTATGTACCTTCTGCAGTGCTCAGGAGCTCTGCGGTACTTGCCATTCCAGAAGGCCGCTGTAGCTATTGCTCTCCCTCACCCACTCCACTCTCGCCCGCTGCTGCCCCCCCTCCCCCCCCCTCCCTGCGCGCTGCAATGGCCCCCCCTTATTCCCCTAACACTGTGTGTCCGTCTCCAGGTGGATTGTGTGTGGGACTCACTGCATGCCATATCAGGGCACCGGTGAGAGCGTGAGGTTCAGTGGGGGTTGTGCGGTGGGGGGGGTGTAACGCCTGCATGCTCACTGAAGTGTCCATGATGTTGGATCTGTGTCCCCTCTGCACAGAGCATGTTCTCTTGGTCCCTTAACGCCACTAGTGACAGCTCTAGGGACATGCATGTCAGCCCCGGCACTGTGGCCTTTAGCCCAGGGGACAGACGGCCGTACGGAGCCTTCAGCTTCTGTGTGAGTACACCCAGTCCCCCCTCACCTACTCACCCCACCCCATACTGACAGGCCCTTGTTTACAGCAGCATCCTACCCTGTCTGCATGCTGTACCTCAAAGCCCCTCCCATGAACCCCCCCCCCCCACACAGACTGACCCTCTTTTACAGAGCTGTTTTAACCTGTCTGTCTGCATGCTGAGTCCCAAAGCCCCTCCCATCAGCCCCCCCCCCACTGACAGACCCTCATTTAGAGGCATCCTAACCTCTCCGCATGGTGTGTTCCCAAGCCCCTCCCACCCGCACAGACATACCCTCGTTAATCTGCATGCTGTGCCCCCACGCCCTTCACTCTCCCCATATCGCGATAATCCCGTGACATCAGCAACGTCTCCATCTTTTTTGACACATGATCCAGATTCCTGCTGGTCCTGACATTAATTCTCCAGTCGACTTCTCTCCCTCTCCATTGATTCCCTCAGAGAACCCACAGTAACTCCAAAGCGTAGTGGCTGTCATCTGTGCTACTTTCTTAGATCTCAGATCAGACTAGTGTTTCCTGGCATGCTCAGAACCGCACACTAACATGTGGCTTTTTAAATTTATTTATTTATGTATTTTTACACACCCCGGTAAGTACGAGTCACCCTCTGCTGGGGCAGTTTGGTGTGTGCTTGCTGGTCCGGTGCTGTGCTGAAGTTTCGTGGTCTACGCCTCGTGGTCTGCGCCTCGTATAAGCAGTATACAGTGGGAAGCCTGGAAAGTCAGAGAAGTAGAATCGCTTGGTTTATGCTTGTTGTGCCATCGTCCCGGGATGTCAGTGTTCTGGCTCTGGGCCAGGGGGCTGCAGTGCTGCTTACAGACTCCCATCTCTGTGGCATACTTCAACTCTCATGTATTTTTCATTTTATATATTATTACCTCATGTTCTTCTCCCGCAATGGAAAGTTGGATCGCTGTAGCACTAGCATCTTACATTATCCATGCGCTCTGGGTGATGTCATGTAAACGGGTTTCCAAACGCCAAAGCCGACCGGACCTGTAAGCTGGAGACGGTCTGGTGGAGAAAGTGCAGAGCTCCCCCCACCTGCCAATGCGTGGTCAATGAGGGCACTCTAAGCTCTGCCCCGTAAGCTAGGCTGACTGATAGTATCGCCCTCGGTGTTGGTGTCAGGCTGTAGATGGACAGAGCTGCGACCTGACTCGCTTCATACTCCTGATGTACATTTATTTAAAATGAATGAGATCTGCTTATTTAAGTGGCATTCAAGTTCATCGAAGTTCAGCTTCCTGGGTGAAGTGGACCGTGCCTTCAACGCCCACAGGAAGCCCATCTGTAAAAACCACGTCCCGCTCCTGCTCTTCCTCACCCGTTCCTCTTCTTTTCATGACCCTGTTTAGCTGTGCAGTTTCATTTAATTTGATAATGTAAACACCTTTTCCTTATCCTCCCTCCCCTTTCCCCCCAGCAGGAAGATGTTTTTGGACTTCCTGGACCACAGGGCTACGCCATGGACACGCTGCGAAAAGTAAGTCTCCAGATGGGACCCTTCGAGCTGAGCTGGAGATGAGGCATGGCCTTGGGGTGCAGTTCTGTATGTTGGTCAGCAAGTGGTGTGATAGTTAACTGCTGCTGAAGTGATTTGCAGTATTTCTGTTTCAAAGCAGCCAGCGTGGCTCATCATGGTTTGTTAGACTGACTGATTCACTGAGTCCGGCCGCTCTTTGCGTTATGGCTTTGGGGAGCGAGCGGTGAGACGGAGGACCAGGAGGCAGGTTCTACACACAGGCAGCTCGCAGACATGAGCCAGGCGCTGTTCGCCACACGGAGCCTCTGAAACGCCCAGGACGGGCTTCACCGTGGCTGACTCTCCCAGTCGACACGTGCCATTTCCACAGACGATATCTTCATAGTGTCGATCAGCTTTTAATGGTCGCTCTGTGCTCCTCCACTAAGCGGCAACTCGGGGGCAAGTCTGGGCCTGGAATACCGTCCTCCCGATCGGCCTCGGCTGTGTCCCAAAGTCATGGTGATCTGTGCTCCCTGTGATGAGGAACAGATCGCGTTGAAGTGTGTGCGCTGACAGCCCTGAACATGCATTTTTCTAGTCCGGCGTTCCCAGTACTGACTCCCCACCCCCCTCCCCCGATAATAGAGATGAAAAGACGAGATCCCCCCCCAGCGGTGTGGGGGATTCTCCCAGCTCCCCCCACCGCGATAAGGCACATTCCAACGCGGCTCGCATTAGCCGCTCTATTACCGCCTCATGAAAAAACGTCTCTGCGTTTCCATGGCGTTCTCGAGGGGCCCCCTCTCCACCCTGCCGAGGGGTCTGTCTGCTGTCTGCCTGGGTTCACAGTTTGTTTCATGCTGTGGGTTCATGGAATCTGGTCACCGGGCAATGGACTCTTTCGGTGTCCCATTTCCGTTTTGGTGATGCTTGTGGGTTTCCACTTCCTGGAATTCCCACATCTTATTTGGTATCCCTTCCCCCTAATCATCAAACTGTGCTTTCGTCGTTTTATTTATTTATTTCTTGTAGCTTTGTGTGCCATCTGTCGTCAGAACAGTGCAACTGCAATGTTTAGTGCATCTTTTATTATTATTATTATTATTATTATTATTATTATTATTATTATTATTATTATTATTATTAAACTGTTAGAGAAAAAGCTGTTAAGTAACTGCCATGGAGCTGTCAGCAGAAGCACATGGCAGCAGGTTTTTGTTTTTTCACGCAGAGCTCTGCATCTTTTCACATGTCGGCTCGTAAAGCACACTTTGATATACTGTGGCAGTGTGGCTAAAGCCTTAATTAACAGCAGCCTTGATTAATCAACTTTAAGATGTAGGTTATTAGCAGCATAAGTGCTGTGCGGTTCCCCATGGGGCGCCGCCTCGTCGCTTGACTGTGGGCTTGTGAGCGGCCCATCTCGCGGTGTTCTGCACTGGTGCTGGTGCTCGGTAACGGTGAATTCTGGAAGGGGAGAGTGTAGGGACTCGGCTTGTGGCTCAGCGGGTTGGGACGTCGTGCCTTTGATTCGAAGGTCACTGGTTAAATCCCACCATTAGAGTGATGCCACTGGTGTGCCCTTGAACAAAGCTCTTAAATCCCAGTTGCTCCAGGGACTGTTTGACCCCGATTTCTCAATTGTGCATCTCTTTCGATAAAAGCGTCCGCTAAGTAAATGTAAAAGTGGAGCGTTGAGGTAACCACGTTAAACCCGTGGGATTCCCTGTACCCAGCGCCAGGTTTCTCAGGAGAGCATGTTAGGAGGATGGGAATGCCGCCTACACTGTCCACTGCTGCCGCAGTGTCACCCACCCATCACTCTCTGTCAAAAGGGGGCTCTTCAATCCACAAATGCTTTCTGGAAGGTGCTTTTTTCGGTCACCATAATGATGGAACGAAGCTTTGTAAATGGCTGGGTAGCCACCTTCAGCACTGCGGTCAAACTGCCGGTGCTTGTCTCGACCTTAGCTGGACCTTCCAGTCCCCAGGTCTCTTTACTGGTGTGAGTGATGGGATTGGCCATATTGACGTTTGCTCGTGTGCCTGCCTGCTCTGCTGCATGGCGTTTGAGGTGTAAGTGTGTGTTTGTCTTCCCCCCCCCCCCGCAGGTGCCCCTGCCCAACGGCCAGGTATGCCCACCTCCGCGGCCCCCCATGAGCTGTGGCCCAGCCCCTATGGCACGTCATCCGTCCCGCGAGCAGCTCATCGACTACCTGAAGATGAAGGTGTCCCAGCAGGCGCAGGGCCCCCCACACTCACCGCTCGACCTGGTCCAGCAAGAGGTGCCCTCTCCCCACGCGTAATAAACAAGGGGTTTCGAATGTACAGGACCTGGTCTTCTAGGAGTCTGGTGTACTAGTGCCACTGGGTGGTGAGAGAGGCTTCAGGTTTCTCCAGCTGATCAGCCCATATCCCAGGTGTCCTGGTCCCGGCACCAGCCCGGCATTTCAGGCTGGATCACCGACATTGGGAGACTCTTGCGTTTTAAGAGGAGCCGCATTAGTAGCCCATGAAGGAGAGAGCTGCCTCTTGTGTTCCCAGCTGTGCCAGATGTTAGTTTTCCTTATTAGAACACAGTTCTGGCAGCCCGCTGGGTCGCACTCAGCCTAGATTGTGGGTAGCCAGTCTTATCCAGAAAGGGCAGTTGAATGTGTGGGTTATGGTTGTAGCTTACTAATTAGAGGACTAATTGGCTGAAGAGTCCTCACACCTAGGTTTGACCTACAGGTTATCCCAAAAACCTGCAGGCACACTGGCCCTTTGCGGATAAGACTCGACCATCCCTGGCCTAAATGCAGCTCAGAGGCTTTCAATGGCAGACGGAAAGCCGAAGGACCAGTGGCTGTATCGTGAGCAGCTCCACTTGGCCGTCTTCGTTCAGTATGACGGGGAGCTGCGGCCTCGAGTACCGCCACTTAGCAATGGCTGCAGCGCCCTCTACACTGCCGGTAAGGGGTCTTATTGAGGGTCAATACATGCCGTCCTCCTGTGAAAGCACACCGTCCCTGAACAGGACGTACGTGGCGGAGTTGCTAGGAGATGAATGGTACTTGGGCCGGCCAGACAATTGCCTGCAGAGAGCTCCCCCTAGTGGCGAGCTGCCGGTTTGCGTTCTGTCATTTCCCATGGGCCTTTCAAAACGGCCAAAATTTACACATTTATGATTTATATACGCAGCTGGACTGGGCAAGGACAGGACCTGGTGATTATTAAAATGTTACTATAATACAGTACTCCTCGATTTGAATAATCCCATTTGGACATTACCTGATGGCAGTAAATAACCGCATCGTGTCTTTAGACAATCACCATAGGCTTACTTTCAGTGAGCTTTGAACCCTGGCTTTGTCACAGGTCCATGTGCAGATTGAGAAGAATCCTGAGCTGGGCTTCAGTATATCAGGAGGCCTGGGCGGCAGAGGAAACCCTTTTCGCCCAGAAGATCACGTATGTGTTTGTCAGTTATCTTATCAACATACATTTATTGGTTGGTCTCCTTCAAAAAACAGATCACAGCATACTTATTTTATTAATATCAGGCCGATGCTCTTCCAAGTCGTCATTTACTAAGAGAAAGCAGAAAGGCAATTTTCCCATAATTGAGAGTCCCAGTGCACCAGACTCTGTTGTGACAGTCTTTCATCTCACCTCTCAGGGCATTTTCGTGACACGGGTCCAGCCGGAGGGGCCGGCGTCCAAGCTCCTGCAGCCAGGGGACAAGATCATCCAGGTGAGGGGTCAGAGGTCACCGTGCTGCCTCGTCTCACTGCTGTCACCATGTTTAATAACGCTGATGTAATTAATCGCTTACTTACCGGCACAGGCAAACGGATACAACTTTGTTAATATCGATCACGGATACGCGGTATCCCTCCTGAAGACATTTCCCAGCACAGTGGACCTGATCATTGTCAGGGAGATGTCCGCCTGAGATGGAGGTGGTCCACGAGTGGGACAGCGTCACGCAAACGAGCCTCTTTCATATGCAGGCATTCAGCTCACGCTTGCTAAAGGATGTGTCACCGCTGTGATAAACGGGACTAAACCACTGCTCGGAGTAGAGGTGGTGTGGCCTAGCGGAGTCTCCAGTGCAGGATACCCTCCCCGTCTTTTTAATCTGATGGACAATAACAAGGTGGTGTTCCTACGTGACAAAAACCCCGGTGTGCTTTCTGTACAGACTGTAGGACATATTTTTTTTTTCCCTCTTCCCGCTTCTCCTTCATCCATATGCATTTTACCGAATAATAGTTCTTGTAGTAAAGAGACAGTTTGTAGCTGGCTAGTAGAGGGCAGGGCTCTCTGTTTGCCAACACCCGTATGCCTTTATTTTTGTTTTTTTTTTTTTTAATCTTAAAGTGACAAAACCACTTTTTAAATGTACAGGACATACAATCAGGAGGACAGTGCTCTGACCCGAAGATGAATGTGAAGACCAATGTAATGCTAAGTTGGGTGTACTAGACGTTCTTTTTTCCATTCCCCAGTGACGCCCACCACTCCCCCAGACACTGACTCTTAAGTACTGTGGGGAACCAAAAGGGGGAGCCAGTGTTGCACTCGGCAAACACCAGGGGGCGCCATTGCCCCTTATGCTGTCCAGGCTCCTTGGCAAACATGGCTTTGCATTGCCCATTAAGAAGGTCCAGATGAGAAGCCCGTGTCAGGATTCATGTGAAGACACCCCTTTCTTTCGAACACTTTGAAATTGGAAAACAATTTTATAGCAATCTCCTCACCGAGACTGGAATCTCTTTAGAGAGAATTTAATCTAAACCATTCCCAGCCTGTAACATGCAATACCTGCAAATGCCCATTGTAAATCAAATAGATGGACTGAATCATTTCGGAAGGGAGGGGAGATGGGTGGCTGGTGAGAAGAGATGGTGGTGGTGGTGATGATGGTAATATTTGCTTGGCCTTAATTCGCTTTGCCCTGAGTACGTGAAAAAAGGAAGTGGTGCGTGTGCGCTAGGTAACCAAAGCAAGTGTGTACAATTTGGCAAGGTGCTGGAGAGCTGCGAGAGACCTGTGGAGTACGTCGGACACTGGACGAGCCTGGGCTTTGGACCTCATCTTCCAGGCTGGATGGCCATTCATGAAAACAACCGCAAGGAGCAGCTATGAAGGGGGTCTCGCTCCTTTTTGGACTTGGGAGAGAATCAGTTTGCCTTTCCATTGTGTAAAAAAAGGCACCACACAATGTCGTAGGAAATATTCAAAACCTTTCGTGTTTTACTTTTTTTTTCCCGTAGTGAGTGATCCTGTTTCGTACCTGACTTCTCGTTTTGTGCTGAGAGGTGTGAATGAGGCTGGGAAATGGACTGTCAAGTGCCATAGACCTGGGAGGAGTGTAGCTGCCATGACCTCCAACTCCACCATGGGAAGAAACATCCTTCTTAGAAGTACTTTGGTCAAATAGCAATAGACAGGTTTTTTTCTTAAAAGAAAATCATTAATGTATTTTTTTTTAATCAAAATGGAGACCCTTTAAGTGCTCCCTTGTTATATGGGATTTTATATCATTTAAATTTTTTAATGATACCAGAAATTAAATTTCTGCATTGTTTGCTTGAGAACTGAAGACTAAGAAGTCTCTCGCCATGATGTGTGTGCATGAGACCCTGAGTCTTTTCCCTTGTGTTAGTCTTTTTTTTAACCTGCACCCCTGCTCTTCCATGGAAGTACTTAGAAAATTCTGGGTATCTTGTTAGCCTGGGGGTGGGGGCGCATGTCCATAATGACCTCTGGCAGGGGCGCAGATGTTGGGTCTGTGCAGTGGGGGGGGTCGTAAACTTGGTGAAACTGTGACCTGTGGCCACGAGTTGCCTTTCCATGGGAACGCCCTTAACGGCGTCTCCCGCGCCGCCTTGAGTTCTGCCCGGCACGCCTCGTGGTCCGCTACGTCCCTTTAAGGTATCCATCCCTTTAAGGCCTCCCCCAGGTCTTCTTGCGAATAAAGATGTCGGGTATGTCGCTGTATTGTTGCTGCATGTCGTTCAGTGATGTGGGGAGTCTGTTGGGGGCAAGAGGATGGGGGGGGGGGCTGGATTTTGTTTGAACATCAAGCCAGCTATGTTCCTATGATTTCCTAAACAAGGAAATAATTGAATATACAGTCTGGGACCATCGTCTGCATTATCAGTAGTCACTGATTTTACCCATTCTATAACAGCACCTAATTACTTAGCATTATTTGATTACTTTTAAATAAATGCGGGCATTTTGCTTTTGAAATGCCCAGTTCCTTAATGTGCTTTATGAATCAACTTTTGTTACATTTTACTGGGTGTTATTCACAATATTGTTCTCTGCCTTCCGAATTGTTGGCTGAGTCTGCGCTCGCCATGTTGATAGATGAACCTGAATGGGGAGACCTGTGTGTGATTTCACTCCTGTTGACTTGTGATTGTTTTGTCTTGAATCCCTCTGAAAAAGTGCACCAGGAGAGCAATCCTTGGGGGTTTTGGAAATGTCATAGCAGATGATGCACACTTTCTGGGAAAATTAGCACTCACTTCCAAATCATGTTTATCGACATTTAGAAATAAAAAAAAAAAGCATATTAAACTCATTGTGATTTTTGGGGCCAGTGTTGCCCCCCCCCATACTGACCGAGCTGTTCATGTACATGTTGTTGACAATCTGGGGGTTAAAGGGCAGGGAACAGGCTGCTTGCATATCATACAAAGGACAAAGTGAACCCCCCCCCCCCCCTTTTTTTTTATTTATTTAGATGACGTTCCTCTGATTTTTAGACATTACTAATCAAAGTGTAAATACTTTTTAAAAGTCAAATGATCATGGCATTAGTGACTTGAGTTTGAAAAACCAGCAATAAATTGCAAAGCAGAAATGACTGTTTTAATGTACAACTCTTTCAAAGGCATCTCTTGAAGCAGCTATGATGAATGATACGCAGTTATTCAACATTCCAGACTTTGTATATAATTATTCTGTTTCTGAGGTGACCTTTGGAAAATAAAAAAAATAAACTAATTCTCTTTAAATGTGTATGTAAGAGTTCTTGCTCAGCCTGAAATGATGCCTTGTGCTTTGGTTCTTTTGCAGTTATACAACTTATGGTAATTTTTTTTTCTCTGAATATTTTTGTTCTACTAAAATAGCCCTGAAATGGAGAAACAGAACATTATCCTTGGCCCATAGTCTCACCATCTCTCAGGGGTGATGTCCAAGCATTGCCTAAAAATATTAATGACTCGGATTCATCGGTTAGCTATGGGCCAGAAATGGCATCCAAACCCACACAACACTGGGAGCACATGGGAGCTCCACACCAGGCAGAGATGGTCAAACACACGAGCCTGAGCAACCATGAAGTTCAGGCACTAAAATGTATAATGCACAATTCAGAAATACAGTGAACAAACCAATAAATGCTTGAATGAATGGCTGCGTCGTGTCATATCTGTATGCACATTTTCTCTATGTATTTGCACATGAAATACAAATAATCCAGTAAGGCAGTTGATGTGAGAACTCAACAATGTTAGAGAATAGGTTTTAGGAAGTTTTGGTATCTCTACATTAAATTACAATCAAGTCCAGCAGCCTTGAATAAGCGTATGTCAGTTCAGATTGGCTTAGTTTATAGAGTCTGTCAATAACTGCATAGAAGATGATATTTTGGTCAGGCGATGGCACATAAATCTGACTGCACCTAAAATGCACTTTTCTGAGTTACATGGTGCAGAGAACACACACACAGGTCTACTGAGCAATAGAGAGAAAAACAGGGCAAATGAATCACCATACAGGCTGGGGTTAACAGGCTGATGACACATGGTGCCCCAAAATTAACCTACAGACTCAACAACTTGTTTTCCATGCTGAAGTGCTCTGTTGGCTCTGTCAATGCAGAGTTCGGTAAACACCAGTAAATACACTGCCCGGCCAAAAAAAAGTCACCAATTGAATTTATATCAGCAAATACTTAAGAGCCAATGACTGGATCATTATTACAGCTCAGCAACGTTATGCAACAATAAAGTAAAGTCATCTGAGTACCCGAATCTACTGAATGGCCAGATTACACCTCCATCCATCATCTGTGGGTTTTTTTCTTCCCTGTTGGCATAGGCATATTCCAGGGCAAGAATGCCAACATTCATTGGGTTTGAATTGTCAGAGAGTGGTTCAGGGAGCATGAGAAATCATTTTCACGTATGACTTGTTCATCACAGAGTTGTGACCTTAACCTCATTGAATGTGCTGAAGGAGGCTTTATGCAGTGGTTCAACTCATTTGTCAATACAGGATCTCGGTGAGAAATCAATGCAAATCTGGATGAAAATAAAGGGTGAGATGTTGCATAAGCTTTTGGAAACAATGGCATGACAAATGTGCGCCATAATCAAAGCTAAAGGCGCTCCAACAAAAAATTCAAATGGCGATGTATTAACACACACACACAGGTGATCAAGCTCATCATGTGGTGAAGTATTTCTGTTCTAATGGGGCTGGAATTGCCCTGGCTGTAAATATCTATGTTTTTGCTCCTTACTGGGAGCTGGGAAGGAGCAAAAATGTGGACAGTCTGGGGGGCCTATTGAACAGGGTTGAGAAACAATGTTATACAGCATGCTGGATTTATATTCCTTGTGTCCTACTTACCTTTCCGACCTCTTTATGGTGGACTTTTCATTATTGTATCAAACACACTCCTCATTAGAATAACACTGTTGTGGGGTTGATTGACTGGCTTTTTTTTTTTTTAGGAAAATTGCATTTCAGGTGACTGCAATAAACCGGAGATTCTTGCATTGACAGAATTAAAGCTGTTTCTGCAGCAATTCTCGCACAGTGACCCGTTCGGCATTTCACAGTCGGTGCACTTTCCCTTTAGCCATTGCTTTCGTCTTGCTCAACAAGTTTGTTTATATAACATAAATCATGCAGAAATTCAACCTTAAGAATTAAAATCTAAAATTATTGTAACATTTCCAGACAATTCTAGTTAATCACATTCTGTTGGGAACAAATCCGCCTACTTGCAATGGCAATCAGGTAAGGCAGCACAAAGTGCTGAATTATCTGCTCTTGTTCTTTAAAGTGCATATTGACAAGGATACTTGGTTTTTAAAGTCGTATGTGGTTCAACATGTACAAAAAGAAAGTTAGAAGTTAATCAGTTGTTACCAAATGTAAAAGTCTATCTAGCTCTGTAACATGGCTGTGGCTGGTGACTTTTACCGGTGCCACCACCATTAAAATGATTGTTTTCTTTGAAAGTTGAGCGATGATGACTGCCTTCTAAGTCTATTCAGATTTCCAAGAGCAACCCTTTTGGAGCTGTGTGCTGAACTGGGGCCAGCATTACAAAGGCAGACGATGAGGAATTGAGCTATACCTGTTCCTTTACAAGTTCTGTCCACTCGCGCGTTCTTAGGCACAGGTGCTTTTCACCAAGAACTTGCGGACCGATCGGGTATTTCTCAGAAAAACACTGAGTCGCGCCATGCCAGCTGTATGGGACGGCATAATCCGCTTGTCACCCAGATATATAAAATTTCCTTACATTGTGGTTGAACAGGCAAACATTAAAGCGCAATTTGGAGCGATGTCCGGTTTTTCCAATGCAATCGGAGCCATCGACTGCGCGCACATTGCTATAAAGGCACCTTCAGAGAACGAATTTGTTTATGCTTATGTAAATAGAAAGCACTTTCACTCTATTAATGTACGAATTGTGTGCGATTTGAACATGCGTCTCATTAATGCATGAGCATCGCCGCCATTAAATCTGAGGAGGACGTGTCCCCCTCACATTTCATAATTATTCGTTTGGATCCCCCACGTTTAACATAAAACATTAGTTTTATTCCAGCGTGTCCCCCCCATTCAAAATACTTCTGACGCCCCTGCATTAATGTTGTGGCTAGATGGCCTGGCTCAACCCATGATTCGTTCATTCTCAGTTGGAAACAAACTTTAAAATAGTACGTGATGGCTGACTGCTCAGTAAGAAGATTTTTTCCCATTTTATAATTTGTTTTGTTTGATTTAACCATTTGACAACTCCTTAGGAGACAGTGGATACCGACTGAAGTCGTGGCTTCTCACGCTGCTCGCAAACCCACAGAATGAACCGGAGCGGCGACATAATGCTGCCCCCAATTCTCGGGCTCGGGCGGTGGTGGAACGCACTGTAGGACAACTTTAAGGCTGTTGGCGCTGCCCAGACAAAACCGGTGGGGTGTTACTATACATGCAGTCCACAAAAAATGTGTCGCATTGTACACTGAGGGAATTAAAAATATCTGAGAAACATGGGAAATGGGGAACATGAAGTTGTTATAAAAATATGTTTGGCAAATAC
>JAODKE010000125.1:2026585-2056640 GCA_026779605.1 Mormyrus hasselquistii
TGGCAAAATAAAAGTGTTGGCACAATAAGGCACCCAGACTAACATCCTGCTTGCTAAACTGCCGGACACGACAAGGGTGAGAAAAAAAAAAGAAATTCAGAACACCACATGATCAGCCTGATCACCCGTGTGCATGTGTGTGTCTGTGTGTTAATATTTAATGGTGTTTACCTAACCCTGCACCTAACCTATGCCAGGAAAATGTACCCCCAGTCATAACAGAGCAAACAGAGCACTTCAGCATGGAAAACAATAGGACAAACCAATCGTGCAAGGTAAAAGCAATATGGGAGTTTTGCATATTTATTTCGGATATTAATCATTTATGTAGCTATATCTTCTCAGTCAGCCATTTCTTCTAATTATTTAACATTTATTTCATAAATCCATACCTCTGAAGTACCTAGTCATATGTCTACTTTGATGTTTTGAGTGCCTTTGTCCTGTTTTGTGTGAATGTTACTGACAGAATAGTGCGAGTAAAAATTTCTATGGACTGATATACAAAAATAAAAAATAAAACAAAAATAAACACTCTTGAATCTTGAAAGCAAACCCATCGCTTTAGAATGACGTCATTTTAGGAAACATGACATCCCGATCGAAAGGGGGCGCTGTGGCTGTGAGCCACGACACGGCGCCAGGCCTTATTTCATTTAACTGGCTCGCTTGAGTAACCGACTTTCAGAAGAGGACAAATTGAAGAAAAAGATTAAAACTAAACGCTTGAGTTGTACCCGCGGCTCGTGTTTTCTCTCCCCCAATAGCTGTTTCCTCGGGAACGGGCGGACATGAGTGGAATCCCTGGTACAGCTGTGGTTCAGGTCACCAATCTGTCGTCGGCGGTGAGCAGCGAGCAGATGCGGACTCTCTTCGGCTTTCTCGGTGATATCGAGGAGCTGCGGCTCTACCCGCCCGAGTACGTGTGCAGCCGATCGGCTCGTTGGTGCTGGGAAACACCGGGGATACGAAGGGCCTTTGCAAATCACGGGGCGCGTTTGTTGTCGCGTCCCTTGTTCGTCAGCAGCGTTTTAAGTAAATTTGTAATGCCCTGCCGGAATATAAATCCACGTTTATTTCGCTTTTCGTGTTTGTATTGTCCTTTAGGCTAATTAGCGTTAGCTCTCCTAGCTAAATAATCTCCAGCAGTGTCTTGTTAGTCGGCTATCTGAACGCCTAGCTTTTGGCTTCGCTCACGGCTGACTGAAATGTTAAAAAATAAATAATTTACCTTTCTAGCCCGCATGGCAGGTCGCCTTTGTGAACTATAGCATGTAAACAATGAAACGGGTCGGCCTTGGCGAACGAGACAGCACCTAGTGCTCGGCACCATCACCATTATACAGCTGTAGTACTCTGTATACTTCAAATCTGATATTATCATCTGTATGATTATGTTGCGGTAGTAAGTTTGTTACTTTGTACTAACTGTTAATAAATTATATTCTTGGCTAGTTCTAATCCCATAGATATTGATGTACGTGCCCCCCCCCCTCTGGTGAAGAGCAGTATGTTGTTACCGGCAAACCATTTTCTGATCTTTACTTTTTTTTTAAATATATTATTTAGTGTAATTTTGCGGTGTAATTTTCCTGAATGTCCCTTCAGATTTAGTTTTAGTAGTAAAAGATTCACCGTGTCCTTTGAATTGTAGCCGGAGCTTTTAGGCGCCTGGAAGAATGGGCATTTTAGCACGGGAGGGGGATTATTATTCTACACTTGACGACTGACTGATGTCGTTTTCGCTTTTTTTTCAGCAACGCTCCGCTCTCTTTCTCCTCCAAAGTATGTTATATAAAATACCGAGAGCCTTCCAGTGTTGGCGTGGCCCAACACTTAACCAACACGGTTTTTATTGACAGAGCTTTGATAGTTGTGCCCTGCGCTGAAGGTGAGGATGGCCGTCTCGCATGCCCGAATCACTGTCACAGAATAATTAAGTGAAACCAGTTTTTTTCCCCACCAGATATAAGCAAAAGTACAAGAGGATGTCTGTGCCTTTGTCTTTTGTGTAGTCATAATTGGCATAGGGAGAGAATTTCTAACCGGAAGACTGTAGCCTGTCTGTTCTGTGTTGTAGGATTCCTGTATCCTTCAGTTCCTTGAGCAAAAATCCCTGTCACTTTGTGAGAATGCGTGAGAGACAAACTGCCTACAAATCTGAGATTCTGTGCGTGTCAAGGATGCCTTTTTTCTGTAAATTTCTATTTAGTCCCAGGGTGAATTTTTGGTTCAAAGTTATTTCATCACGGTCATATTCCCTTTACCGTGCAGCAATTTAGGCATATTGACACGATCCACATTTAAGAATAATGAAATACAGATTTGCAGATTTTAAGATGTTTCTTTTAAGACTAACATGCTTCATAGGGGATGATGGGGAGGGGGGGCATTTTTCATAAAGTCACGGCCCGTTCTGTGTGTAGCTCATTGCACATTATTGAGTATTTCCATGTGAGCCTCATGCAGCCCCTGCCTAGTAACCCTTAAGGCCTACCTGTCCTTTAATACACTGTAACCCTGCGGTGGGATGCTTTTAAATGACAAATGTTTTTGACTGCTGTGGTGTTATCAAAGGCTGTGGTAAGATGACCCAATACATATGTAGCTAACGACAACTTTCTTTCTCTCTTTTTTTTTTTTTTTTTTTGTTTTTTTTTTTTGGTTTGTTTTTTTGTTTTATTTCCTTCTCTCCTGGAACAGCTGTTGTTCCCATTTCTAAAGAGTGGTCTTTTCTGCACTCCCTCTAAATTTGGTTCTCTCGTTTTTTTATATATATATTTTTTTAAATAATAATAATGCTTGTCCTGGTGACTTGGTGCCAGATGGATACTGAGTTTATTAATTTGGTTTTGTATGTTTTTTTTCTGTGTGATTATGTGTGCATATCAGATGACTAGACTGGCCCAGCTGGTACACTACACTAGCCTGTGTACGGCATTGTTTGCCAAGCCACTATTCCCGTTGGGGCCAGCGCAGCCTTCAGGGGGGAATGTGACCAGGAGAATAACCGCTGAATCCTTCCAAGATGGACACCTTGTCTCTTTTTATTTCTTTATCATTTTATTTTATTTTATTTTTATTTTCTTGTCCCTTGTTTGCTTTTAAGAGAAAAAACGTCATCACAATTGTTGACCTTGTTTGCCTGTTTTGATCTGTTCCCCCTCAGTACGTTATCCCATAATGATCTCCTCGCATGCTTGTCTGAATATTCTCTGGGCTGACATGACCAGTGCCCGTGGACTGTTTTGTAAGTGGGCAGAAAGGGGAACGCTAACATTTCGTTTCCTCTCAGTCACGTCCTCCTAAACACGCTCATGTTTGTAGGATTCCTGATTTCAGAATCACAATAGGATTAAATCTGCCGCTTTCTAGATAAATTGCCATGTTTAGTATGTTTTTAGATGTTAAACTATGATTAGTCTTTAGGTACAAATCTGAAATGTCATGTCACCTTTTAAAGCAAATTAAGATGGCTCACTTGAAACTGGCCATCACATCTGTGATGATTGATAGCCAGCAGTTTGGGAGTAATTCAGCATTTCTTAGGCTTTACTTTAGTGTTTATCACAGGTAATGGGGTCATTATCAATCAGATTTAAGTCCGCTTTAGCAGAGGTAGCTAAGGCGTCTGCCCAAAGTGCTGAACTGCATGTTATTTTGGGAGGGGTTGGGGCTGGGATGGGGGGGTTGTTTGGTTTCTTACTGCTCAGTAAGGAATGCACTCAACCCCCCTCCCCAAGCCCATGGGGTGTAACATTCAGGGAGAAGATCTGTAGAGAATGTTGGTTATCTTAAAATTTTTGGCTATATTTATTAATATATATATTTGGTTTAGCATCTGGCGATATTGAAAGGTTCTTAAAAATGTTCTTCTTTTCTGTATCCGATGTTCTGTGTGCTATTAGTGATGCAGCCAACATGAACGGTTGTCTTGTGTTGCACACCTTTCCAACACTGCGAAACGATCGCCCCACGGAAAGGCGCCCATGCTTGATATCGTATGGTTCATGACCAATATGTTTCCAGTACAGGTGACCCATGCCTCAAAGTGTTAACTCATTCTCTAAATTACTATTTTTTTTTTTTTAATTTTTAAGGGAAAGAGCGATCTGATTCTTTGTGGGGAAAAAAAAGAATTATTTCTTGTAGTCTTATAAATGACAGTGAAACCTTGTGTAGATGTGACAGTATGTGGTATTCCAGGAAAGGGTATTCTCCACTTCATGTGACTCTTTATTAAGAAGTTTCTAAGCTTGTAGATTTTGTGAGGCCTTTTGTTTTTTTCTCTAGAACTTACTGGGCTGATTGTGAGTTCATAGAGGAGAAGTTTGGGTGTTTTCATCTCCACCACCTGCCCTAATGCCTTCGCTCTGCCCTGCAGGTAAAATTCCCGAGGAGGCCAAGGCCTTGTCGCTCTTGGCCCCAGCCACCCCCGTCGCCAGCCTGATGCCCGGGGGCGGGCTCCTGCCCATCCCCACACCGACGCCTCTGCAGAATGTGAGTTTGCGTCGCTTCCTTATTTCTGCCTTTTTCTTTACGGCTCTATTGTTGGATGTCAGTGATGCCTCCATTGTATCTTGATGTCACGTGAATCTAGCAGTGTTGTCAGACGACAATGGACAATATTGTCCATTTAAAGATGCCATGGGTTTTCTGCATTGATGGCCTTCACATTCATAGTATTTGAAAGCCACACGCTTGTAGAACCTGGCTGCACAGTGCCCCAAACGATGCTGCACTCTTCCAGAACCGACTGAGATGTTCTGAGTGTCCTTTGACCACTCCAGTTCCTTGTGGCCCTCACTCAGACTGGTCTTTTGCCTCCTGGGGCAGATGGCAGGGCTCATGTCCTGCTGTGCAGTATCTGTCCTCAAGGTGTTTCTCACCATTTGGCCATCTATCTCTGTACACTTTCCACTTGTGGTGGATTTATCAGTGGTTGGCACAGATGACCAATATTAGGCTGATACTGGAGTGTACTTAAATAAGGGCGTTGGTAAACAAGAATGTCTCTAATCACAGATGCAGGAATTCCCTCCAGATTTTTTGTCTTGTTGTTTAATGGGTTGATGTCACCTAGTCGATATTGGCTGAAACCCAGAAGTCCTTTAAATAGCTTTGCATTTTTTTCCCATAAAATTCTCCCTGAATTTTAAGACAATGGACAGGTTCAAACTTACATTTACAAAAGGTCAGCAAAGATCATATGTTGGCATGAGCCTTGGATTAACATAGTAGCCTACAATGTGAATCAGCTGACTAAAGAGTGATTGTAGATATTTCCCAACCAGTGGGCTGTGGCCCCCTAGTGGGCCGCATGAGTATTGAAGGTGGGCCTCCAAATGTTGTGGTGTGCCTTTTGTAGGTCAAATGAGGAGCTTGATAGCAGGCTAACGCCACCAGAAAATGGCTTTCAATGGGGGAAAAGCAAGATAAAAACAACAAACCAACAAAGAGCAAGTAGACATTTAAAACTAAAATGAAGCTGAGTCTGTACAGTAACCCCTTCGTATTCCTGAGGGTTAGAGGATGCCTGCAAATGTGAAAATTTGCTAATAATACTTGGGCATCCGTATCCATAAGTCTGGTAGCCTGAATGATTACATAAAAAGTCCTATTTATTACCTGTACTGTACACTTTGCATGTTTAGTCATTTTCTATTAAGACCTTTTTTTGTAATATGCAAACCATCTAAATTATGTCCCTGCATGTTTTGAACTCAGTTACTAGTGTATGCACTGGGAGCATTGTTTTGGACCCATTATTAAAAATGCTAAATTAGTGGCATTAAAAGTCAAAAAGATACTGTAAGAAATGTGATACTCCACAGTCACAGATGGCTAATGTGAGGCTGGTTGCCAAGACAACGACGTGTGGGAGTATCCAAGCCAAGACTGTTAAAGATATAGTATGCACTCACATAACCATTACTGGTACATAACATTTATTGTGAGTGAATGGCTGCTGAATGTTTTTGGCTTATGGATCCTCTGTGAGTTCCTGCGGTCTTTCTGCAAGCTTCAAAAAAATACTCATTTACTTGTTCACGATGAACCCGCAATGACTCGAAAGCCCACCCTCTCGAACCAATGAGCTTGTTTATGAAAAAAAAAAACAGTTCTTTCACCACAGCACTGCAAATATGCAAAGTTAATTGTATTCAAACTTAATATGCTTGCTCGTGGCGTTTGTGTATTTTTGTTGCTAATAACATGTAATGAAACTTGCATTGTGTTTGTGGTTACTTTTCTTGTGATCTGTAGCTACTTTTTGAATTGAAGGTAGGCCATCAAAAATGGCCGTGGTGTAGGTTAAGATTACGGTGGTCGATGCATTATTGGCTAATTGCGATGTCATGTTAAACCGAGACATCATTTTTAAATGTAATTTTAATGAAATTACCTTTTTGATTGCTGAAGTGCTTTAATTTGATTAACAAATCCTTATATATTACTATGTGATTGCGTATACACTGCTTGTACACTGTGCAAAGTTTCAATGGCATATCACAGTGTGACGAGCACTATTTATGAACACCTGCAGAGGAAACACGGGTGCGTTATGGACTTCCAGAAAAGGCAAAACTACCGTAAATGTTGTTTATTAAAGTACCAGTATGATGCTTTTTAATGTCCTTTGTCCTTATAGCTGCCAAACACACTCCTCATTAAAGCCATACATTTTTTGCCTGCCACCCTAGAATCTCCATTGAGTAAATGTTTGATAACTTTCCGGCTAGAATCTGGGCTCATTTTCTGTTGATTTAGGGTGTCAGCATGTGTGTGTGCGCTGAGCTCATCTCATTTGGGACCTGTGTTATTACCTAAACTGAAATGAAAACTCATTTAAAAATTATTAGTTAACAAAAAAAATGAAAACTCTACTTGCCTAAAAAACATGTTGAACTTAAACCATCAAAAAGTACCACCACACCGCTGCCGTCTTTACCTTGTTTAACCACAGTATCTCTTTTAAAAGATGTTGTGATTGCTGAGCTGTTCTTTGCTTCACCGCGACTTTGGTGCTTATCACTTCCATGGTATACCAGAACAGTGGCATGTGGTGTGCTCCACAAAACATATTTAATAAGGATGCACTGAATATATACAGATGACAAACTTTTGGGCTTTGCAGTATCTCTTAATATTTTAGGCTTATCAAATTTTGCCACAAGTGAACTTTCGTACAGTGCTGAAAATCGCCGTCCATTATTTGAAGCCCTACAACAACATACAGCATGTTCTCAAAATAAAATGAACTTAAATGACACAGTTTGATATTCTGGAGGAAAAATAATCATTTAGATTGATCGTACTGTTGGTAAAATAGTTGATAGATTAAATAAATACTCTGTTTTTATTAGGTCAGAAAATAGTATTGGTAATTAAATTAAGCATGGAAACCAGATAATGGTTTCTTGTTTTCCCTTCAGCATAAGGGGCGCTTGCATCACACAAATGAACAGTCCAATAACCGTATTTAAAGAAATACAGTTATTAACTGGGTGATATCTTGGTCAAGACTTATGTATTTAATGAATGATTACATCCATGATTATATTGTATCAGTATATAGATGTCAATGGAAAGCTTCTTAAGGGAGAAAGTGTGTACTTAATTAGTGGAACCTCGAAGTGTCAGATTTCAGCTGTTGATGTAGCACTTGTACCGTTTACTCTCCACTGTCTATTCTGCCATAAACATGGCTGCCTTAAACTAGTAAAGAATTGATTACTTTTTAAAATCATATAGCATCTCATTAGCATGAAGTGGTGTTGCTTGGCAGCATGTTGCCATGGTTGCGTCCTGCAGCCACACAGGCTGCTCTGTTTCCACAGGGTACTAATGCTAGCTCGCCATGCTTCTCCCCCTCCCCAGCTGGGAATCCCAATCAGCAACCTGGGAGCGCTGCAGAGCGGCCTGGATTCGTCTGTGGCAGCCCTGAGTGGTGTTTCTGCACAGCCCCCCATCATGGGCAATGTGGATCCCTCCAAGATTGATGAGATCAGGAGGACCGTCTACGTGGGTAACCTGAACTCGCAGGTGTGTTACGGCATGCAGGTTGACCTTTCACCTTCAGTTCTTCTGTTGGTTAGTCTGATATGTGCCAGAATCTGATATGTGCTTCACAGCAGAATTGTTTTTTTCCCGTTTGATACTAAAGGCCACTTCCTACTTTTGTAAAACCTACTTGTGTGAATCCCATCTTGTGTTCTCTCTCATGCGCTGCAGTGTGTAGCAGACATACAGAGACTCTGCTTTTAGTGACACATGCGGAGAGATCAAAAGTGTGAACGCTTCACTGGAATTGATGCTTAGCAATGCTTGTTGCCGCAAGTGTAACACTTCTTTTTACATGTAAGGGCATAAACACAAGCAATCTGTGGAAACATCTAGCTGTTTAACTGCCTCGGTCGTAGATTATCATTGCCTCAGGTATGGTATGTATGCTTAGTGGCCGGGAGTCCATACCCAGAGTTAGTCAAATTAACGAATATAACAAATTTGGAGTAATGATTAAAAGTAACCATTAGCTAGCTAATCGTTATGAGTGCCTTCAAACGGTGCATCCACTGGCTACCAAAAGGGCATCATCAAAGTATTCCATCAAAGTAAAGGCTGTGAATACTTAAGTACATGTGATTTCTCAGTTTTTTTTTTTTTATTTTTGATTAATTTGTGAAAATCTCAAACTTTTTTCACATTGTCGTTATGGAGTGTTGTGTGTAGAATTTTGAGGGAAAATTGGATTTAATCCATTTTGGAATAACGCTATAACATAAAATGTGGAAAAAGTGATGCGCTGTGAATCCTTTCTGGATGCACTATACATTCAATACGACACGTTCAGAGGATCATATGTTCTGAAATTCAGCTGCAGGTCACGGATTTGGTGATTCAGACAAACTAAGGTTACTACACAGTAAAAATGTCAAAGAAAATGCATTCAGCTTTTCACTTGTTCAAAACATTGCTGTTTTTTTACTATAAAATTGTCTTTGCATTTAAATAATCACATTATATAATGTTGACTTGTTCAAAATGATTTTGCAATTCAGTGTTAATGTGACGTACATCTCAGAAAATAAAAAAATGTTAGTTCTGTCTTTTTTCCCTCTTAAAGTACTGATAAGAGTACAGTTAAAGTATCATTTTGGTAATAGTGGTGCCATTAAAATCTTAATACCCATTTCTAGGTAAGTCCGAGTTGCGTAAATCTATTTCTGTAAGGGTTTGTGGACTAGATTGCTTTCTGTACTGATGAACTCTACTTGCATAACCCTGTAATTGATCCCATAGATACCCTGTGTTTTAATTAGCTCTCTCTTCCCACCCACCCCCGCCAGACCACCACAGCAGAGCAGTTGCTGGAGTATTTCAAGCAAGTAGGAGATGTGAAGTTTGTGCGCATGGCAGGGGATGAAACGCAGCCCACGCGCTTCGCCTTTGTGGAGTTCGCCGACCAGGAGTCTGTGTCAAGGGCCCTTACTTTCAATGGGGTCATGTTCGGCGACCGGCCTTTAAAGTAAGACATCATGTGATGTAGGCTGTGAGACGTCAGCAAAGCAGCGTGGGCTTAGGAGACAAAAGTGCGTTTGTAAGCGGCAAATGAGCTGACATAATCCTTTGTCTGCTACTATGGAAAAAGGGTGATTGTCCACTGCATTCATCTCTGATATTTTGGTAGTTATGTCTTTAGCTCTGCTGCTGCTAAATTTGATCAGTGATCAAGGTTTAAATACCAGCCCACAATATCGACCAAAATCGATGCATCGGACTGCTGCCAGTATCTTGATAAACACATTTGTCGATGCCGATATATTGACTGATATACTTTCAATGTTATGTCCTCTAAATGACACTCTAAATCACTATGTGTGTCCTGTGATGGGTGGCATGCTGGCCCAGGCATCCCCTGCCTTCTCCTATGCTCCTGGGTCACCATGACCCGGTATTGCTTAAGCACTCATGGAAGATGTGGTGTTTCCAAGGAAACCGCTATCTGCCTTTCCTCATTGGCTGTCTGCTCCTGGGCCGCCAGCTGCAGCTCTGGCAGCGTGTCACTGTTGCTTGTCAGCCTGTCTCCTCTCAGTTCCCACATATGTCCTGTGGCAGAATTAATCATTCCAACAACGCCATCGTCAAGCCCCCAGAGCTGACGCCTCAGGGTGCCGCCAAGGAGCTGGAGGAGGTGATGAAGCGGGTCCGGGAGGCACAGTCGACCATTGCGGCAGCCATTGAGCCGGGAGGTGGGCCTGCACCACAATCATTGAGCCCCATCAGTGCCCTTTGCTTTGCTCTTTGACCCCATTCCTCTGTAAATTGTAGGTGTATGAAATCCCTTCATCCTGTGGAAATGACCGTAGAAACAGCTGTACTGATAAAATAGGGCAGACGGCGGTTTAGAGTAGTGGGTGCCGCTTCAGGTGACGCTTTTCTCCCCACGTAATGATTCTTTATCAGATTTCCATGTCATTGTAGGGGAGTGACGTGACACATTTTGAAGTGTGTTAAAGTAGGGGATTTTCTTGGGTTTCTTCCTGTTCTGCATCCCCTTTGCCCTCTGTGTGTGTGTGTGTGTGTGTGTGTGTGTGTGTGTGTGTCTCTTTGTTATCCCCATAATGAGCGCTGGCTTTGTTTTGACTCTCAGATGATTCCGGGAAGAAACGTTCCACTACTAGCTCAAGGAGGTTGAGGAGATCTCGGAGTCGCTCGCGCTCCCATTCCCAGTCACGGAGGAAAAGATCCCGCTCTAGGCACAGGTACAGCTTGGAGACCTTACCGGCAGTTTCTCAAGGTCTCGGCCTATAATGAGTTGGCTGTTTGTCCCTGCAGGAGCCGTCCCTCCACAAAGTCAAGGTCAAAGGTCGGCGAGTCCCACAGCTCTCGTGCTTCACACAAGAAGCGCTCGCGGTCCAGGGACCGGAGGCATTCGCACAGCCGTTCGCGGTCCAGGTGAAGCCCGTCTGGAACCAGAGCGATTCCAGTATGCAGCGGGTCGTGTGTGACACTCCTGTATGCCGCACGCAGGGACAGGAGGAAGGACAAGGAAGGGAAAACACGGGTCAAAGAGGAGAGCTCCCGGGATAAGGAGGACAGGAAGCAAAAGGACAAGAAAGGCAAGACGCCCCCCAAGAGCTACAGCGCCTCCCACAGGTCGCGCAGCACAAGCAGGTGAGCGTGCCCTCAGCAGGTCATGGCTTACTTGTACACGCATATCCTGGCTTGATAAATGAGGCTGGGGTCACGTGACCTGCCTCCATCTTAAAAGGAAGTTCTGAGATATTGGGTGAATTTCGAATATCAAGACAGCAAAGACCGGTCTTGTGAACTTGCCTTCCACAAATAAACCTGGGGTGCAATAAATCTCCTTTGGCAACAACACAGGTACGCATATTGAGATTCACCCTTTGTCAACGCAGCCCCTGAAGTAAAGTTGCGCATGGGGCAGAGGGGTGTCCTTTCTGGCCTTTTCTACAGTGGGTAACAAGATCAGCATGCCTCTGGCAACAACATACCCCTCGCGAAAAAATGTCAGTACCTCTGGATTTTACCATGTTAAAGTTGAGCTGTAAACAGCTGCGTTGTGTTTTTGCAATTAGTCTGGCTTCACAGCAACGCCCTCTGGAATGGTTCCCGTCAGGATTTCCCCATTCCGGCCCTGATTTTTTTTTTTCCTTCCTTTAGAGGTCATCGGAGGAGGAGCCGGAGCCGATCCAAGACGCCCAGAAGAAAGATGAAATCCCCATCCCCAAAGAGGTGCCATGGAAAACGGCGATTGCTGTTCCCCTACCTGTGCTTTAGTCCTCTGTGGCTGCACTTCAGAAGCTTCAATTGTCATGGTGAAATGGGTTCCACACCCCCCTGACCATCCTCTCTCACCTTTGTTCTCCAGGGGCAAGAAGGACAAGAAACGCGATAAAGTGAGGGATAGCAGCCGAGAGCGGAGTGAACGGGATAGGTCGAGGAGGAGCGGGCGGGATGAGGAGAAGGCGGAGCGCAGGTCCAAAGGCGGGAAGGTGAGGGCGGCGGCTGTGTGCCGGGGCCTCCTCGCCCAGCGTCTGAGTGTCACATGATTTTCAGGTCAATCCTCCTATCTGATTGAGCCAGAATCTGATATGTGCTTCACAGCAGCCCGCTGAGTATTTGTCGTGCGCCTGTAATGTTTTTTTGGCCCAGTTTAAGCAAGACACCCCTTTATCTCTCATCTCGTTGTTGACGTGGCATTTCTCTGCACTACGGAGGTCTGAAGTGCCTTTGGCCTTTTGCTGGCAGGGGTGGGGGTCGGAGTTCCAGGGTACGCTGCTGAGGTAATATGGCGCGTGTGCCTGGCATTCTGCCTCCCATGTGCCTGCCCTATGGCATCAACCCTTCAGAACTAGGTGTCCCATTTAATCGGTAACCTGAAGATGGCGGTTATCACGTTTCTATGTGGTTCGTGACAGTGTTTTGTCTGTGTCGTTATGTAAAGTCCAGAAGGAAATTTCAGTTCTCCATGTTTTATACTGTGGCTGTCCAATGTGCCGATTTGGGTGTGTCGCAGACATTGCGTAGAGTAGCAGTGCTGTTTACACCCCCGTTACTGTTAAAATCTCCCCAAATGCTGCCTTTTCCAGCCTGCGGTGTCTCACTGTGTTTACGGCCATTTTCTTATCCATTTACACATCGCTTACACAAGTTAGACAGTTTGCCATTCCAGCATCTTACTGGTTCGTTATAGGATGCCAACCTATTTGCTTGTTGAGAGCAAATTAGGATCATGCATGGCTTACGTTAGTGTTTCCCACATGGTTCACGCCCCCAGAGGTTTTGGTGAGGTCAGTTTTTGCTCAGCCAACAGCACACTTTAGTCCAGAGGAGTATAGCATCAAGCCATCTTAGCAGTCACAGGTTGAATCCAATGCAGCTGTGTAAAAGGGGCCCGGGTAGGGGAGACAATTGACGTACACACATGCGGCCATTTCAGGCGGAGAGGAATTTGGACAAGGAGAAGATGTACGAGAGTGAGCGGGAAGGTTCGGTGCCTGCCGGCATGGAGCCGACCCCGCAGCTCCAGCACAACGGCAGCTACAGTAAGCATGGCGAGGACACTGCCTGCACCGCTGTCGACCACCAGTGAAGGCGTCGCTGAGCCCATCCGCCCACCTGCTCCTGCCCCCCACTTCCCGCCTCTTGTAGGTCCTGCAGCCAATGTGATCTTCACCAAACCAAACACACTGTAGCCGGTTGCCCTCCTCCTGTGAATTCATTTGTCACGCAACACATCCAGAAAATGGATGAGCCCATCGCACTCTCCTTCACACTTCACACAAATAGTACCTTCATTTCAGTACCAGGCATATTAAATGCGTGGATTCTTGTTCCGTTTTCTCATTACCCGCCCCTCCCCCCCCAAAAAAGTTGTTTTCTGTTGTCACGGTTGGATGTCCTGTTTTTAAGAACAAAAAATTCCCTTGTTTGTAAAAAAAATGCTGATTCCCCCTACTGTAAAATAGGTCAGCAGACCTCGGCTTGTTTTAAAGAGGCAGAGTTCCCACATGGCAGGGGGATGGTGAGCGCCCGTGATGGAGGGGCTCCAGACACCCCCCCCAGTCCCAATGTCAAATTCAATCTCGTGTGTCCTGCGATGTCAAACGCGGTCCACACTGTACTTTTGGTACATTTTTTGTAAGCCCCCCGTCAGCTGAAAGAACAAAGGTCTGCAAGCACAGCAACACAAGTGCCTCCGCCGGAAGACAAAGGGGCGTCCTGGACGAGCAGCGGTCTGCTTCAGTGGTGTGAGCACGCAAAAGGGGAACTGAACACACAGCCCTAGCTGGTCACAGAGGTGTAGAGATGCCTCTTCATGCTCTGCAGTTTTATAAGGCATCTCACAGAGCTTTGCCCATTTTAACCGAGGTTTTAAACCCAGAAGTTTAAACGTTTTACTTTTTAAAGCAGTATTTTGTTTCCGCCAATAGCCACAAGCACCCGTGTATGTCTAGGAACTGATATGTGTTGTACAAAAGACTTTTCAGCTATGGGTTTTGTATTTCACTTTCTATTCCCCTAAGATGATGGATTTCCCAGTGTGTGTTTGAGTCTGAATTTGGTCTGTTGGAAGAAATGACTTACTCAGGACAGAAGTGTTATTACAGGCGTGACACATTTTGAAGTGTGTTAAAAATATTTATCATTTTTAACTGTGGAGAGTCAGTGTGGACTTCCCCGATTGTACACCATTTGTATACTTCTAAAGTTTCTTTAGAGGGTACTTTTTTTTTTTTTTTTTTTTTGATAATGTGGCAATTCTTTTGCATCAAGTTTTGCTTTGTATTTTGTGCTTTGAGTAATTAAATTTGATTAATGGTAGACTGATCACCACAATTTGTAATACTGAAAAAAGGTCTGCTTGTATTTGCGGCTTAAATTTAGTGTATGCTGGTATGTTGTTGCAAAGTGTATTTTTTTCTAACCCATAGTGCAGCTCTCTGGCTTATCTGGGTACTGGGTGGATGTGTGTAGTCTTCACAAAGAGATATATTCGCTGTATATTTGCGAATGATGGTCTTACTGGTGATGGGTGAAGGTTCGATGTTTTGAAAAAAAGTTCAGTCCCTAATTTACTCTGCCCATTTGATAGTAAAATGGCTGTTTACATTCTGACGTTTCTGCTGCCAGCATCTGACAGGAGGTCAGTGACCATGAATGCGATCATGTTTAATAATTGGGGGGTGGGGCGTTTGTTTCCTTTTCATTCTGGACCCCATGTTAACTGTAAATAATTGCCTCGTTGCCATGAACTTGTAACAGTTGTGATTGTGATTAAAACGGGCATCTCTTCCATACTGCCTCTTAGTTTCTCCCCAGCACAGTCTTTCTAGACCAGGAACAGCTTTCCTCAAATTCCAGTAGCCTCAATATCACACAGCCTCAAAATTATAGTGAAAAGGACATGATCAACCATATGACAGCAGGATGGTATTTTTACAAAACAGATTTATTGCTTAGCCGGGTAACTTTTGGATTTAAGGTAGTCTGGGTTAAATGGGCTATATCTTCATCCATTTAAATGTATCTCAGACTACCTTAAATGTGACACGTTATCTGGCTAAGCCCCCCCCCGAGGACTGATTCCCAAAACACCATGTATATGTGTATATACAGAATATTGTATTGCTCAGAATTACAGGAATGCTTGTTTTTTTTCCTTTCAAAATATGACCACTCATCTTTGTAATGCAGTTTGTATTTGGAGATCACTACAATGTGGCCTTATATGTAAATAAAACTGAATTCCCCAAACTCCATCATTAAGAACAGTGGGTAGAGGAAGGTTAGTATGTCAAGTTAAAAACTTCATAAACAATGCTGCTGAATTGCTAGGAAACAGTCCAGTGATTGAGCCCTCTTGATCCAGACCCAATTAATCGCACACTGATCTCAATATCCTGTCCTGCAGTGAAGGGTCCAATTTGGGAGAAACACTTCAAATTGAAATGTCACATAGTCATGGGTGGGCTGTGTTACCTTCACAGGATGGAGATCTCAACCTTGTCACTGCTCTCATGGTACCACATGATGCTTAAGCAGATGGCCTGCTGGATATAGTCTTGGTCCGGTTTGGTGTGACAAGCATTTCCCGGCTTACCGACCGGAGACGCACCATCCAGCACTGATTGGCTTGTTATCTGCTGGAACAGCTCCATGGTGGTGTAGTCACCGGGGCAGGGCTGTGCCGGCCGGGCGGATGGTGGCGTGGCTGCAGGGGACTCCATTTCCCCACTGGCAGCCTGGCTGCCCTCTTCTGCCGCACATGGTCCGGCCATCTCCTCCGCCATGAGTGGGCTCCTGCAGCTGGGCTGGGGGTTCGCCTCGTCCTCGATGATATGCAGGCTGCTTGTGTTGCTCTCCTTCACATGGGCCAGCCGGCCATGCCCCATGGGCTCCAGGATGTCCTGTGGGTCCCGGGAGCAGACGGTCACATTCAGTACTTAAATGTTGTAGGTCGCAGTGTGGCTCTGGGTTAGTAACTTGTGCCTGTGATCAGAAGGTCACTGGTTCAACTCCTAGGCTCAGCAGAACAATTTCACTCGTGTCCCTAAACAAGGCCCTTAATCATCAGTTGCACCAGTCACTGTTTGACCGAGCATTCTCAGAAATATACGTCGCTCTTGATAAGAGCTAAATAAATGATGTGAGACTGTCAAGGCCCACATTATTTGGTCCTGGGATCTAACCTGTCATTCCCAGTGGATGAGATTGCAGGGTCCAGTGTAATAATGGTATATTTCAGAACTGTCAGGGAATTAGCATAACTCGTACACGTCCTCTGTATAAAGCAATATGCGTGATAATTTCTTGTTGAAACGCAGCAAATGAGTACTTGTTTGCATTGGATCTGCCGGGAATGACAGGATCACAATGGTGCATGACAACCTTCCACAACCTACCTAGCTAAGAGTTTTGCATCTGTGTTTAGGCTTTGTTGATTTTTAGCAACGATGCAGTTCTACAGCACATGTGATCCTTCATAAAGGCGAACTTAAGTCAAACACTCAGAGGATTTAGCATGACGACTGGATGTAATGCACATAAGTTTGTGGGTGGTTCAACTAAAAGTACCCGCTGCGTTATGAAAGAAGGCCCAGGCTATGTCTGAGGCACCCATACGTGTGCACGTCAGGTAAGGTGACCGAGATAATGTGAACAGCAACATCTGCGTAAAAATAGAAAACGAGTTGGTGGCCAGACGCTGGTTTCCTGGAATGCACTCCAAGGTGGGGGTGGGGGAGTGACTTTTTCTGTCAGTGATGCAAACTTCAAACGTTATCAACAGCATTTGAAACTGAAGGGGAAATTATGGATATAAACTTGAGTGTTTCTAGATCAGTACTTACAAGACTGTGTGCGCCATCTATTTTCTGGACTACATTGCTGTTGCCGGGGTTCGGTATACTGGGCCAGAAAACTGTCTTCACCCTAAAAACAGCCATTCATTATGAAAATGATTTCTACTTCGAGCACTAGGTCTTTCATTCAACTGCTTCTCTCTCTCTCTCTCTCTCTCTCTCATATATACATATATATAGACATACACATATATAAACCTACTGTCGTTAAAAATAATAATAAAATGCACCGCTACATGGAACTTTCTCACGCATGGCACTTTCCAAAAGTAACTCATTGAAAAAAAGTAACATTGAAACAATTTAGGACTTTGAAACAATTGAAACAGCATTGAAATAATTTGTCTGCTAAACACACAAAATGAATGAATACTATTCAAATGTACGTATACCTTTTAAACAATCTGGAGAAAACAGGCACGCAGAGAAACAGCAGTACCACTGCAATAACTCCCGCAAGTCTGACTGCACTCAGACCTGAAGGGGTGACAACTCCATTTCAGCCCTGTGTGCTGCATAAACTGTCTGTTTTTAATTGCAGTTACTTCATGTATCATGGTTGAAATTACAGTATTTATGGCAAATGCCAGCATAGGCACAAATGTGGAAAAAATTAAATCCTGGTTTAATTGGGGTTCTACAGGGAGAGGGCTATACTGCGAGGCAGGCTGCTTCCTGACTCAAAGTTTCTAGGACCACAGTACAAGCAGGAGACACTGGGAATGACCAAAAACAAGCCAGCTAGAGGACGGAAGCGACATTCTAATGCCAGAGATGACAGTTAAGTTGTCCGACAGTTTCTCATGAATCACAAGATGACATCAAGTGACCTTTTCCAAAGAGAAATGGGAAACATTAAGTGCAGGTGTGAGGTGCACGGCTAGGACAGTGTGTATCAGGCTCCAAGAAGCAGGACTGAAAACCTATAAAGCAAGGAAGAAGCGCTTCATTAATGAGAAACGGAGAAGAACCAGGTTGCAATTTGCAAAATATATATATACTATTCACAGATGCACACCCATAAACTGAGAAATGAGTGAAACAAAAAATCGTGCTGTGGTCTTTTCATTTTTCTGACGGCTGTATGTAGTGCATTTGTCTAGATAAATACCTCCAAATACACTTAAATTATTAATCACAATGGAGAATAACTTTAAAAGGGTTACTGGGTGGCTTGGTTTTGAAGTAGACGGGATCGCTCTGGACGCCCTCCCCAGCTGCGGTGAAGGCCGACATCCGTAGCATGTAAACCGTGTGCTCCTTCAGGTCAGACAGCACATGGGAGTGTTCTGTGTGCTCCACCTGGACAACTGATACATAAACAGACACAGAATCATTTCTTAGACATCAGATGTTGTGACTGATGCCCCCTCCCTAAACTAAATAAGTAGCTAGTGAGCAAAGTCTGAAGATCGTAGCTAACTAACTGGTTGACAGAACATGCTGCTTCAGCATCTCCTACACACAGAACATGTTTATTTATTATTCACTGTAGTGACTGTTTGGAAGAAGCAGAGGACCTGGCACCAATGTGTGGTCTGCGCACAGCATACTGAATGAGCTTTAATCACATCCAGGTGTCATGCTTAAGGCACTTAAGGTCACACTACGCGTCTTTCAAAGTTGTCATATTGCAGTGCCGTTGCTATACACTACACAATTTGTCATTTTGTAATTGGGGATCTTGAAGTCGTGGTGGTTCACACACTACATTACAAGGTTGCACCCTACAAGATCTTCCACCATGAGAAATCACTGATGGGACAACTACGTTTTGTTACAAAATCACACATGAGAGTGACACATGGAAATGACAATTGTGAATTGTTAAAACACTGTAATCAAATGACAACACACTTCACATTTACAAACGTGTGGTAAATTAACCGTTGTATGCATGGAACTTTCAGGAAACAGTATCATTGGGTCAATATCCCTAAACACTAAGAAGTGTTTCTAAACAAACTGAATGTTTTACACCTATTTAAACTCCTCCCTCGGGTTTCACCTCACCATATGTCTTAAGCTGTAATTTGCTGCTGCACTCACTGCCGGTTACTCTCATTGGCTGTAGCTGTTGTTGTACGCATTGCCAGCCGCAACACTTTTCACACTACCAGAGTCACCGACAGGTCCAGGTATTTAGCCTATTTACTAATGTAAATTGCTTTACCAAGTTCTGCGAGGTATAAGAGGGGAAAGTACTGCCACTATACAGGCTGAATGGAAGAAGCCCAACTCTGGGGCCACACGCTCGACTGCTGTACCTATGGACTGGTTTTCCTGCTTGTTTTCGCTGTAGTAGATTCGGTAGCCGAGCAGAAAGCCCCGGAGATCGCCTTCTGCGATGGGACTCCACTGCACGACCAGGGAGTTGCTTGTTGCGTTTAAACTTGTGATGTTTGCTGGGGCACTCACAGGAGCTGCAGTGCAGCGAGACACAATTCTGCACTTGGCAACAAGAATACCATCGTCCAGGAAAGAAAACAAAAAGCAGTTTGCAGCTGACACCAAGATCTGATCAAAGACGTGTCAAGCCGAAATTATCCCTGTCCCCATGTCAGTTCCCCAAAGATGACAGCACCCCCAATACCACACAGCCATGATCGCATGGACTTAAACTTCAGTTCCCATATTTTGCCAGAAAACATCTACACTATAGATGATTTAACAAGACAGTGTTGGTAACGCTCACTTCCTTCCAAGGTGTACTGCTGAGTCCTGCCGTACGTGGTCTCACTGTTGTTGACATGCTTCAGGTTGCAAGTGCTTTTGTCTGGCCTCACATTGAGGAGAAAAAAGTACTTCTTGTATGGTTGCAGAGGGGCTAAAGAAGGACATTAAATGTAACGGAATTAAATGTCATTAAATCATTTCTCTGTTTCCTAAAAGCAGCACATTTATGTCACACACGTTTGTTTTAATTTTTTGACTGTTTCTGGTGATGTTTCAGGTACGTTTGCTGGCACAATATCAAAGCTGCCTGCAACATACTGTAACATAATTTCATAGACTTCCCTCTGGCAGCATTATCTGCCAATCAGCACTTCAATGGATTCTGCATCCTGCCACTCAGTAACCCCACATGACCACAATGAGCTAGTGTCAGAACAGGACAATGTCCAAGTGACCAAAAACAGGTATTTGAAAGTAAGGAATAATTGCTGTGAGTGCTTACATTTCCGTGCTCCCTGAGGACTAGCTAGAATTGGTGATATACAACATCCGCGACATTGCTGCCCTGTTACCTTCATGCCAATGTCAGTGAACACAGAAAGTACCTTTCAGGGTAATTTCCTTGTGGAGTCCCTTCGTAAGGTAAAAGGACTGCCAGGATGGTTTCTCTCCCATCAGCCACCACTCCACGGAAAAGCAGTGGTACGTCGGGCTCAGGTTGATACCCCAGGTGACGACAAAGCTCATGTTGCCATTGAAAGTGATGTTCAGTGTCCCGAAAAAACCTTAAAAATGGAAATGTTTTTTCAATTAAAATGTGCTACACTGAAAACTAGGGCTGTGTGATATGACCAAAATGTCATATTCTGTCATTTCATATCGCAATAGAACTAGAAGATCAGTGTTAACACACCACACAGTGCGCAACATTTAACCCATATGTGACTTTCGTGACATAGCAGGGGGGCAGCTAATTCAGCACCCGGGGAGCAGTGCTTGGGGACGGTACCTTGCTCAGGGTACCTCAGCAGTGACTTGCTGGTGGGGGATTCGAACCTGCAATCTTTTGATCACAAGTGCGCTTCCCTAACCATCAAGACGCCACTGCCCACATGATAACAATACATATCAAAATATAACACATCTTATGTAAATTTTATGAACAAAGAGTTTACATAAAAGGACCACATGGAAAGGCCTATTTCTTAATACATTTTTAATTATATGCTTGACAAATAAAAGATATTTATTGATATTAGATTATTTTCCTCCTTTTTTTAGAACCTTTGTGCACATTTTAAATTAAGCATGTGACAAAATATAAAATGTATAAAAAGGTAAACAGTGAACATGTTTCACATTCTTGGTGTCTGGTCTGTTGCCCCATTTTAACCCATTTTAACTTTTCACAACATTTTCATGACCCAACCCGATCCCTTTAATATTCTTCGTAATATCAGGTTCATTTCACAGATTCCTTGTGAGCAATCACCACCAGCTCAGAATGCGATTTCCTGATGCATTTTTGGATTCTTTGTGTTCTCTGTCTGTCTAATGAAAGTTCTGCATAGCACATGCGCTTGTGTCTGAGGGTGTTTATAGATCTCCTTAGGTTACCCCAGTCACGGTGAGGTGATCATGTATGTCCCTGATGGCTGCCACTAATATTCTGCAGTAAAATCAGTAAATTATGCCACCAGAACAAAGAGCTTGTCCAATATTTTTCAGATTCTGCTGATTTGGAGTGATATGACTGCAAAAAATGCAAAACATGCCAAACTTCATAATTCAGCAAAGTGGACCAAAGCTATAAGTACTAAAACATCAGGTCACTGGATAGCAGCACTTGCCACTGATGGAGATATAAACTAATCTTTCAGATATGGGATATTTAGCTAAAAGTGTTGATCCCAAAACTGAAAACGACCGGAGTGAAAACTCAAAATGGCAAGACCCAGACATTACCATGAAACAAACAAAAATAAGACTCTATGACTATCAGCTTAAAATGGGAAAAAACTAATTACAAAATAAACTTCATTATGTATTTGTTTACATGAAGTAACCATGAGTATTGATTCGCTAAATTTCTAAGAAATATATGCTTCTAAGATATCTGTTCAGATCACAAATGAATCTTCATTAATCTTCTTAGTGATTTTTAAATATATATATAGCTGATATTAATTAATTAATAATCTATACCAGCATCGTCTGCAGTCTGCACGGAAGTTGTCACAGGAGGGGAAGCCCCCGCTTGGTTGAAAGCCACGATGCTGATGATATAGGCCGAGTCTGAGAGAAGGAGCCTCAGCGAAGACTGTGAAGTGAATAAAACCTGCTGGAACTCTCTGGATTCCTTTGCCACCGTCACGTTGTAACCGTCCGCTGAATGGTATCCCTCAAGCTGTAGGAATGACATGGTGGCTCGCTGGATGAATCAAAGCTGCAATATGGTTACATGGGGTGCTGCAACAAAGTGGTCAGAATACCTGTCCCAACATTTTTGAAACATGTTGCTGGCATCAAATTTAAATCGAGCATATATTTCTCATAAAGCAATAAAATGTCTCAGTTTCAAGATTTGATACATTGCGTTTGTTCTATTTTCAAATAGATCTGGGTTTATATTATTTGTAAATCATTGCATTCTGTTTTTATTTACGTTTTACACAGCGTCCTAACTTTTTTGGAAAGGGAGTTGTAAGAGTTACTCGCAAGCGTGGGATGGGGGTTAACACTTTCCCCAGCTCCACCCCATTTCTGCTTCTCCTTCTGCTTCCCGTTTATGGTGTCAACCTCCACCGAACAATGAGGGTCAAGCCCTCCAGGGAAACCAGAGCACAAAAACCGCCGACTGTTGATGCTCATTCACAGTTACCTAGCAGAGCACCTCAGCTAGAAACTAATTTTATTCAGCAAAGTACCGAAGTACAGTTCAGATAGTCACCTTCCAGTTTATGATGATCAGCCTTTTCCCTTTTTCATATGGGCTGACTTCTAAGTTTTTGACTTTTGGATTATCTGTCAACACTGTAAAAACAACATACAATGGACAAAAATATATGATCGATTACTTGCTCTTCATAAAGGCATTTTTGCTTGCTATATCTCTGAAATGATACATTGTGGTAACCAATTTATTTTTGTTTTTGGTTAAATATTACACTCTAGTGTCATTCAGAACCTAACATTACATGAAATTGATAAAATTTGGAAGAGCTTGCCTGGTGGCACAGTGACGATTTGACTCCATGGACATTGACTACACTGGCTGTTGGTGACACACTGCACTTGTATCTCGTAGGACTTTGATGACGTAAGATTGGCTGCAGTGCTGTTCACCCCTTTAGATACTGATTGCAGCTGCAGGAGGTACATTGAAAAAACACAGTAACGGTGAAAAAAACCACAAATCCCTAACATTTTCTGTCTCTAGTATGAGACTAAGAACACTGCTGCTTTATTTATCTCTGTGTGAAAATTGGGTAGTTTTCACGTATTCCATTTTTCTCACCATGACACAAATATTATCATTTCTTTTTTGGACATGGGATTTGAACCAACAACATTCTAGACAGTTCCATTACCCTACTGAGAGACAGATGAATCCCATATTGTATCTATATTACCATATTTTTCCCTCACACTATTAAAGAGGCAGAATCAACGTCACAAGCTGTCTTGCATGTTTATACTTCACAGAGTGATATAACAACGTAGCGTATACAGCAATGTACCGTACCATTCTCCAGAATTTGCCACCCATCTCCCTGATTCGTACAACATAATCCTTAACATTAGCTTCCTCCCAGGACGGCATTATGTCCAACTGCCTTGAATATCGTTTAAAGTCGATGTTGTTTCTGGGATGGCACCGACCTTGAAGTTGTCGATATAAAACAAAAAACATGCTCTTCAGTATGTTACATTTTTAAAAAAAAAAAACCTTGTTAATCATTAGTCAAAGATAATATCTTTAGTTAAATCAACCAATCCAGGTTTTCTGATACAGTTTATTGAGATCAGATTTCCACATTAATTCTTATCTCTACCTACGATGTTACATCAGCACTAAAAAGTAGGACACCACTTAAAAATTAAGAAAAAATGTTCTATCACATACAAATGAAACAAAGCTATGTTATTGTTATAGGTAAATTATTTAAAGTATGTTAAATTAAACAATTCATTTAGTACATTATTTAATTATGCTTACCCAGATTTTGTGGTATTCCACTGAAAGTTGTGATAGTACAATTCATCTCAATATGACTTGCATCAATAACACAAGCGTTCAGCTTATCGGCCTTGTATACGGCAAAGTCGATGAATGTATTTGATGTGTTTTGGTGAATTGGAGAGTATGAACCAAATTTCCGTGGCCGTGAAAAGGATTAAAAAAAATAATAAAAAACGAAAGCATTATTTATTCAGTTGATAAAAATTATAAATGAATTTTTAGTGAAACTAACATGTCCAACAAATTCTAATTTGAAATAGATAGCTACAAAAGTGTTAACATTTCCAGAGAATAATTAAAAAACCTACTGTTCATAGATAAACGTATACATTGCATTGCTTGAAGACCATCTCCCTGACTTCCAGGTACATTTCATCTTGCCCTTCAAAGTCCAGAAACAATCCAGACCATGCGCACCATCTAAAAGACACAAATTCATTAAAAAAATACACATAGTTAGATATAAAATTCAGAACATAAATATAATTTGTGATAAATTATTATTAGTTTTATATACTTTTGGATTTTCATCCATTTATGTTAAAATGGCACAAAACTACATGACGATCCGCCAATAACTGCTATGAACTCTTAAGTAACAGTTCGATTCATTCCAAAACTAAAGCAGAAGTTGCATAATACATTATTCCTCCTGTTCACCATGGCAGACTGTCCGTGCTAATCGGTAACAGACAAGACAAGTATCACTAATGCCTAAGAGCACGGCTGCATGTTCACACACGGCACGAAAGCAGCGAATAACCAGCCAGACCGTTTGTGGTACGGATCTGAAACGACTCCTGACATGAAGTTATTTCCAGGCTTACGGTAAATCCTCATTCCAGCTCTGTACCTTGTGAGAGACAGGGGTCTGACCCATATAATAAAAAATAATAAATAAATGAAAGCCAGAAAGGACCTTGTAACTATCTGTTACTCCAGGGACTGTCTGAAGCCCTGAATGAATGCGAATGAGCCCAAAATCATTTGTTTAGCTCTGATGTTTTAGCGATCGTGCTCATGCCCTTGGACAGATTCTCAGGTCTCTGAGTTAAAGCCCTGGTAAAGCCCCCAGCTGGAAACAAAATCTGTTTTGATTTTTTTTTAACACTGCATCCACACCATCAGAGCATATCAGATATGATATCAATAAGTACAACCACAATGATATTACAGTAATTATTGCAGTAGTGGCTGCTGTCACTTTTCTGTGGCTGCGTAAGAAAATACAGAAACAAGAGCTCACCTGGAGATGAACGGCAGTGCTCATAACTGGAACATGGTTTTCTGTTGACTGGGGTAAAAAACATTTAGGTTACTGTTTGTCAGGGTATATATAAACCAAAAGCTCCTAACTGTGGTACACTGAGATCACCTCTTAAACGTTGTAAGCCTTTATCAGCAAAAATCCATCATTTTTTTCTAGTGTTTAATTTCATTAATTAAACTTGTTGGGGGAGGGTTAGCAGAGACCCTTACATTCAGCATCCTCACAGATCTCCACATGTAACAGGCGGGGGGGCCTGATTCAAGGGGCCAGCATTTTATTGTGGCCGTTACCATGAGACTCCTGTTCTACGTTTGTAGGAAACATTTTCTCAGGGCCCCAGAATTTCTAGCCTTGCTGCTGGTATCAGGCACCTGGACACGAAGGGCGTCCATGTGTGACAGTGAATTCAAGTGCAAGAATCGCAGGGCCACTGAAAACTAGCCCGCAACCAATTACTCCTCGGCTATTTTTGGTGGATCTCTGTGTCTCCCACCACACAATCACTCCTCCAACTTGCCTCTGTTTACTATGCAGTCAAAATTAAATAAACAAATGTGAATTAAAAGTAGCGTATCTATTGTGTACATTTGTTAAGTTGTAATGGTATATATTTGTCTCACTTTATTACAGAATAATTTTTAACCATTTCAAAACAGACCATGCCATAGAGAACTAGTTGGACTGTTCTTAAAGTAAACTTTGAAAATGATCACAGATTAAGTAATTTGAGGATAAATAATTTTCAAATATATGCTGATTTTTTGTTCCATTAAGTCAGTTAATTAAATGTAATTAATCTGAAATTAATTTGAAATTTTGCCCGACATAAATCCTTGTATCTGAGACGAAACTATTTCACCATAGATAGGGGTACTACTAAAACACTTGTAACACATCTAGTGGTCGTTTTACATTATAATAAGGATACTTTAAAACATGAACAAGTAAAATACCGCCATAAGCCATTGTGTTAACAGTGGGAAACCAGCAACACCCAGACAGGCAGCCTATAAAGTAAAGAGAAAAGTGGCTGTCACATACAAAAATGTCAATTGCTAAACTCGAAAATTCGTGTTTTTACTAACCACGAAAACCTAGAAAGCAAAGAGCAGCCCGTGTATTATGTTTTATGCTACGCCTTTTCAGTCCTTTTTATGCGACATTTCAAACAAAATACGTAAACCTTCATAAGCGAAGCAGCCGCTGTGCAGTATTATCTCAGCTTTTACAGTGCAGTTAAATGTTCAAACACAATGCTCATATTTTAAATCCGCGCACGTTATAATTGTCCTGCGCTAGAAGAGGATGATATCTGGAGGCAAAACGTATGTCTAGCAAAATAAAGACTCACAAATGACGACGACAAAGACGGACTGGTGAAATTCTTCATGGTTTTGTAGCCTCCTGTTTCTGTATAGCGCCGTGGTCGCGCCAGCCATAGTACCTCATCGGGAGGGTTTGCCGAAAGGGTGCAGAAGTGGTGAGAGAAGAGCAAAGATAGACGACAGCACATCAGACATAGAGTGTGCTCTCAATATGGGGAGCTGTATAGGACTAAACACATTGAAACACTTGCGCGCGCGCACACCGCTTGCCGCACATACACGCACACACACACACACACACATAAAGATATACACACACATAAAGATATACACGCATACATATAAAGACTCAATATCACAGACAGATACACTGACAGGTACCCACATAGGCCTACCAAAGACATACACACACACGCGCGCGCGCGCGCAAACAGACAGGGAAAATCGGATCCCGAGGCAAATGGAATGCAAATGGAAAGCTATTTCTCGGATCTCCGAGAAACGGGAGCGCGCATGTCGTTACTTTCGGCGGGTTGGCCGGTGAACTGATAGGATCCACGCGCGCTGGGGACCAGTTCGCGTGGATTAGCAATTTGGCTCTGGCTGTCTCCGGCAGAGAAATGCCGAAATTTGGAAAAATTTAGAGAAATGCCGAAATATGTCTGATTTTAAGGCCACATTACGGTATAGAGGTTTTCTATTACTAATTCGTGTCAGTTGCAGAAACACATAGCATTTTCAAAACGAGCCTGCAAGTCGAACACCGTTAAGAAAAATAAGCAAAGTCAGATTGCTAAAACTATTAAAAGTCAAATCACGCAAAGCATATAGGTCTGCGTTTTAGCGAGTTAACTGCATGAGGGAGTGCACATCCGTCTCCATTCTTGGTTTCTCTGAGTTCTTTAGCGTAGGCCATCGTATTTTAAAACGTTAAACATATCACATAACTACTTTGCATAGGCTGAGAGTTTGGTTAGTTATGCCTTGGTTGAAAAGTTGAATTTAACATTTAATAGCGAAAATGCATGCATGTAAAATGATATATTGCCTTTCTGTAACGGAACTGAATAGGTTCCTAAACTACTTGGCCAAATTGGAAAACAAAAGTGAACTTGAAGACAAGCTGCAACTGGAGCGCCGCTTTCTTCAATTTTATGGACGGTATTAATTTTAATAAAGCAAATAGCCAAAACAGTTTGAAACGTTATGCACAGAAGTAGGCTTCTATATCCCCATGTGGGTAATGTGGTTTACTGGCTAAAAACTATAGGCGTAAATTATGGGGTGGGGGGTTGTAACCCCTACCCCCATAATAAAAACCAGTTCATAAAACCCTCTACAGCCCCCTACATGGGTGAAGACCTCAACCCCCCCAAAGCGCAACCCAAAGTCAAAGTTATGGCCTTGCGAAAAAAAAATCCTCCCAGATTATTTAAAAATATATTTTTAATACGTGAGGGATCCTACCTTTTATATTACATTAAAAAAGGTTCAAATTTTTGACTTCACTATTGTTTAACAAGATTTTGCATGTTAATATAAAATGTTAGCGGACAGTACATCACAACCTATTATATAAAGAGTAAAATATAAATAGGTCTAAGTATAAAACCCAGCATATGATCTAAACTTGACGCTGTTAATGACAATGTGAATGATATGTGACCACGGAACAAGTAACATAGACGTACAGCGAAAACACGGATATTAGTCAGACATGTACGATATATCTCGAAATAAAGTCAATCGAAAACATTGTGGAAATCCATTGGTCTGTAGCCTGTATGCTACATATTTGTACATGTGCAATCGATTTGCACTTTGTTTCAACGGAAAAAGGCAGTTTCACTTCCTTCATCTTAAAATAGAAGTGCTGTTTGCAACACTTTTGTAAACATTTCGGCCATTTTTTAATTGCCACGTAAATACATTAATATAATGGCAATTACGTCTAATATATACCTTGTCACAAGTTTACGCATGGAATTAATAAGATTTTGTTTATGTTTTTAGATGGCTTCTTTGTAGATCTAATAATGCAATAGGTTTTTCAGATTACGGCATTGTGATTATTATGATAAATATCTAAATATTTAAGTTAAATTAAACCCGTTTATAAATAAGAAATTGCCTCAAAAGATTAAATTTTGTCACCTGCGTTGCGAGGTTACAACAGCATTTTGCCCGCTAGAATGGCACTGTCTGTCCCTGCGCAAAAACCGTGACATGCTCGGCTCTTTGATGTTCGCCTTGAACTGTCTGTTCAGTATTATTGATGATCGTGCTTGAAATGCAGATTTTAACGGACTTCTAGGAATGTGCTATTTCTGTCGGCGAGTGCAGTAGCCTATTTCCTCATAATTTTGGTGACTGAGAATGAGAGTGCCACATTAGTACTATATCAAATGGCGGAAATAAAACTGGAATTGGAATGAAAAATATGTAACCAGATTCTTCTGCATGAAAATAACATATCTAACATAAAGGCAAATGTATATTTTCCTATAATACTAAATTTGAGTTGTGAAATTTGAGCTGTGAAATTTAATAAGTACATGTAATGGTTGGGGTACCCTGAGGAGAGTTTTGGGAACTGAAGTGGTGTTCATCTAGCTGTCTAACAAGATATCAGTAACTTTTTGGAGAACAGAAGAAATTCCTCCGCCGTGAAATGCACCCCCCCTATAACTTTAATTGTCTCAGGTGGTTTTATCACAAAATTATTTGGAGAGTACATTCTGTGTGGCAAAGTGTACTGAGCAAGTTCCATTTAGGTAGCACCAACAGAGCCAGAATTCAAAGGGGGAGCAATCCCCGGCAGGTACCCCGCCGTATATTTGCCTCAGATGATCTGTTCATAATTTTCTTTGATAATACACTAAGTGGACCTAAAGTTATCTGAGCAAGCTTCACAGATTCATTTTCAGTGCAGCTGGATTTGAAAAGGGTGCATAAGGACGCAATTTGGCAATTATTATGTGTTTCGTTAAATGTGTTGGTTGCTAACAACATTTTGTGACAGACTCAAAGAAGAAAATGGAAATGGATTTTATGTTTAGGTATTTCAGATCACTGTACTAGAACATTCTCTTCATTGTGGAGAAAAATAAATTACTAAATTCGTATAAGGAATTGTACTGTGTAATTTTCTTTGGTTATTAAAACCAATGACTTAATTGTTCATAAACTAGTAAACTAATGACGAGACAAATGAATACCCCATGTTCTCGTTCGGGGCTCATCGTCTACATGTCACAGTTTTATCAGTTTTATTTGGGTTAAATGCAGCTTTCATGAAGTAAACAGTGATAAACGTCTGCTAAATGTGCAAACGCATTGTAATATTTCTGTTGCACAATTAGATTGACGTCATTTCCCCCTTCAAGTCAAACATCTTTCGTTTTCCACAGATTAAATCAATTTAACGTTATAGCGCTAATATATGTGCCGGCAAGTTTCATTTATTTACATAAATGATGTAGACACCAATATATACAGTAAACTAGTCAAATTTGCAGATGACACCAAGGTGGGTGGTGTAGCAGATACTGAACTAGCAGCTCAGCATTTACAGCGGGATCTTAATTTAATTAGTGACTGGGCCGATACCTGGCAGATGAAATTTAACATAGACAAATGTAAGGTG
>JAODKE010000125.1:2073632-2085686 GCA_026779605.1 Mormyrus hasselquistii
CCTGGGTTCCTTTAAATCGGAGCTAGATAAGATTTTAACAACTCTGAGCTATTAGTTAAGTTCTCCCCAAACGAGCTCGTTGGGCCGAATGGCCTCCTCTCGTTTGTAAACTTCTTATGTTCTTATGTTTTTACTCATCATAAGGGGTCTGATGAGCTGCACTTGGTCTGGTTCCTCACCCTGGACCTGTTTGCCTTGGGTGACCCTACCAGGGGCATAAAGCACCGGGCAACTTAACTCCTGGGATCACTGGAACACACAAACCCCTCCATCACGATAAGGTGTTGGCTCCAGGAGAGGAGACTGTATCTAATAAAATCAGAAAAAAAGATTTAGGTTAGCCTTCACCTGTGTTAGCTTTCTGTTCCTATCGCTTATGTTAGACGGGTCGGCGCCGACCTGTGTCTTAAACCAGCCTTAAAATACCCTCAAAACAATTATTTATTATCCAATTTGTTTCTTACCTCTTGGTTACCTTGTTAGGCTTCCTTATCCATGAAAAGATTGGTTTTGATATTTTTGGTGTGGCTTTCTGGACTTTTCTTTTGACAGCATGTCTTTCATTTTCAATGAAAAAATAATGGTAAAATAAACCTCAAGAGAATTATATAAATAAACTGAATTAGTCTTATCTTGCCTTACATGTCTGCATGCTTTGCCTAGTGAATTCTCAGTGATTTTTAAAATTTATTTTGTTTAAATAGAGGTTCCTGATGCAGTACAAAAAAATATGTGATGCTTTTATGTATTTTAAACTTTAAAATGTATTGGTGCCGACCCTAACACCACAGGAAGGTTAGACAGGCTAATGAAAAGTTAAATAAATGGTCTGCTTTGCAATTTGCAGACAGACCATCCTTGAAGTTTAGAGTATGGAGTAATGGAGTATTGGCCACGTACTATAGGCTGGGAACTCTACCTTATAATACGTCACATTTACTTAGTATATCAATATAAACCAATGACCAAAAATGGTCGTAATGCTGAAGTCCACCCTCAGACATTGTTCTGAGCACCTCCTACTTCACTGGTGCAGTTCATCAAAATAAAACACAACATTGCACAACGGAAAAGAGTCTCTCTGTCCTTTTCTCTAGCTTTCCCACACTGCCACCATCTGATTGGTGAATGGATTGTCCTGTTGCGTTTTGGAAACCCTCCTTGATCGCGTATGTTCCTGCACAGATTAGGCTGTTCCTCACCTGCCTGCATGTCACCAGGGTCAGGTGGGGACTACTCTGAGGTATTGGCTGCCAAACTAGTTTCTTACTCTACAAAACTTGCCTGCTGTCACATGACACGCGGTGGCCCATGTCGGCAATGCAGAAGAGCATGCAACCAGGCTGGAGGCTGGGAGCGCCACTTTACAGGCAGCCACAGGTTCCCCACAGAATGTTACGGACACCTCAACATTTTCAATTGAAAATCCCTCACCTGCATGCATTGTGGCAACAAGATATACAGTGTGGTCTAGGTTCCAACCCCTCGAACCTCTGGAAGCAGCTTCTGGGAGAGAGAAGATGTAGAAACTATATGTTTCTGGAGAAGAAATTGGTTTATTAACAAATGTTTCATGATATATATATATATATATATATATATATATATATATAATTTAAGCTAGTGTTTAAAAATTGGTAATTGAGAGTTAAAAGTGCTATACCGAGTGGAGTATGAAACAGATTGGATTAAAGTTACTTAAAAACACTGACCAGAAATTTTGAGTGCCCTATTCATATTAAGGTTTAATCCAGTGTTTTTTAGGAAAAGAAAAAGAAAAAATGTTTTGTTACATATTAAACACGATTTTTCGACTAAATTTATACAGAAATCACTTCACTTTAAGAACTGTGATGTGCCCTCCAGTGGAGAGACGCACACAACGCACTTTTATGGACAGAACCTCATCGTTACGGAAATAATTTTGTAAAGGCTGATGTACGAAAACATTCCAGTCAACCTGAATAATAGACGAACCCGACGCAGAAACATTTAATAATAATATGCAAATTGTCACTGTCGAATATTTAGTCGATTTTTATAGTATAAGTCAAACGTCAGTATAAAACTTGGATAAAACTACACTATACCTAGATGTACGTCGCTTATAAATTTCATTGATCGTGAAGAAAACTGGACATTTCATCTACTAATACGAAAAAGAAGGAAAAAACAAAACTGAACAACGTAGTGTCATTCCAGCCTGAAATAGTTGCCTTTCATTCAGCTTTTAGAACCGCATGTTTAACTTCTAAAACGTTTTTAATGTTTCTCGGTAAGTTATTGGGATACAATGAATTCCAAGTTTCGCTGCTTATTAATTTTAACAAAACGCTATCATGCCCAGCAGTGGTTAAGGATGGATCAGAAACCAGCTGAAGATGCATTTATTATCGATAAAGACCATAGCATAGTTGACAACTATATGTGACCTCCCGTTTTACTGACGTTGCCAACAGGCGCGTTCTTCTTAACTACGACAGTAGTGTCCGTAGAATATTGCTGCCGTCGTTAGGGGTCTGGGATCTGTCAGTGTCAACCACAGCCTCACACACAGCCCTATTATCTGTGATCTTGCTTTGCAGCTGCGAAGTGGTTCATATACCGCTGACACTGTAACAGCCACGTTACCACCTCAACGGAAGGGAAGCTTTTAACCGCCAGCTCCCCTAACGAAAGTGCGTCTCCCCCATAAACAGCAGTACTTTGGCCCACTTAATGGACTCCCTGTGCCAAACTACACACAAATAGATACGCGACATTCAGCAACGCAGTATGTCGTGCATATGGCTGATCACCAGGAACCATAAATGAAACCGATGAGCAGGGCGCTACATGCACCCGTGTGGGGCTATATTCAGTGCATACGTTGGAGTCTCCTGACTCTAGAGGAAATTCGGTTGTGCCACAGGAGAAGATGACATCAACCTAAATGACAGCCGAAAAGAAAGAAACACATGGGTAAACGACGGGAGGTCGTGGTCAAGACGGGAAGGGGGATTTCTGCGCAGAAAAAAAAACAAAAGGAACGCTGAGATTAATTATATGCATACAAGTCATATGCACGCGCATAAATGTAAGTAACAAGATTACTGCAGGACGTTAACGCTGTCAGTAACATGTCAAAGGCGCATAATAAAAACAACATAAGAATCACGCAAGAAGTTTAATAGCTTAATCAGAGCAAACAAAAAACAAAATCACAAAGCAGAGGGACATGGGTAACATTTTTCTGCTTCTAATACGCATATCACTTGAACAAAAAAGCTGAGCATTATTTAGCTAGCCTATCTTTAATTTTCTATTATTTAGAACTCCTCTTAAACGTCTCAGGGGAGGATTTCAAAGGCGCTCTTGTCTTTTACAGGGGAGCTGAGCTCCCCTTAGCTCCCACGAAATTATTACCTTGTTCAGAGGGAACAGAATTTCAAGCTACGCCCCTATACCCGATTGACCTCAGAACCTTGGAAGCAGGCTGCGTAACAGCGAGGTTTTGCCGGCTTCAAAAACGCTATATTACCGCAGATCGACAATGCACAGTGATTAGTACAGTGATTTTCCTTACAGATTTCTCCCGAACATTGATGGGTGGGGCCGCCTAGATGGGTGGGGTCTCGTTTGATGGGTGGGGTCTATGTAACGGGCGGGGCGAGCAAGCGCTCGTTTGATGGGCGGGGTCAACGTAATGGGCGGGGCCTCCCTTAGAGCAGACGTTCAAATCAGCGGCTTGGGCGCTGGGTCTGCCTGCTTTGAGCTCTCGTACTTCTGTTAAAGGCTGATTTCTCGCCAAATGGGATATATTCCTTCTTTCACAATCGTTTGTGCACCCGGTTTGCACGCTCGAATATAGTGGGAAATGATTTATGGAACCGGAGAGATGTGTAGACGTCTCTCTCAGGACACGGTTCGCATTTAGAGCAACTTTGTCCGCCGGTTCCTCCGCGGTCGCCGTCTAGATTACGGTAGTCGCTGGGTTTCGCGGTAGCGATGGAGAGGAAAGTTTGCGGGAGCCACTGCAGGAAGAGCCTGGCAGACCGGGAAAAGGCGTGCGGCGGGGAACCGTACGCCGCCGGTGTGTGCATCTCCGGTCCCGACGGCGGTCGGCGGTCTACATGCTGCGAGACGCCGATGGAGAGAGAAGAAGGGGAAGAAAAGAGCGAAACTGACGACACTGGTGAAGAGGAAAAACCGGACAGCAAAGAAACGCAGGGATATACAGAGGAGGAGGACAACGAAGACGAAATGGTAAAATGACAGTATAAAAATGTTTGCAACAAAGTTTCGTCAGGCGTAGTGTGCGGGCCAGACAGGTGTGTGTTTATGTGAGCTGTATTTTATGTAGGATTGCAGGAGAAAGTATACAAAGGATAACGACGGATCAACAAATATACAATTAAGTGCCATCGTGACAGATGTGTGCATTTCACATCTATCACATACGCTGTAGTATTATGAACTATTGTATTCTACAATTATAAGCGTGCAGCTTCCCAGGCATTTTCTTGCTTAAGAGTGGCCCTTAAGTTTTTAGTGTTTATATGGTCAGTGTTTAAGACGTCCACGTGGTGGAACTTAGAAATCAACATTGCCCAACCTGCACATATTTAACGAAGATGTACGGTTTTGCGGTTTGGAAGCTGAGGACTGTGGCATCACATTTATCACGTAGATTGAAAATGAAGCAACACTTGCTGGGCTGCTGTGAATGAAAGTATAATGTGGGTAGTTATAATTAGTGCTGGTAAGGAGATCAGCTAAACCCTAGCTCAGTAAAATGTTTAATTTCCGAACCATGCGGCAGAGATTGGTTTCGTTTTCGTGCCTTTTCAGGTGAGAATTAATAACACCATGTTTCCTGCCCATTTCTTAAATCAACCCAAAGCCAATTGTTTTGAAAGGACCAAGCACTCGCTTAAATCATGAAGTGCCTTGAAATGCTTTGTAATAAGTGCCACTTTTTCCGTTTATGCACAGTATTTTGAAGCCTTACAACTTAAACGCTGAACGATTAGCTCTAACCCATCATCAGCCCTCCGTGCTATGTATGGTACTTTTTAGTTAGGAGAACGATGATTGCATCTGAAGCAGGACATCCCCCCCCCATTAAGAGCTGAAGCAAAGCAATGCGCGTTGATGAAACGTGCGAAGCCGGGTCAGGCGTCTTTGGCTCTCAGCCACCCGTTCTGGTCACAGGCTCCTTTAAGTCGCATGGCCCACTTATCTAACCGAATCCCACTGGTGTGTGTTTAAACTTTTTTTTTTTTTTTTGCTATGTACACATTTTGCTATGACCTTTTTCACAAGGGACATTGAGTTCAGGTACGCTGAGTAAAAAAGTTCATGTTCTTGCAGTGGTGCACAGTTATTTTTAACATTTCATTTTAAAGTTTGTCTACCTGTCTGTTTTAATCTCTGCTGTGTGAAGTGTATGAACATCCATGTACTAGAGAAGCTAGTCTATTGATGGAAGCTGCTACATTGCTAGTGAACACCAGACTGGGGAGGGGGGGGGGGTAGTGTTCCTCAGAGAAGGATTTCTCATTTAACTGGGTTAACTTAAGCTAGAAATCATCGTCCAAAAAGAGTTTTGATAAGGGGCATTCCTATTAAACAGTTAAGATTTCTAACTTAAGTTAATTCAGCTAACTCTCTTTTGACATTACAAAAAATGGGTGAAAAATTTATACCTGTAATACATATGTTGGGGGGCGGGGGGGAATTAAACCCATTAACAGTCTGTTGAAATGTGTGTGTGTGTGTGTGTGTGTGTGGGGGCTTGTTTTCCCACTTTAATATGAAGTAGGGCTGCAGCTAATGATCATTTTGGTAGTCGACTAATCGTACAAATATTTTGTCGACTAGTCACGATTATTTCATGCCTGAGTATTTTGATGCCTGCGACCAATGGATGCACGTCCTGTTCCGGGCTCCAATGCATGTCCTACCTCATCTGCTCTCGTCTGTCCCCCTGTGAATGTCCCCCTGATGTGTCTGCATTAAGACGATTCAAACTTGTAATAATCAAACTAAAATAACAACCAGTGAAACATATGAATTTGAAAATAATCAGGTATTTTTGTATTAGTGTGACCATCGTAATAATAAAAAAGAAAAACATTAAACAACATAAACTAAAGTGCACATTGGTGACACTGGTGAGTCTTAAAGTCCAAAAGTTTAAATAAAGCTTCAATTCAAATAAAACAATATATAAAAGATTCGGTTCATATATTGGTTTTTGACAGTTGACGTCACACTCGCTATAGCTGCGGTGTATTGTAGGTCGAATCACCTGCAAGCCTATGCCCAACTATAGTTTAAGTTTAGTTTAAGTTTAGAAACGTTTGCATGTATGGTTTGTAAAGTTTCACATGGTGTCTGGAAGGATTTGTATAAACTCATTTTATACCGAGCCTGTATTCTGCTTGCCACTTTATTGGTCATATTTAAAATAAAATATATGTCCAATGACATTTTTGTGGTATTTTTGACTCTCTTCCTTTCTTGAACACCCTAAATTACTAGTAATGTTTTGGTAATGAAAATTGCTTATTGCTGATTACATAAAACATTACATTTTTGTGGAGAAAAAACACTGAATATGAAGTATTATGTTTAACCAAATGTGTTTACATGCGCGATACACTCAATGGCGAATGGGAGCGTGACAGACAGTGCAGTGCAGGTTCTGTTTCTGACGCGTCGACAATACAAAATTCGCACTGACGATTTTTTGTAGCCCTGAAATGAAGCAATGTGCACACTAACGGCGAGACGCTGTTCTTCAGTGTTCCATCTGATATTATGCAACAGCTTCTGACCCTGTGGATCTTGGCTTAAGCTGGGCCTATAAATCCAATTTTTTTTTTTTTTTTTTTTTTTTTTTTGGTCGTTGAGGTCACCACAGAGATGATTTTCATGTAGGATTTAGCTTAACGCTGATCATAGGCTATGTTATGGTCTTCATCTTTAACCATTTAGGAATTGCATACTCTAGATGTTTTTCTGGTACTGAGAGAATTCACTGACGGTCATCGAACTAGACCTGATTGTGACCTATCACAGATCTTATGGTATTTATACTACCAGCGCGGGGGCCAACTCAGGAGCCCCCTTCTACAGGTGAAAATATCTGTCTGCGCCTCGTGGCCGTTAGCGATGCTGTTGAAATGTGTATTTCTGCTTCCCTAATGGTTAAGTTCCTGTGGGGATAAACTGCATGTTTGCATGCGAGGGCGGCAGAGCAGTGGCTGACTGTGCTTCCCTGCCGGTGGTGTCCTCTGTTTAGCCTGGACATTGTGAAGCTCTTCCTTGCTTTAGTTTTGAATGGAAACCGGAAAGTTTAACCAAGTATGTCAAACATATTATAGCGTTTAAACAAACTTTTTGATTACTTTTGCAACCCTGGTAAAATCCTGGCTATGCTGGGTTGGTGATGAACTCAGCCTGCACAAATGCTGCCCTCTCAGAACCCTTAGCAAAGCAGAGGGCTGATTATTCTGCTGTTCTGTACCACATTACCATCAACGATTACATACTCCAGGCTCTGTGTTATGCGTTGTCCTGTGCTTTGTACACTAGCTCTTTTCACTTACTGTTTGTATGTTGCATTGTGGTCCTGGGGGAATGTTATTTTGTGCTGCTGTGTGCCTGTATATGTGTGGTATGACAATAGCTGTGTCAACATGCAGTCCCACTGTAGTTGTTATATCTGATAAATGAAGTAATGGGATTAAATAGGAATCTTGGGTTAATTTAGGCACATAACTGGATTGTTTGCACTGCACTTGAGTCCGTTTAGTCCCCGAAATGTGGCAGTTGGGGTGTTTTTATTAAAAGGTGCAGCATGAGGCCGTATAAAATAAAAGTTACATGTTCTTAGGCAGAAGAGAATGATCCGGGATCAGGGTGCATAGAGAAGGGAGCCTGTTAGATGGTGGAGTCCTCCTCTGAAGTGCAGCTGCTGACATCTGCAGAGGTTTAGTTTAGTGACCGGAAGCTTTAGCTAAGTGACGGGGAAATGCTGTATGCGGCTTTGCATTACATTTATTTAGCAGCCACTTTCGTTGAAGTCCTGGATTTTTATAGTTGCGTAAACCCCCCGGAAATGAGGAAAAGGTCAAAAGGCTCCGTTTTTAGCAAAAATGTGTTCAGTAAAATGACAGGTGGCTTATCTTATAATTTCATGGTCAGTGTGGGCAATATGTAGTCTTTGGTAATACTTAATCCAGTCGATAGGAAGCATACTTTCATAAGTTGTGTGTATTTATAACTCAACTTTATATGAATGGCTATTTTAAACCCACCTGTACAGCACCGTCAGTCAAATGTGCAAGTGAAGCCGGGCTCTGAATGAAAAGCATATTGATCGAGTTGCACAGTCTTGGAGGAAGGATTCCTCGTAAACTTTGTCTTCTCACAAGGTGAATATTATCCTGTTTACTATTCGCGATAAACTGCATAGCTAATGAAAAGCAATCGGAAATTCCTGCGCCCATTAGCGTTGAATTGACTGTTTGGTAAATCCACAGCAGTGTGCAGATTGATCAGCCGCTTCTCGGAAGTCTCTTGCTTTGTGCGGGTGCCTGTTCTTCGGAGTAGCGTGTAGATTGTTTTTGCTCCGTTCTGTCGCTGTCGTTTTAGGGGAGTACAGCTGTCATAACCGCATGCAACGCCTTTGAAACAGATCCTGGATGATGGAGAATTAAGACCCATCAGGGCCGTGGGGGGGGGTCTTTTTTTTTTTAAATGCACATCGACCTTTAATCAGATTTAGTGTATTAATTATGGCGCCGCCCTCCCCTGCAGACTCATTACTAGAATATATCACTGCTTGTGGTTCACATGCAGAGATGATTTGCAGGAGACGGTGATTAACCTGCCAGTTCCCGTTGAATGTTCAAGACCATCTCAAGTTACTTTGCTGGTTCATACACATAAAACGACAAGTGCTAACTATACATGCGGTGCATGTTGTGAATTTATTTGTTTTAAGCAATTTAATATACTGTTGATCCCGATTTTCCCAGGAAAGCAGTGCCATTTTATGGAAGAAAGCGTTCTTAAGTGTGTGATATCTGGCCATGTCCGATCAGCTGACATTGATCTTGAGAAAAGACTTTTTTTTTTTTTTTCTTCAGAAAGAGAGCATGGATTTTAGCTGCAAGACAGTCTGACTTTTGAAATGGGCGACTAACAGAATGATGCTAAATAAAGCTTATCTGGGACTGTTGGCATTCGCTCCAGATTCGACGTGCGCCAGTGTTTCCCTGCAGGACTTGAGGCCCAGTATATGAGTTGGTAACGATCATCTGGCTCATCAGAAAGTGACGAGTACCTATCGATTTGATCTGAATAGAATCTTCAGCCGATTTCAATAGACTGTTTGAAGCTGCTAATGTGTGCAAAACCTCAGCTAGTTCAGGACGGAGGAGAGATGGAATCTCCATGATGATGAGGAAGTAGCTGGTCACTGTGAAAATGAGTCAGCAGTGACCTTGTGTTTTGCTCTTGTGTAGCGTTTGTAATGATGCCTGTTTAAAATACTTGATTATTGTTACCTGCAAAGATTCGCTGGCTTTTAAATTGCAGGAAAAAGACACATCCAGCTGCGGTATTATTTGTTTGTGCATTTATGAAACATATTTTTGTTATGCTCCTGGCGGTGTGCTTTAATCTCCAGCCCCACCTGCAGGGGTGCCCTCTGGTGTCACCTCACGGTTTATTTGTTAAGGAGATTAACTTTAAATCTCCCTCTGACTCCACTGACTTTTGTGGCAGGCAGGGTGGAGGTCCCGCCCTGCTCTCTGGGATATGGGGGAGGTCCCAGCACAGGAGTGTGAGCATTGCAGGGCGTGTTTCTTCCCAGAAGCTGTAAGGTACAGCTCGCTTGCTGGACCCGGGTTCCCGCCATTACCGACTGGCCGTCCACCTGAAACACGCCAGGCTTCTCGAGCCCTATATTCCGTGATTAGGGTGGCGTGTGACTATGGGTTTGGATTCTATGTCCCTGCCGTGTGAAGGCCATGGGTTCGAATCCCAGGACGGGCATCTTCATGCTGCCGTTGGGCCCCTGGGCGAGGCCCTTAACCCCAAGTTCCAGAGGCACTACATGCTGGCTGATCCTATGCTGTCACCCCCAAGCTTGCTCTTACCTGTGTATGCGCCTGTGTGTACAGAGCAGGATGAGTAGGCGAAAGGAGAATTTCCCCGTGGGAATTAAGGTATCACGATTCCATTCTGTAATGTACAGTTTATATTAGAGATGAGTGTGATTTTGTTGTTCCTTTGTAAGTAGCTCCCTCATGTCAATCCTGTTAATAACAGGTGGTTGGCAAGAAAAATGCCCTTCTGCCATTAACCCGGAGTAATTGTAGCTGTAACAAACACACTTTGTTTTTTACTAAATAAAGCCTGCATCCTCCAGCTTGGTGAGTGAAAATGATTGCGCTGTTTTCATTTATTACTGATGGACTGGATGGCGTCGTGCCCCTGTATTGTTAGACTGTTTTGGTCCTCCTTTATACAGAAGGTTTGTGGGTTAACGTTTTTATCAGTATGCAGAATTCCAAGACCTGCCTGTGTTTCAGGAAACAACGTGCTGGCAGATTTATCTGTAAATGGTTTCTGTTTGTATTAGTTATTGGCTCCAGTATTCTTTGATTTTCTCTGCAAAGAGATGTTTTTGTATACGAAACACATTGTTTAATGAATCATTTCTTTAAATATTTAGCCACTGTCTGCTGTTTTTCGTAAAAACTGGTTACAAATCCAAATGCCCAATTCTCAGCTGTGTGGTGCAGCCATTGTATCGAGTCTTCCGTCGCCCTGTCGTGCTCCAAAGGTGTTGCAGGTAAATGGTGTGTTTGCTGGATGACTTCAGCAGTGTTCCTCTCACAGATATCTGTAGTTTCTACATAGGACTTATACACTTTTATTTTGGATATCTATTTTATTTCCTGCATGTTTTATGCTATATGAAATGATAGAAGGAAAACCAGTTACTCTGTGATATGGGTTTTTTTCTTGTTTGCTTACAGGTTTAAATCTTAAAACAAAATTTAATTCAGCAGAAGTTGGAATAAACACAGGAAGCTCCTCTGTGCACTTGGCCTTATGGGTGCAGAATCTGCTGTCCTTCCCATCTTTGGCTTGAGAATTGATGCTCTCTTCTGTCACGTTTTTGAACTTTGCTGTTTGGGGTCTTCATAAACAGCCTTGCCCTCAGTGGAAGCGCACGGGCCTCTGGTCTTTAGGGAAGTGGGGGGAAGGTCAGGCGAAGCAGATGTCGGGCGATGATGATGTGAAGAAAACGGCATCCTGGGTGAGGGATCCTGAGAACAAGGAGCCTGCTGGAATTCCGGAGGACCTTTGGGGACCATTTTGGGTCCAAGTTTGTAGCTGCCCTGGTTCATTTCCTCTGGCTGCGGGGTAACTAAAAGTCTCTTGGTGTAGCGTGAATTTAAACTTGTCTAGAGTGTGGAAAAAACACACGAGAGGAAGTGGTGCTGTAGTGTATTTTTCAGCCATTTTCTTTTATTTTTTTACATGACGATTCTAGGGTCAGTCTTTTACAGTTCATTTGTCCTTTCAGTTCATTTGGCAGATGAACAAGGTAAAAATTTTAAACCACTTGAAATAACTATCAGAGGAATTCAATTTGTGAATCATGGCCTTATGAAACACTGTTTAAAAAAATAAATAAATAAATAAATAAAAAAATTGTTTGAAAGCAGGATTAAAATTTTGGACAAACAAAATTCACGTTGTAACTGGTGTCTTGTCCTACTTGCACAGGCAGCTGCAGAAAGAACACACGACAATGAAACGGTCAGAGAATTTCAGCATTTAACCTTTGACCTCTGTGTGACGGTTACTGGGAGCATGACTGTAATCCCAGTTGGCGTCACTGTAGGAGTTTTCTGTAGTATCTTGCTATTTTTAGACTGTCCATCCTTTTTTTTTTTTTTTTTTTTTTTTTTTTTTTTTTTTTTTTTTTTTTTTTTTGTTTTGTCTTTTTTTGTTTTTTTTTGGTTGGGTTTTGGTTTTGCGGTC
>JAODKE010000125.1:2091514-2107585 GCA_026779605.1 Mormyrus hasselquistii
CCCCCCCCCCCCAAGGATGCCCATGATCGAAGTGTGATGCCAATCAAGCTTCGCTTTGCTTGTGCCTGAACCAGGGCTCGTTTGATAGGGTCAGGAGAGCTGATGATTTACTGGACACCAAATCACTCCATCTGCATTTGCGATAATGAGAGAGATTAATAACGATCATTATTTGCTTGGAGTGCAATAGTTTATTATTATTTAAATGCAAAAAAACCAAGATGTTTTATACCCAATAGGCATGAGTAAATGAAGCATTTTCTCTAAGACAAATATAACTATAATGAGCTGTTTATTGCACTCACTCAATGTGCCCTCCTAGCCAAGGTCTTTCAAATCAAAACATCTTCTCTACTGCTAATGATGCTCTGTAGGGCACATGTTACCTCTGTTAGCCTGGTATCTGCTTATCTATGTATATTGCACAGTCGTGTGGCTCCCTATATAAGCTCAACCCTCAACCTGCTCTCCAAGAATAACTGGGTGGGGAGGTCTGTTGTTGATAGCCTCACCGGCCACATTGCATGATGGGAAAACCACACAATTTCCTCAGGGGAGATTAAGTAACTCTGAAGGGTAATTGGTCAATGCTTCAAAAACTAAATAAATAGCTATCAATGAGTTAGATCATAGCTAGCTACTTTGTTAGGAGAACATACTGCTACATAAGGAACATGCTAATTAAATATTTAGTGAGTGCTTGTAGCCAATAGGGGGCCATCAAACCTTGGAGCCCTGCACAAAAGCATCTTTTGATGGTGGTAAACACTGCCGCTAGAGATGGTCTTAATCCCGACACACATCAAGCTGATTTTCTAACATAGGAAGCTGTACGGCTGTCTGAGAGTGTCGGTGGCTGCCTGTCACGCCGCTTTTGTAGCGGGTTTATGCTGAATCGGAGCTAGTTTGTGAAATCCGAGTTCTCTGATATGTTAGCTGTGGCCTCTAGTCCTGCCAGTGTGTTCTGGCGCAAATGATCACAATCGACAGGATTGTCGCCTTGGTGTGTATCCGGCTTGTATATCAGCGAGAGTTCGCCATGCCGAGGATGGGTCAGAGCTAAAGCCGCCATCCTCGTGAGTGCCGTCACGGTAAGGGAAGGTTGCGTGTTGCTTCTGAGGTTGGCGCTGCCACGACAGAGCGATCCTGCCCAGAACGACCCTATCTGGTCATATACGTGGCTGACATGCCGTGCTCATTAACATTTTTCTAGAGGAAAGTGCTCATTTTGGCTCAGTGCATCAAAAGTGCTTGTTCTGTTTATGGGCGCAGTGAGTGTTTTGGCGTGAAATAACTTCATGAGCTTGACATTTCTAGATCCTGTTGGCCTATTGACTGGAACTCTGGCTGCTTTTTCATAATTGTGACTATAAGTGTTGATAAGCGAAATCCGTTTTGCGGTTGTTTTACATGGGTTTGTTGTCCAGTAGCTGAGCTAACTGTGAAAAGACCTGAAAAAGTCAGTGACATGCAATTAATCGTTTGGTCCCTGACACATTAAAAGCAGTAAATTTAAGCAAAAGACAAGTTCCTTGCATCCTTGCTGCCTAGATGTTTTAACAAGTAATGACTGTCGGGATCTGTTTACGGTTTCTTTATTGGACTTTGAATGATTAGGAGCTGGTTGTTAATTGATTCTGTCGCAGTTGTGTTCTTTGGGGGTTTTTAGTGGCACTGGACTGCAGTGTTGTACATGTGTGCCTAATAGTCAGTCTGCCGTACACCGACTCATAAAAGGAAGTCCTGTATTTCTCAGGAGGAATTCTAACATCGTATGTGATGGACAGCAAGTGTGAACAGTGCTGTTTGACCTTCCTGTTGTTGATTTTCCTATTTGGGTTTATGGGCGTTTGGGCTCCCCAGGTGAAGCTCTTATCTGCCATGCAGCGCTGGCGTAAAGCTCCTTCAGAGGCCGGCAGTGGCGCCCCCTTCAGGCAGCCTTGCCCACCTTCCATCCTGAATATCAGTATTGCCCAGCCTCGCTGGCTTTATAATGCACCATGGCGTGAACCGGCCCCTGGGAGCTGTGGGTGGCCAGCGGGACCCGGTCGGTGGTCTCGCTTGAGTCACGTTCCCTCCGGTTATCTGAAGTGGGAACCTCCCTCCGTTACCTCTGACCTCCCCAGAAACCATGTGGTCTGCTCCATACCCAACGCTGTGTTTTAATTCAGTCCCCTAGATGTGCATATTGTCATGCCCCCCCCTCCCTCCCCTTTGGGGGGGGGGGTATCCAGTTGTACAACAACAAGGTTTTGTGTGCACCAATGCTACATATTTCATATGTAATAATGCTAATAATATATAGAAAAACACTGATAGAACTTGGCTGTACAGGTACAATGACGCAGATGTTCTATGTGCACCAGTTCTACATATTTTATATAAAATATAAGTATTAATGCTAATATTATATAGGTATACTGTATAGCTGAATAGTGAACTGCAGCGCAGTACTGTTGTCATGTTTAATTTAGTGTTAATTGTAACAGCGTAAGATTAAAAAAATTAAAAAAATTGCAGTAGTCATAGACAATGTTGGGAAGGTTACTTTTGAAATGTAATAGGTTAGAGTAGCCTGTTAAAATGTAATAAGTAATGTAACTATTCTGAGTACTTCAAAGTAATGTGACTTATTACATTTGATTCATGTTTTAAACTGGGCAGTAAAACTGAAACGTCCCGACAGCTTTTCTGACCCACATTGTCTGGAAATGTGCCTGCATGGCGCAAATATGCAAAGCAACAAAATCAATGTTATATTCCACATATAAGCTTTTTTTTTTTTTTTTTTTTTTTTTTTACTGAAAGGAATATATTGGGATTTAACCCCTTTGTAATCACCAACATATTGATTTAGTAACTAATTTCGATTTACACACTACATTTTTTTTTCCTTAGTAACTAACGGATTAGTTTCATTTTTGTTTTAATTATGTTACGCTTATACATGTAACTAGTTACTCAGCGACGCTGATCCGGTACAGAGTGTCTATAATGTCTCTCAGGCGTAGGATTTCTGGATGTTCTGTTTTGTTTCATTTAAAATCTCAGGCTGGGCAGTGAGAACAAGCCAACGGTCCCTTTACTGCTGGAGGTAGTGATGACTCCACTGTATATCGCGGTATGTCCTATAGCGGCGCGTTCATTCAGATTGGCACTGGGTAACTTGCCCGCTAATCTACGACAGCTTCTCGGTCAGCCTGCAGCCTGTGCCAGGCAGCAGGGGCCACCCCGGCTGGGATGCATGTCCCAGGAATCGCACACTCCGTCACCCACGGACTGTACATTTATATGCTGTGGGAGGAAACGCAAACACGGGGTGAGCATGCAAATGCCGTTTGTGTGTTTGTTTGTGCGCATGCATAGGTTACATTTGGGGATCAAAATGTCCCAAAACCTGAAACTTCATTACTTGCATTTTTTCAGGTTGCTATTTGGATAACCTCAATTTTAAAAAAATCTGTCAAAGCAATCAAAAAAGTTTAAAATGCTAGAAATATTTTGGTTACTTTTACTGAAGGTTAGGGCTGGGTAGGGATTAAGCGTGTCATGATTGGGATTTAGGCTTTTTCCCATACGAATGAATGGAAGGTCCCCATTCAGACAGGTGTGTGTGTGTTGCTCTGAACAGCCCTGGGTATTTGACTTCCAAATAAGCAATATGGCTGTTTGACCACTTATCCAGAAGATTCTTTTGTTTTGTCGTTCTGTTCTTCAAAATGGAGAGACCCAGTTTCTTTCTCAAGTTCATGGTGTCCCAAATGGAAGCAGATCCGGTTTCTTTTGCTTGGGTTCACAGTGTCCTCAATGGAGGCAGACCCACTGTCTCTCTCTCGGGTTCATGACCTCCCTAATGGAGACACTCAGTCCCTCAGGTTCCTGTCCCAAATGGAGGCAGGTCCGGTTTCACTCCCCTTTTGGGTTCCTGTCCCTATTGGGGGCAGACCTGGTTTAACCACCCTTTTGGGTTCCTGTCACAAATGGAAGCAAACCTGAGATCGGTGTCCTAAACGGAGGGTTTTCTTTGGTGGGTATTTGGTTGGTGGGTGCGCACGCATGTGCCCTGTGAATGTGTCTCTGTCCTTTCTGCTGCGTAATCACCCTGATTTAGATTGAGCTTCCCGACTTGAATGAAGTTAGATGTGTGTACCTTTCGTCTATTGGCGTTACAGGCAGTTAATATTTGTTTTAATAAACCAAATAGCAGGTGTTCTCGTTTGACCTGTTCATGGGAGGTGGGGGTGAGCTACAGTATATGATCTATGGTCATATTCCGGGGTGGAATTTTGATCTTGGGGGTCATTGTGCATGAAACAATGATAAATAGAATGGAAGTATGCATGGCATTTAAACAGACATAGGATTCGAGATGAGACATGGATACTAGATGGGGAAAAAAACAATTAAAAATCTTAAAACATACAGCAGCAAAATGACCATGGAGCTGGCTGTTTTGTTTGGAGATGTTTTGCCTTTGGGTTTCTGATCCTACGTGTGTCTGTTTGTGTTGTTTTTAATAATAGAATTTGTTTAGAAATTATTCTGTCTTCCCTGATATACCGAAATTGCATCGAACGGTGAACCCAAAATTGAGGTTTGTACCAAACTGGATTTTTTTTTTCTGCCATTTGACCCCTCCTGGATGGTATGAATTATTAGATGCTGCCCAAGTCTTCAGCAAAGTTTTTTTTTTTTTTTCCCCATGGCACATGGCAATGTAGCAGGTTTATGTTGCGATTGGCTCAGTTCCTCAGCGATTATGGTAAATGTTTGCCTGTGGAATGTGAACTTTAAACCTTGCATACCCTCCACCCAGGTCAATGAGGCAGATTTTTGGCAGCTCTCCTCTGCCTGCTCCAGGCACTTCACCATCACCCACATGTGTTTATGGAGCCTCCTTGTCTAACGGCAACCAAACACAGCTGCCGTCCGCAAACTGCCCTGCATTGACCTTGAATTGGTAAAACTCGTTTCATAGTTGCCTGTATGTGTGTTTGTGTGGCAGTCTGGCTCTGCACCTCTCTCTCTCTCGCTCTCTCTCTCTCTCGCTCTCTCACATGCTGTAGTTTACCACTTATTATCTAACTATCTGGCCATTCCCTGCTAGCAGTCATGTCGGCATAGATGGATTTTATCGATCCCAAGGGCAAATTTAGCAAAGGTAAATAAAGCAAGACCTATACAAACACAGCACACAAGACAAATGGTGAAGAGAGAACACAGTGCGAATGAGACTATGCAAAAATGAATTAATGGATAAGAGAATGCAAATGGAAATTACGAGGGGTGTTTCAAAGCCTTAACAAGTAATACAGTATTTGAATTAAAATATGCAGATTTGGGGAAAATGCGTTAGTTTTTAAAATATTTATGGATCCAGCAGTTTTGCACTTTTACTTAATATTTCAATTTAAATTTTCTGCCTCCATCAATTTGCTTTAGCTGGAATGATGCCTCCCTGCAAATAACGTCGGAATCTGTGGACTCGCCTGCCGTAAATCAGAAGTGAGTGAGCAGTAATTTGCAGGAGTGAAGCCTCCTGAGGAGCGTGAGGTTCCAGCTGGCCGTTTTTCCCCTCTCAAATCATCGCTGGACTGCTGTGCCCCGCGGGGGGGCTGCCTCATGAGGCGTTTCCCTTCCTCAGATCTCGGCATCTCGCGCGGTTCCCCCTCCCAGTTCCCATCGTGTCCCGAATGATCCGGCTTCAGCTTCCTCATCCTCATACGAGTCATCAGAACCAGCGCAGGCAGCTTAAACAGCCCCTTGCTTTCCACCCACCACCCTGTACGACTGAGATCTGATACCGCCGATTTTATTGTTGGCCCTTTAATTTGTCGACGTGTCTGCTTACGCCACGTAGGCGTCGCTGCACTTAATTGGCTGCTCCGGGGCGCCTGCCCTGCGTAGAGCCTCGTGCTGGCAGGGGACTCTGGCTAATTGCTCCTGTGTTAGATAACAAGTATAGCAACGTTTCTGAGAATTTTTTGTTTTGTTCCAAAGGGTCATGTGACTGATTGTAAACATACAAGGTAGTGTTAGCCAGCACACCTCTGCTGCCTTTGCTGCCAACCTTTGCTCCTACTTATGGCCTGCTGGTGTGGGGGAGGGGAAGTCTCACAATCTCAACATTTGGATGTGTTCATGGCTGTGATTCTGTAGGGACTTCAGAGACCCACTTGGGATTACAGGCTATCTGAATCCTGGGTTTCTTCACACAGGGTCTGCTTATTAGGTTGGCCTCCGTGGCGGCTTGTTGCCTTGAGAGCATTGCTGTCCTTCCTTCAGCAGTTCTGGGTGACTTCCCCATGTGGGACAAGGACGACTGCTGTCCTTGTCCCGGGCAGGGTTGTCCTGTAGGTGGTTCAGATTAGTGGCTGCTTTGATGGTCCTGTTTTTAGTCCAGATGCCTGAGTAGTGCAATGAGGAGCCTCCATTTTCTTTCCAGTAGGGTCTTTGGGCCGCAGGGCCTCGCTTACCTTTGAGTCCCGGCTGCCTTGGCTGCAATGACTGGACGCAGTAAGACCTTGAGGAATGTCACGGAGACGCACGTACTGATCTCCTCGGCCGGTCATCACCAGTCTGCTGCTTTTCCAGTGTTTGTTTAGAAGTTGTGCAATCTCACTGACTCATCTTCGACATCGTTACGTTTGGCAGCTCAAAGCCCGGCTTGGCGGCGTGTGTGAACCAAACAGCAAGTTAGTCTGGCCGGACGACTGAAAAATGCTCGATCAAAACATGAAGGCCTGGGGGGCATCTATTGAAAGTTTGCATACTTTTCAGTGCAAGTGAATGGCTGTAGGTTCCTCCTAGCTGTTGGGCCTACTACACTGAGCGACTGCCATCCTGTCAGAGCTCCACCAGGTTACTCTAAAACCCCACTGGCTCTACTGACAAACTTCAGCTCCTTGTAGCTTTTCGAAGGGTGCTGTCAGTCACTCAAACCGACATTTGTTCCTTTGGTCAGAATGTGAGGTTCCTGACACTTTTAATTGGACCGGCATTTCCAGTCTGCTCTCTGAAACTTATAAATGTGACCAGCTGTGGATATAAGGACCGTAAATTACATTGTCAGTCTCAATGGGAATGTAATCCATGTTGCATAATGGTGTCATCGTGGATTTCCAAGTATGAGCTTCAATACAATATTAATATAATAAAAAGGATTGACGTGACTTAAAATTGTGGGGTGGGGGGGGGTCGGTTATGGATAAACAGATTAAGGACAGATGCAGTCTCAGCATGCTTGCCTGCAGTTGGAGCTCCTAATGTAATAATTATATACATGAAGGCAATTATAAGACACATGGCAGTTAAAAGGCACCTTGAATGTAGAGGACTGCCAGAATGACTGTGTTGTTCCTTGTAGGATGTGAGAAAAGCTAAATATGATACCAACGTGGGTTTGCCACCGTCGACTAGCAGACTGGCAGCATGTTTCTCAGATTTTTGTAAGCAAGCCCTTATTTAAAAACATTGATAAATATGTGTTCAGAATGAAACACAAACACACACAGGTAGATATCCTGCATAGCTTCCTGCAGGTTGTAACTGAGAGAAAAAGGATGCCTTTGAAAAGCGTTCGTTTTGTTCACAGACAAATGCCGGCGGCGTCCTGACCGATTCCAGTCACCTTCAATTCACGCTTCCCTAGTGCTGAATCCTGAGACCTTACTTAAGGTGCCTACAGTCTTCGGTCTAGAAGTGCATAGCAGCATTAGTTGTCTGAACTTTGCTCCGGAAAAAGCACTGCAGACACATTTCTGGGTTTTATTGTGATGTAAATGTAACTTCTGTGCGGGTCGTTTATAGTGCGGGCACTTTGATACTCCTTCATGAAGTAAATCTGATTCAGAAGTGCTATTGCTGTGAACTTTAAACTCCTCCTGTAATTGGTTATCAGCCTTACTTTTAAACCTGTAAGAGAACCACAGGCCTTTGAAATCGGCAGTGGTGTGAAAGCAGACTGACCCTTTCCTGTAACGTCCGGCTTTGTGTCCTTTAACATGTCATATCATGTGGTAGTGTTTAATTGGGCTTGGCTTTCGCTAAGCTGTGATTCGTGACGGAGTGATCAGTATGAGATATGGCATCCCTGTTTCCCAGCCTTCTGTGTTTTTTTTTTTTTTTTTTTTGTACGGGTTGTCATTTCACAGTGCGCTCGATCAATTCCAGCTCTGCCCTTGTGCAATAACATGGTGATCTCACCACATCTGCTTGGACTCGTCCGGCACTGAATCTTGCACGAGGGTTGGAGTAGCCCTTCGAAGGTAATTGATTAGGTCAGTCTTGGTTGGGATTCCGTGTGAGCCTGTATAGTGTCAATGTGAGGGCCAGATGGTATCTGTTTGATGCTGGAGAAAAGATATTATTATTATTATTATTATTATTATTATTATTATTATTATTTATTATTTTTTTTTTTTACTTGTTTGCACCATCCTTGTGTGCTGAATTATAAACATTAACGCCTTTTACATAAAATCAGAGCCCATTAAAATGTGTTAAATGTCCTTTTATCGCCCCTGATTTGTATTTAGTCCATTTTTAACTTATTTAAAAATGGCTAAAAAATCTGCATCTTCTGCTCCTCTCCTAGTGCTGCATATTCTGATCCCGTCAGGAGTTGAATCCCTGAGGTGCAGACTAATCTTTCTGTATGAAGGCACCTGGTGCTTTTGTAATAAGGGCACAAATGTGCCCAATGCTGGCTTTTAGGGACAAGAAGCTCATTTTTCAGATCTCGTCTGTTTACCCCCTTTTGTGAGGATTCACTGCATGATGTAATTGAAATGATTTTGCAGTATAACATGTTTGAGCCCATCTTTATTACAATAATTGTTACTGTTATGGGTGGTACGTGGTGCTGCAGGTTAGGACTCGCGTGATCAGAAGGTTCTTGGCTCAAATCCTGCGGTCAGCAGAGTGATTTCAGCATTGGGTCCTTGAACAGCTGTTCCATGGACACTGACTTTCTCATTCTCACTTGTATCTGGTTTTGGATGAAAGCGTCTGCGAAATGGGTGAATGTAAAGTACATGTCCTTCCTGTTTACATGTGGTTCGTTTATGTCCCGCTGTCCCGAATGAGCTGGTTGCCTGCGAGGACTTGTCTTGAGTACACGCTGTGCCATAGCAGTCATGGAGATGTGAGGCAAGTGCAGAGTCCCGAACCATCGAGAATCTCATACCAGAGCTCCGCCCAAGGGCTACAGGCGCAGGTTTGACTTCCTACGGTCATGGTCACACTTCTGTTTGTTCAAGCGCCCATATGACATCCTCGACAAGCGCCGCTTCTGGCGCCCCCTGTCTGTCACAAGGGGAAAGTAGCATGCTAAATGAGCAGTTTTCTGTTTTGTCGTCACTTCAAAATCATTGTTTACCTCCCTTTCCAACTATCTTGGATCGGAGGTGATGGTGGTTTGGTCTTTGCTGTCCTGACAGAGACCAGATGCAAGTCTTCATTTTGTCACGTCCTCCTACATCTCAATGCATCTGGGCTTCCTGAAGGTCCTTGTTCTCTCCTGTGTTCTGTTTCTGTGTGTTTTTTCTTAACTCCTGTTTCAAGTATTATTCTCAAAGAGAAATGTAACAGATCAGCCCCCCCAACCCCCCTCCAAAAACAATTAATAAATTTAAATATTTAAAACATTTTTGGTGTAGTGCAGTGGGATAAGTTCACTTGTGGGGAATAGGGATTAACAAGCATGACTCAGTAAGAAAGATCTGCATGGGAACCCGGCTGTCTCACTTTTGATCCACTGGGAAGAGTCAGGGAACAGGAGATGGTGGAACGAGGGTCAGACCGAAGCGGTCTTCGCTGTACGAGGCAGCAGGAAATGCTTTGAGTTAGTTATGGGTGTTTTTATGGATTTCTGGTAACTTGTTTTGTGTGACCATTGGCCGGCCGCCTTGCGAGTCCTTGTGCGAGGAGACTTGTACCACGAGCCGTACGATTTTGATGCTAGCATCTTTTTGGCCTAGATACAGCAGTATCTAGTCTTCTGGGCTGGGTCGACGCCCTGTGCTCTGGTACTTCCTGCCATGGCTAGTAGCCCCCCGCCCCCCCGGTACCTCTTGGCTGATAGTCCTACTGTAAGTGGTCCATCAGCCCGGCTCACTCTGACATCAATGCATGATTTCCTGGATCCTGGACTTATGTTGTTTTGTCTCCCTCTGTCTGTCTTCCTTTCTTCTTCCCAGCTGGATAACATCCTGTATCCTCCCTCCATTCCGTTCCGGAAGTCGAGCAGCCCGGAGCTGTCGTGTGGCTCGGGCATCGCCCAGAAGTTCAAGCTCCAGCTTAGCGAGGACGGGAAGCACTTGAGGCGGGGAAGCCTCGGGGGGGCGCTGACGGGTAGGTTACCGTGGGAGCGGGAGCAGCATGCCTTGGACCGTGTCCTGTTTTGAAAAGCCAGGTTGAGGAGACACTCAGGGCCCCAGTCACGCTAGACGCGTCGCACTGTTAGCATTGGCCCCTGGGGGTTGTCTGCCACAAGGTCCCCCTAATGAGCTGGCAGTCGCCTCCCCAACCCGAATCTCTTCCCCAGCATCATCTTGTAAGCTTCTCCAGCACAGAAACAGATTTTTTAAGACATTACACTCGTTCCATTACGCTCATTCCAAAGACCAGTTTAGGTGACTTTTGGTCCATGTTGTACTTTGTTTGTGCAGGTCTATGTGATGGAGCAGTATCCCACCCATGTAGTTTTCAGCCTTAGGCCTCTTCCCTCCCTGTGTTGGGGAAGTTACAAAAGTAATCCATTAGACAATCCAGTCCTAGGTTTTGTTTCAATCAACCAGTCTCAGTCAGAGTACTCAATTGGTTGGTTGAAACGAAACCGTGTTCTGGATTTGTACTTTCTGGACCTGAACTTCCCACCTCTGTTTGTAATGGATTACTTTTTGCCAGTATCTTCCCCAACACTGGGTGTTCAGTGCCACACTAACTGGGCAAAGTGGTTGTTGATGGATGTAAAGATGGATGGGTTCACATTTGGCGTGACACCAGGAACCACACTTCTGACAGGCCACACTGGTTGATCCTGGTCAGAAATAAATGGCTCTCTGTGCCGTGCTGAGATTTCCTCTCCAGATGTTCAGCTTACAGTGAAGTTATGTTTTCCAGGGAGGGAAGTGAATTTCAGAAATTCAGCATGCTCACTTACCTTCATCTGTAAAACACACCCTTCATGAGAATCTCTTGTGAATGCTTTCTAAAGATCAATGAGGTTGAAGTCACTGACTATAAGCATAAGTGACAGTCGGATGTTAAGTTAACACTCTGCCTCTCTTCCTGTGGCTTTGGCTTTGAAGTACCCCTTTCTCCTGCGGCAAGGGACGGCGCTCTAGTGTGGCTGGGTTCACAGTAGCTGTGAAGAATTGACGGTCAGGTCTGCTTCGTGTGTATCGTTATCGTTTTTGTCATCTTACCTCTAGCTGTAAGGTTGCTGTTAAAGATAAGTGGTTGGTGAGAGAAACTACATTAAATTTAATTAATAGCGATAAATCCCTATATATACTTAAATTTCATTTATTTAGCAGACCCTTCATCCAAAGTGACATACAATTCAGAATGTAGGGTCAGACGGTCCCTGAAGGAATTAAAGGTTAAGGGCCTTGCTCAGGGGCCCGACGGCGAAATCTCTTCTGATCACAGGGACAGTGTCCTAACCCGCTAAACTAAACCTAACCCGCTAAACTAAACCTAACCCGCTAAACTAAACCTAACGCCCCCAATATGGTTATCCATGTTATATTTACCTGATTGATTGCAAATTTTAAAAGAAAATCAATCATGTCTTGCAGGAATTTACCCTTGATCTGATTCCTGTCCGCCATGGTTTCTCTGTGCCATCTTGCCCTATTTTTGTTTGACCTGTACCTGTGATTCAGGGAGCGGAATCGCCCTTTTCCCTTTCACTCCAGCTGTGCTGGCTGCTCCCCCCCCCCCCCTCTCTCCCCCCCGCCCTCGGCCTGTCCACACGCTTCCTTAAACAGGAAATGGAAATACCACGACTCTTCAGAGGGGGTTTGCTGGCTTGTGAACCCCTGTCTCTTCCCAAAGGTTTCTGAAAACTCCGGCCAACTGGAATTCCAACCTTTTGACACGAGATGTCCTACGACACTGTTATTATTGCTGATTATGCTCCTCTCGTGATACGTCAGTCTTAATACATCAGTTTGCGGTTTCTTAATGGGAAGAAATTTGCATTCAATCTGAGGTGGAAAGTTCAGGTCCAGAAAGTACAAATCCAGACCATGGTTTTGTTTCAACCAACCAGTTGAGTCACAATCACACAGTACTCAACTGGTTGGTTGAAACAAAATATTGGTCAGGATTGGTACTTTCTGGACCTGAACTTTCCACCTATTCATATAAATACATGTTAAAAGCAGTGAAGATAGTCAAGGGCTACTTGCACATCACAATGGCTCAATTGCCTTAATACGTGCTACTGCTGTTCAAGTGTATCTGTATGATGGAACTGTACTCAGCCATTGTTTAGCAGATGAGATGAATGTCAGTGCCGGCTGTGTATAATGTATTAATCTTATTCTGTTACAGGGAAGTACTTGCTGCCCTATGCCTCTCCCCAGCTGGCCCCCACCATGGAGACCTCCAACCTAGTCCGCATGCGCTCTCAAACCCTGGGCAAGTCTGCTCCGTCCCTCACCGCCAGCCTGGTAGGTGCGGTGGCCCTGCTCACCATATGCTGCTCCCTGTGCCGGTGTGTGTGACAGTGCCGGTGTGGTGGTGTGAGGGCGCCGGTGTGGTGGTGTGAGGGCGCCGGTGTGGTGGTGTGACGGCGCCGGTGTGGTGGTGTCAGGGCGCCGGTGTGGTGGTGTCAGGGCGCCGGTGTGGTGGTGTCAGGGCGCCGGTGTGTGTTACAGTGCCTGTGTGGTGGTGTGAGGGTGCCGGTGTGTGTGACAGTGCCTGTGTGGTGGTGTCAGGGCGCCGGTGTGTGTGAGGGCGCATAGTCGCCCAGCGCGCTGGCAGGAGGCGTTAAACGTGGGGACTTCCCGTGTCCAGGTGACCCAATGCATTGCACCAGGCATCTGTAGTTGCACCCAAAAACAAGTCTGGCGTGTTTTTGTTCTGGCTCTGTGTTTAGGCAAGTATAGATTAAGGGCTGGTTCATTTTTTTAAAAAAACCACATTAATATTAAATAAGAAAAGCCTACTGAGTAATTGTTTGCTGGCTCCTTTGCTGCTATTCATAAGTGTGACGGTGCTGACGCAGGTTTCTGTTGACTTCTTGCAAAGAGAAAATCTCATTTGGGAGAAGGTGAAACCTGGAGGAGCCCGAACAACTCACCATGGTAGTTAAGCACCTCCTTTAGGAAAAAGAGACCATTCCCATGTCTTAAATAAAATAAATCAAATGTATTGGCAGATTGTGATGTTTGTTTAGCACTACATAAGAGCCAGAAATCAGTTAGTCATGATTCTTTTTTTGACTCCATATGCATTTGAGGTAAATGGCTGAAATAAACCAATTCTGTATGTTGGGGCAGAGCACTTCTACGTACAGCAAGGCCATCTACATGATTTTATTATACCTGATCTTCATATAACATTTTAGGGTAAATATTCCACATAATTCATCATCTGCTGTTCGTAATGTTTGCTAGACATGCTGTTAACCACAAATTCCAGTTCTCCATTTTTTGCTCTTTGAGAATAAGTAGGGCTGCAGCAAATTGCTCATTTATGCTGTAGATCTTGTCCAGCATATAACAATGGACAATTATGAATTAAAGAGAACGGCCATTCATTAGTGGGGCTGTCACCCCAGCTTGTCACGCCGTGTCAGCGACAGGGCTAATAAATTTCTTTAAGATGAGAAATGGCACAGAGGCTGGCAATTAAAAGGTACATCTCTTTAAGGCACTGTTTTACCGGTTTTATTTATTCTTTTTAACGCGGTGCTGACAGACTAAAGGAACCGGTCTGCCAGTGCCGGAGTGGCCGTCCGTGGCCGGACCAGGGACGATAATGAGGCTGCGGGCAGCCATGAATCACGCTGCTCTCCTAAGTTACACTTCTATATTTTCTCTGGTCTGCCAGACTCAGGAAGATGGGTTGATTTTAAGTTTGCGGTGAGGAGGATTAAGAGAGAAGTCGGTGGAAGTAGGATGCGGGTTCAGGGGACCTGTGTCTCTGTCAAAAAACCACATCTTAGGGGCAGGGCTATCCCCATCAGGCACTTAGTTCAATCAGGAATCAGACCTTCCGCTTTTGTATTTGAACGACTTAATGGTTATTTAATTTTTTTTTCAGTAAGTAAACCTAGTTGTAGCTTACACAAAAGTTGGCACCAGTAACAATTTGGCTAGCTCCCTGTTTTTCTGAGGTTTCTTCAGTTTCTGTTTCCAATAAATCGCAGTATTGGTCAAAAGGGGAACACTTAGTTTTGTCACCCTTTTTTTTACAATACATAGCTCTGTTCACATTTTTGTCTTGTTTAGGGTTCCGCTTAGGTGATATTTTTGTGATTCTCTATTACATAACATCTGCTTAGTTGACTTATTGCACGGGTATGTGCTGAATTTGGCTAAAAGCAAACCGGTGAGTAAATGGAAGAGAACCTGCAGGTGCATGTGAATCCTCAGCATCCCACAAGAGGGCGCCAGCATACTTTATGATGTTAAAGGTCTGCCAACGTAATCAAGATTTCTGGCATTACAAACTGCTCAAAATTGGCTCAAATGAAAAAAGAAAAAGTGATCGCACATTTCGGCTTTATATTGATTTGTTCATCATTTGCATATAATTTGATCATGCATATATTGAAAACACCGTAATCATGCTTTCTGGAATTTTAGCTTTGGGTCCAGGCTCTTGGTCCTGTTGCACTGTGCCATGTAAGTGATCTTGCTTTTTAAAGCAGATGTTGTTCATAAGATGGTTACTGGCTTTTGTTTATTTTTGGAAGCAGTAGCAATGATAAATATTCCTATTTTCAGTTGGCAAATTAACGACTATGAACGGAAAACCTAATCATAAGTTGAACCCGGAGGGTTGAGAGAGCAGATATTTGGTGTTTCTGAGGTAGCGTTCAACTGCATGGCTGGGCCTTACTTCTTTTCCTCCATCCGCTTCCTGTTTCTGAAGCGTTCCGTGTCTCTTGCACAATGCCGTTTTGTGAAAGAGGAAGGTCTGCAGCAGCATGTTTCCTTTCACTTTGCATATTTCTCTGATGAAACTTAAGAGGACAATATCCCGCTGTGCTTCTTTGGTGTCCGTGAGCATGATGCAGCCCCTGTTTCCCTTTCGTTTCCCTACCCACCTAACCTACTTTTCGCAGATGCGTGATTGCAGCCATCCGAAAACCTTTCCAGTGCTGTCAGCTTAACGCGTATCTGCAGCTGTCGTCCTTATGCAGTCTCCTGCACCAGGCGCATGATGTAGGGTGGAATTGGACCTGTGTGAGTCTCGACACACTTGGAGTGAGAGGGACGTGTTCGAAGTGCGGGGAGAAGGTCTAAATAAGGACACGACCGCTTGCTTTAGGAAGGAGGTTCTCCTTGAACGCTGGTAGTGGTGCATTGTGGGACACCATTATCTTTGTTCCTAGACCCCCCCCCCCCCACCCCCCAACACATTCACATAAATATCATTAATGTCAGTCTCTCATCTGAGATCCTTCTGGTGCCAGCATGGAGAAATCCCTACACAGGAGGTGACGAACAGAAGCTGAGGACCCACGGAGGGGGAGGGAGCAATTGGCAAGGCAGGGATAAGCAGCCCAAAATTTCCCCACATACAATGGGGTTGGGGGGGCCTTTGTGTTTTCGCTTGCCAGCATCCTGTTTTGCTAATTCTGCACATTCCACGTGCGCATGTAGAATTAGCGACTGTGGCTGTGAATACTTCGCCACGTCGGAGCGGCACCAGAGTGCTCACGACTCGTGCCGACCGCAATTCGCGCTCATCTGAATTGCCAATGGGTCACTTCTTTTTTTTTTTTTTTTTTTTTTTTCCCGGGTGGGGGCCGCGGGGACTGTGGCTTCCGAGATCCTCCTTTAGACCCAGGGCATGTGCGCCAAACATTGCAAACGGGTTGCCCCC
>JAODKE010000125.1:2120411-2133356 GCA_026779605.1 Mormyrus hasselquistii
ACACACACACACACACACACACACACACACACACACACATATATATATATATATAAAGTTTGTTATATGCAGTGGATCCGTTCATAGGAGACCATTGAGCTTTGGCCTTTCATATTCAAATGTCCAACTGCAAACCAGTTATAAGTTTTCACGAGCCGTTGAAATGAAATTTTCAACATCTTGTTTTCCCACCCCCTCTTCATGGCTCTAGATTTCAATTTTCACACCAAAGGAAGGACGGTACCTGTTCGCCGGGAGCCTGATGGAATGAGGTGACTTCCAAAGATTTGCCAATATCTCGAGACCCTTTTATTGGCTCGAGACACTATCTGATTGTCTTTTGTTTATTTGTATTCACCCCATGACAGACCCTCGCTATCTATCTGGTCAAGGCTCAGATAATCTAGCAGTATGAGTACCGCTCTTGGCAAACGTCACACACTCACTTATTGGTCCTCTCCCCAGCGAATGGGAGCGCACGTGCAGAGTCGCCTGAAATTGATTGGGGACGAGGTGGAGATATCCACGCATGACCTGCTGCCATGTTTCCCGATGGTAGCATTAACCAGCGCAGTATCTCCTTCCGAGATTAAGCCCTCATATTTCACGTCCAGTAGCTCCATAGTATAGGGAGTAATGAAGCTCTGAAGTCAATCAGTGATTGGAATGGGCTTTCCTGCAGCCAGCGACGCTTCGAGGGGCTGGGGCCGCTGGCGAGAGGGCAGTAATTTTGTTCAGCACTCGTCTGCCTTGAATTTCATATTTTTGAGCAACTGTATGAAATTGTACATTGCATGAACTGATTAAATTCTGGAGTACGTTTTAAAAAATGAACTCGGACTATGCTCATTTCCATTTGAAGAAACGTGTCCTCGAACAGCAGTATGCTTTCCTTATACATGTTTCAGGGACAGTTGTTGCTGGATGCCTTTTTGCTTGTTTGTCAACAACTCGCCTATGACGATTCATTTTGAGAAACGACAAAACTTGCCCGACATTTGCACTTTGCGACGGCTGTGATGTTTTCACTATGAAATGCTGTGGAGAGTTAATTGGTGGTGCTGTATAAGGCGAATCTTAATATTTTATTAAAATTAGTTATTCTGTTTCTTTATTTTTATCCCCCCCCCCCCGTTTCCCTTTTGTGTTGACTGTGAAATCCACTGTCTGAAACGAAGCACCATCTCATTAGAAGGGACACAATCTTTCTCCCACAGAATGTATTGTTCTTCTGGAAAAGTCCGACCCCATCATTCCAGAGGTCCTTTAAGCCGACAGTCGATAAAAATGTCACACCCCACCTCCATTCACACGGAAAGCTGAAGTGCCTCGCCACATGGATCAGAAGGTATCGCACCCTTTGCCGTGGAGATTGCCTCTCCATCCGTGGATAATGCAGGGATCGATGGCGGCGCCGGGGGGGGGGGTCATGCTTCGTGCTCTCGCAGCGGCTGTGTGTCGCTGTTTTTCTGCTCCTGTGTAAGCAGTGGAAGAATCGCTTTGCATGCATCGCGCTGCACTGACCGGCAGCGGCAGCTTCCTGGCCAGCGTGGCCTTCACCTCACCCTTCAGAGCCGGGACGTGCTCCTTAAGGCACAAGGCTCGCGTCCTTGTGTACAGAACTTTTTAATTGAATCTAGAGCTGCGGGGAAGCTGCTCTGACAGAAGGGCTGATCTGAATGCTCTCCAGAGCTGCTTTGTGTTTAACTTTCTGTGTGCCAAATGTGCTTGAATACCAGGCCCTCGCAAGGGTTTCTTAAATGGGGAAGTGGGCCCCGGGCCGGCTAGCTGGCTAACGTGCTTAACTTCGCACCCTACGCATCTGAGATGCTGTTCGGCCACCACGGCTTGCTGAATGCCCCCTTTATGTCTTTACCATTCCTACCAAAACCCGTTGCCGAATGACACGAGTCGTGCGTGCGGAGGAGTCGTGTATTTGACGGATGAATGGCAGCTGTTTCAAGGGCGAGGAGACGTGTGGAAACCTAAAATGACAAACTTGGTGCTTCTCTGATGGCATGTTTGTATACAGTGAGGAGATTTTTAAATGCAGCCAGGCTGTTGTTTGCTGGGGTGGGGGGGGGAGGGGTCTAACTGCTGAGCTATTCATATGTGTGAAACACAAAATAGGTAAACATCAATGTTTGTTCCGAAACAGTAGTGCAACAGTGTTTTTTGGTCTTAGACCTTGATTTATATCTGCTCAATGTTTTCTTGTTTGCTGTCATATGATTTAAATATAATTTAATAATAATTTCCCATGGTTCTAAAGACAGATGCATTTATTTTAGTGACATCAGCAATTATGCGATCTGCAAATTTTTTTTATTTTATTTTATTTATTTATTTTTTTAAATAGTTTTGATTTTAGATCAAATGTTCATTCCAGGTGAAGGGACTTTTGCATCTGCTTGAAGGACTTCGAAGTCATTAGGCCTCTTAAAAGCCACCGTTCAGTGAGTCATTAACCTTGATGAAGAGCTTATAGAAAATTAGCCCAGAGCTCCATCTCCGTCTGCTTTGAGAATATTGATGCTTGGCAGCACGAAAGACTGGACTTGCTGAGCAACGTACAGACAGCTTTATTCAGTACCTTTCGATGGTTGGTTTCCAACTGCAGCTCACCCAAGATGATCCTGCCCTCACTGATGGGCTGATAGGAGCATGAGTGCATGCAGGCTTTATTTGCTGTACTGTTCAGTGTACATACTGCTCTTGCAGAGAACAATCTCAGCCTAGTCTCTTGTCATGTAATGAGGAATTTTCTGCATTTGTCTGAAGTCTTGTTACTGATCCATCCTAAAACCCTCGACCTGGTCTCTGAAGGCATCCCTGGAAAGAAGACTGGAAATTCACAGGTGTCGATGTGTGGGTGAAATTATCAACAACATATGTTGTACTAAAATGCCAATATGGTGAATATTAATTCCCCCCCCCCCCCCTTAAGGATATCAATTTATTAAAATATATAGGTGTTTGGTATGATGGCTTTATTGAATTATAAAATTATGAAAAACAAATGGTTTAGTTGTTGTGCCTCATTCAGTGCTTTTGAGGGTGTTTGAAGAGTCGTTCTGACGTGTGATCTGTTGAGCTTGTGTGATCAGTAAGGGCACAGTGCCCTTAATTTAGCCTGCTGAGCTCTGAATGCCATCCTGCTGCTTAGTAACAAACAGCCAGTGTTGTGCTTTGTGTGTTTTCACCCCCACGTGCTTTTACTGCCTGTGTCAGGATAGCAACTCCAATTCCGAATAAAGTTAAAAAAAAAAAAAAAAAAACCACGCATCAAATCTATTTTCTCCTGAATCACTCCTAGCCTCCTTGGTGATATCCTTATATAGTCTGATGGCTGGTCGTGTAGTTGGTGCGCAGACACTGACATGCACAAATGCTGCGTCAGGAAGCTTCCCCCGAGGGCTTCTTCTTCAGGAAGTCCACCGCGATTTTCAAGCGCTTTTACCAATTAATCGTAAGTCACTTCACTGCTCAGATTCTCAGATACTATTCAGACAGTAGGTTTGGTGTCGGACAAATTTTGTACTTGGTCGGACGAGCTACTGAACTGACCTGCCTATAACCTTTTGTATAAATGTGTAACAACATTATTTTAGTGTATTGCACTATTACATGTATGTGTGTATAGTGTGTGCAAAATATCACTTGTTTGCTGTGTTTGACAAAAAGTTACTAAAGCGATGCCTTTTAGGGAACTTACCGAGATTTAACTGTAGTGGGTAAATGGGTCATTTCTACTGAGGACTAAATATACAAACTGGGACTGTCTGCTATAAATATGACTTCTTCATTTTACCTTTTCTTTCCACATGCCATGTCTGTACCTTCCTAGGTTATACTGGGGGTGCAGCTCAGTCCGTCAAAGTCTGAGCAGGTGAATGGAAAAGCCTAACTCTGTATTTCTGTTTATCTCATTTTCATGGAACATGCACTTGAAAGGGTTTTTTTTTTTTTATGTAAAATGAATGTGCACGCTTTTGCACACCGGCAGGCTTTTCCCCCTCATTAATTATTCACAGATGAACTTTCTCATAAATCCTGAACATAGGGCTGTTGGAAGCCATTCATCAGCATTAAGGCTGGCCTTCGCTCTCTGTACCCACACAGTGTCAGGCCTCTTGCTGCCTTACTGCTATAGGATATTCTCAAGAAGGTCTGTCTGCCATTTGGAGTCTCAGTTCATTAGTAGTCACAGGTATTTGCTCTGATTAAGTCCTCATTTGATGCATAAAATTGGCAGGTGGTGTTGGCCAACTTGGAGAAAAGTGTCTGGTCAGAGTGTATAATAGATTCTAAAGGGGAATTTCCCCGCCATGTAGCTAATTAAATCGTTCAAAGCAGGAGACTTTTCGAGATCCACCTCCCACCCGCATTTTGTGTTCATCCTGTTGGGTGTGGTTTGGTCTAGTCTGAATCATGGTGTTTGAGATGTTAGTTTTCCAGTTCATAAGACTCTATCTTCCCAAGAACAGTCCACCCTTGGCAGCTAGTCTTGTTTATGATAAATTAAATGAATTGTCCCAAAATTTTAGATTAATTGCTCTGTTGATTCTCATTTCATGGTTTTGTACCATTTCTTTGGCGTGTTATCTTTTGTATTCAGGTTGTTTGGTCGCCTCAGCTGGTAAAAGTATGTAAATGATTTCTTACATCACAATTACCATTTCTGTAGGGTATACAGTACATCAATTACAGATGTCCTTAACTTATGAACTAAGCATAAGTAGTAATTCAGAATTATTAATCACTCTAAAACAAATGCTAACGATGGCAGTGCTCATTGGCAGGTGGGACCTGTCAAGTTTCTGCTACTTGTAGCATCTACTTACAGAGTCTGGAGTTATTTTGTGTTAATGTTGGTTAATCTGGGCCAGAAACCTCTGAAGTGTATGTTCCTGTATTTAGAAAGTAACACTATTTATGTACATCCCTTTGAGTTCCCTCTTGCGCTACGTTCCTCTACAGTTGCGCAGTATTTATCTTGTGTACCAGGTTAAGGGTCTAAAGAGTGTGGGTGCAGACATTGAACGACGCTGAACTGTTAGATTTGTCTGTTGTTTTTTCAGAGGAGCTAAAGGGCCGCGTTACGTCTTTCATGGGCCCCCTCACTTCTCCATGTCAGCATTGTATGCCCATGTCCCTAATGTCTGCTTGATCTTAGGGTGGGTGAACTACTAAGGAAGGAGAGCAAAATAAAGGGAATTATTAATGAAGCCTCAGGAGAAGGTGGTTTGCCGTTGGCCGGCTTTGATATCGGACCGGAGGATGTCACCATAGCGACCCCTCTGATGCTGGCTTGCTGGAGGGCCTTCAGAGGACAGTCATCCCAGGGCTCAGTGGGGGCTTCACATCAGCACCCCCTGCGGCCATCTGTGTCCGCCTTTCCCATTTCCCTTTCCCATTCTCATATATCACTCTGTGCCACCCCCACCAGGAATAGTGAGCAGCATTTCAAAAGCCTGGCCTTTCAAGTGAGACTTCAACACGGATTTTTAGAGCATCCCTTCAAAATCTCTAGGCTACTTTTTGAAGTTTTGTCATCCCTGCCGGTGTCTCCCATAGTGCACCTTGTCTCTGCTTAGTACAATTATCTCCCATGAATTCTCTTGAGATCCTGTGCTTTTGAAATAGCATGAAATACTGCAATCATGTACCTAAAAGATGCCGCGAGTAAGAATAAATGGTGGAGAAAATATGAAGTACTTGGTACTGGTCTCTGGAACAGTAATGGAGCGGTGCCTCTTGGTTACTTTAGTCTAGATGATCCTCAAACAGATGCCATCCAGTTAGTTGGTTTTTTTTTTTATTTTTTAAATATATGTGGTGTCTTAGATGCACTGAACTGATATTTGGATCGGGTATCGGCCGTATGTGTCTGATCCATGTCCGATTCTTACTTGTATAGTTTTTGGCAGTCTCTAAAGAGAGCTCCTATTTTGTGTTAAATCTGTTTGCACAGTTAATCACACGACAGCTCTTCCCGATTTTAGATGTGTTTTTATGGCATTCAAGCTGAGTGCTATCGCTGCCACTCAGTTTCGCTGCCACTCAGTGGGTGCGAGCACAGTGACTTCCGCCCACCGTGACGTCATGCGTATATTCTTTGCAGTGGATAGATATTGTATGAAAATATTCAAATAAATAGAGGTCTTGTATCTGTTTCAGCAGTTATGTATCAGGATCCGATTGGAACTGAAATAATGTGAATTAGCCTGTCCCTAGTTGTAATAACTGGGGAATAAAACATTTGTAAACATTGCAGAACTAGCGGTGTTTAGCCATTTGGATCTTGGCATGTTTAAGTGCTCAATGTTGAAATTAAGTGTGGTGGTGTTTTCGCAACCAGGCAGGGTGGAGACGCAGGCACGCAGGCACGCAGGCACGCAGCGCCATATCGGTGGATTGAGAAAACCAAAGTCTTACAATACAGCTTAACCCGTGGATTTGTCTGGATGTGATGCCTTGTCATCTGGAGCTCAAACGTGATTGAATAACACTCAAATCTCTGAGGTGGCAATGATGCTGACTTAATTTGACAGTTAAATTGGCACTGAGACTTAGAGGATTATATGTATTGAAACAGTCCACAGCTGAGTCACTGTGCCGCTCCTTTGGGGAGTCGAGTGTAGCCTAATGTCATGGACCCTCTCTGCCTTGTACACGTCCACGTGGCCCAGGAGAGAGTGGGTGTGATCTGCCAGTCCCCAGACAGTGTCCTTGGTGCAGGTGCGGTGTGGTGTCCCTATTCCCCTAAGGATCATTTTCTATTGGTCAGTCAGCGTAGGGAACAGGAAGTAAAGTGTGCTGAGCAGGCAGGTGGGGGCGCAGATGAAGGTGCCCCCTGGAGTTTGTTAGCAGAATCATGGCCAGATGTGCGGAAATTGTCCTCAACAAAGGAACTGTACAAGTGTGCTCAATCTATGCTGTGATGGTATTCAGGCCTGGGTGGAGCGTTCTGTGTCATGGCGTTAGGCTGCGGACGTTTTCAGAACAAGGTCAGGACTTCACTAAATCCTTTTTCAGAAGGAGCATCAAAGCACAGCATTGTGTCCAGAGGCGATGTTTCATTGTTTAGCTCTTTTATTTGTATGTTTTGCAGGATAAAGTTTGCATTCTCTCTTCAGTATTTCTCTTTCCTTGTATCCTGTGTTGCCTGTGTTTTTACAAGGTTAGTAAATGCCCAAACACTATGGTATTAATTTGTATCCATGATCAGCTGGCGCTGGAGGTCCTGGTGACACTCCATCGTACTTCCTGTGTAATTAGACTCCCATAACCCAATTCCTGCGGTGGCAGGGGTGATGGATATTAAGCCATAATCTAGAACTGGACAGCAGCTTTTAGAGGATTTTTTTTAATGTAAAAAAAAATGTAAAATTACATTTTTCTGTTTAAGCCTAATATCTTTTCCCCTCTTAAAGGAAGATCTAATAGCATGTTTCCATCCTGCTGGGCAGATTTGAATTTTTTAAGCCAGCGCACTCAGATTTTCATAAGGTAACTAGGTGACGTGTGCCTTCTCCGCCCTTCCGCATAAGTCATGGCCTCCTGTGCTTTACCTATGTGTGGGGATGAGCTTCAGGGGCATAATGATGACGCAAAGCGTTACCGAGACTAAGGCGGCGACGTGATATATGTGCTTTGAAGAGTGATGACGTGACTTTGAGTCGGTAAGGAAATAGACAGGAGTGACCTCCATGTTCTGCATCTGGATGGATCAGTGCAGGCAAAGTATCACTGAGTGAGTCTGCATGCAGTTGTACCTTTTTCTGGTATCGAGACAGGATCAGTCAATTACTGCTTTAATGTTTAGGTGTTTGCACTGCTGTGTAGACAGAGGTTATGATCTCAGAGTTGGGTTTGCTCCTTTCTCCGGCCTTCTGAGCCCCCGTGAAGCTACCGGGAGGTGGGATATATGTCCTTGTTTGAGTCTGTCACAAATAGCTCACAGGCACACTGGGCTCAGCAGTGGGAAGGAGGCAGCCGTGTCGCTTGTTAGACGTTAGTGTCACCTTGCCCCCGATGGAAGAAGCACAGCTGGGCTGGGCTCGCAGCTCAGAGGGCCTACGGGCGGCATCCGGCCGTCTCCACAGTGTGATCGCAGCCATTTTCACTCCATCCCTTGTTATCGGTTATGGGATCAGTCCTGGGCTGCCTCTTTCTGATCTGAGGATCGGCGAACAGATCGGGAGCTGTTTCAGTTTTGGTTGCACTCACCGACTGACATGGGTTGCATTTTGCATGTCAGCTGCCAAAGCTGAAAGAAGTGGAATACATTCCGGCGATGACTAATCTCCGTGTGCAGGGGTGAAAACATTTTAAAAGTACTTTTTTACGTCTAAAAACTTACTGTAAATTTAGCTGTGCTTCACGCTGAATGAAGTTGCAGATTTTTTTGTAAGAGTGTACAGCACCCTCTACTGGTGAAGTACTGTTAAATTCTGCAATGTCCCATAATTTAGTCACTGTTACTGTTTTAATGGGTAAAAGCAGTTTAATTTGAATTATGCTAAATGTGTATATATGTATAACTTCACCGTTTTACTTGTTTGTTGGGTTCAGATTATTTTTATGGTTTCCCTACAAAAAAATGTTTTGTTGTATGAATCAGAATCCTTTATCCAGCAAGTACAAAAAGTACAAGGAATTTGCACTTATGATTCTAATTTTGACACAGAACCAAAATTCAGTGTCACATTTAATCTTCAGTGTATCTACATAAATTTTAAAATACTCAAAGCCTTTTTTAAAATGAAAATATAACTAACATAACGAATGACTAATATCTTGGCTCTAAGTATTTCATGAAAATGACCTGTTTATACTCGGTCCTGTTGCTTTGTCAAGGGAATATGGCAATAAGTTACATTTTAATCCTACATGCGACTGGTATTTTATGTATGTATTTCATATTTTAAACACGTGACACATTAGTCACTAGTGAGGGCACGAAGGTGTGAGTGCTGGCGACTTCACTGGTAAATTTGGATAAGAGAGGCCAGCTATTTCTCTTCCCTGTTTAGGTCTGGCTTTGGGGAATTTAGAGGCTATACTGGGAATTCTGTCTTCCAGAGCATAGGCAGCCCTCTCTGTTAGCTTTGGTTGAGTGAGGGAACCAAGCTGGAAAGTTGGCAAATACAGATATTGGATGGAAAAAAGTCAAATTACATGGAAACGTGCATCATATGCGTAATGCCTAATATGGCATCATTTGCGATTTGCAACCATACTACTTTGGGTGTAACATTTGTGGATTTTTTTCCCCTCCATTGAGATCCATCTACAAATCAGTGTGAAGTGTCATTTCAGGTTTGACTCTATTGGCTGGCAACGGCCTGTAACGTTCCTTCTCTCGGCTACCGTAACTGACCAATCACCAACAAGCCCTGAACTGTCCAATCATAGGTCACTCATCTTCCTCATTAACATATCTGAATGGACACTCTGCGATCCCACATGCTGCTTATAGCCTGCTCCCCGTTCCATTGCAAGAGGACTGGGTCCTTAAACGAGGGCTTGCTCGTGATCTTGGTGCTCTCGTGAACAGTCAGCAGTGTTCATGTGTGTGAAACCCGTTGCCAGTCAGTATTTATCTGAAATGGCGCCTACAGCTTCTCAGCAACCTGCAATGTCTGACTCAAGCATGTTGTATTCTCTCTGTAGGTATGTGTATTTCATGGCTCTCTTGTAATTAAATCTGAGTTTATTTTTTTGTCCTAATATTCCTGCTGCTTTTTTCCCCCCTCTCTCCTCTACAGAAGGAACTGAGCCTTCCACGAAGAGGGAGTTTGTAAGTACCAATGTTTTTAAAGTCTCCATTGCTGATATGATGTTCGTTGGTAGACATGGGGGGGGGGTCATTATGTAAAGTACTAGAAGGTAACTGCCTTAGGGTTGAAACTGGCAGTCCTACCCCCAAAGAGGTGGTTTCACTGACAGATTCAGTACAATGAGTCCATTGTGTAGACATGTTTATGCTTTTCACGTCCTGGGTGTTCTGTAGGAGTGACCTCACAGCCCATGAGTGTAAGGTACTGGCCTTTCTCCTTCTGACCTGGGTTCGAGACCTCCCTGTCACGTAGGTAAACAGAGCTGGGGCTCGCCAGCCAAGACACGCTGAGCTTGGGGGTCTTTGGTCGCCGTGTCTTCACCGTGGCCTGGCATAAGGCCCATTCTGGCACCCCGGGGGTGGGGCGCACTCCGTTCAGATGAAGAGCTCCCAGGGGGTCTTGTGTCTGGGGCACCCTGCCACGTCCCTTTGGGGAAACATAGTTGTTAATTAGTGTTAATCCTGCAGCATGGTGCCGAAGGTCCCCCAGAACAGAGCCCCCGGGTCCCACTTCCTAAATGCTGCATGACGTTCAGTGGTGTTGTGGCACGTTCCAATGTGCGAAGGACTTGGTTGAATGTAGCATTAATATCTCTTTTAGCAGTATGTCTTTTAGCAGCTTTTAAATAGGAAATGGGAACTGGTGATCATCAGAAGCATCCTGTAATGAAAAGCCAGACTGGGACTGAGCCGTGTGCTTAGAGTATTTGGACGGGTCTTGCTGGGAACAGCTGAAATGAAATGCAAATTACCCACTGTCTGGTTTAGTTCATGGATTGATGGATAGAATAGATCTTTATTGTCATTGTTTTAAAAACAATGAAAGATGGTTGGATGCATGCATGGACGGATAGCTGTTTCTGTTGCTGGTTAGTTTTAAGCTGTTTTAAGCAGGAGTGGAGTAGTGGGAATCATGGGTGTGGATTTCAGGGAATAGTGGTAATATTTTTGTATTGTTTGTGTATATAGACATACTTAAAAGGTCCTCTCTTCTGTCAGGCTGTGCTTGGACTTAAGATGTTTCATTACCCCCTGATGGGGCAAGAGAAGATTCTCAGTCAGATGGCACGGCTGCCTTCAGAGAGACTGACTCTATGACCTTTATGCCCATAGTCCACCCAGGTCATCCCACTCCCAGTTGAGAGTCTGGCTTTGGTCCTGAAGTAAATGTCAATGTGCTCTGCATTTCATTCTGAGGAGCGGAGGGGTCCTCTGTGACGTCGTCAAGTCTGTGAAGCATTGCCATGCTCCAAATGTAGGGGGCGCCATTCTGGCGGAGCAGCTGGGAGTTGTGTTATCTGGCTCCGTCTTACTTGGCCCCTCCCCTGCGTCTCGTCCCTGTTCCCCGTGGTGAGGCAGATCCGCACCTGCGGCCGAGTTCCGCGTGATCTCGGGCGTGGTGACGGCCCCAGTGGCATCCTGCAAGAATCAGCCGCTGACTTTGTAGCTGTGAGTCCTTGTGGAGTGCAGGCCGCAGTGAAATGGGGGCAGCCCACAGGAGAGTGCGTCAGGGTCGGTGGGAGGAGAGGTGCTTCCTGTGTGACTGTTTGGGCTGCTTTGGCGGGGGGGGGGGGGCGGGGTTTGTAACCCCCTGCCCAGGGTGAATTTCATTACTTTACAGAGGGAAAGGACCGAAAACATGTTAAAAATGAACAGAATAATGGTCATGGAATATGAACAGGGGAGTGGCTGTCACTGCATAGCCCAGCTGAACAGAATCTCGTGATTTGAGTTTTTTTGCTTTTTTTTTTTTTTGTGCCTTGTGCCTTGTGCATATGGGGGAGGATGACACCCATGCTTTTTTTCCTTCCTACTGCCTCTGTATGTCTTTTGTACCTTTCAAACCTTCAGCTACAGAACTTAAGTCAAAGTGTAGGTGCATTGACAGAAAACATATGGCGCCCTCTTCTGGCCTCTGCATGCTTCTGAAAACAGCACCTGGATGCATCTGCAGTCTGGCTTTTACCATCACGCTGGACATTGTGTGTGTGTGTGTGTGTGTGTGTGTGTGATTTTAAATGTTTTATGGGCCTTATAATTTTAACCCCCTAATATGTGCTAATAAGGTGGAATATTTTCATACTTGGCTCGTTACATTGGACATGATATTTTACATGGTTTTCTGACTCCAAGGTACTTTGCCCAGCCTGGCAGCTGTTTGACTTTGCATGTTCTCATCTTAACTGCTGTGATTTACTTGATGTCGGCTTGTCTTTAGTGTTAGAAATACCATTTTTAATTGCCAGTTGACAACCTCGTTAAAGTGACACAAAGAAGGTACAGGTTAACATACAGCCTGTTTTTAACCATGCTCCCCTTTAGCTTAGCTGTATAGATGGCTGTTTCCTCAGTTTGCGTCCCTATGATGAGCTGAGGTCACATGTATGTAAAATAACTGCCTCCCCTCCGCTCCTTGATTGTGTACTTTGAACAAATTGCCCGTGTTACCCGATTAATATGACTGTGCTGCGATTGATTTTAACAAGTGCTGTTTGCATTGGCTGAGTTTCAGTCGGAAATGTCCGGCTGGACCCTGATTATCATGTGACTTCATGCCTTTCTGCCCCAAAGAGGCCGCTCTCAGCAGCCGTATGTGAAGATGTGGGTGCTGTGTACAGGTGTGTGGAGTGCTACTTGGTCTGGGCCTTGACTTGATGCATCTCCAGCTCACTTTGTCCTACTTAATAAAAATCTGTTTGCGTGGCGGGGCCCTTCTGCCACACGATGTTGCTGGAGGTGAGTCATGTGCTAATTCCATAGTCCACCGTTGCCGGCAAGAGGGGCGCAGATGAGCGCCGTCTAATAGCGGTTTGGTGGAATGAGGTGGTTTCTAAATGGAGGAATATTGCAGTGGTCTGTGCACAGTGATCACTGTAAACTCTTTCAGTGGCTTCTGTAAAACTGCAGGGTTCGATACCGAGCTGCTACAGTGTCACATGGTCGGCTCGGTCCCTTCGTGCCCCCCCCCCCGGTGGCCTCAGCTGTGCTTTTCGGAAGGTGGGTCCTGTTTGTTTGGGGGGTGGGATGGGGCGCAAAGGTTTTTTAAAGTCTTTTTCGGTGCGGGTAAACGTGTAAATGCTTTTTTTACATAGAATGAAGAG
>JAODKE010000125.1:2155665-2181321 GCA_026779605.1 Mormyrus hasselquistii
TACACTCTCCTAGTATCTCTCTCTCTGTCTTACTCTTTACAGTATCTCTTACACTCTCCTAGTATCTCTCTCTGTCTTACTCTTTACAGTATTTCTTTCCATACGTTATTCTCCTCCCTCTTGCTCTTTGGATTATTTTGCACGGAGAGGGACCCTAACAGACACCTCTCTAGCAGTTTTGACATCCTATTTTCTGTCGTTCTGCTGGTTGCATGCGTCTCAGTGCAGCTCTTTCTTAATAATGAGGAAGTCATGTTGAATATGTTTTTTTCACAGCTGCTAGTTAAAGTGCTAGTACTGCCACAACCTACTCTTTTTACCCTATTTCAGAAATGACTCATGTATATATGCAGGAAGTGGCTCCTGTTGATATACATTAAAATAAAAAGTTGTTTCCTACCATTAAAGAGAGCTGTCACCATGGTTTCCACCCCTATTTTATCTGTTCCCGTAATGTAAATTTCTCAGTTGTGAGACTTTCAAATGGATCCATATTTTTTTTTTTTTTTACATTGAACCCATGGTGTCATAATGAGTCATTCCTGGTTCTGGCCCCTAGCTTCTCTGGATCTTATAGTCACACATTTCTGATCGTTATTCTTCAAGTATTAACATTAATCTCCCAGCTGCTTATCCAGTACAGAGTTGTGGGAAGCTGGAGGGTAATGCCAGGAACAGGAGGTTGCAATGCATAGTGGGTCTATGGGAAATTCAGAGATGCCAATTAACCTGTGTGTCTTTCTGTATGAAACTCCACCAAATACAGGGAGAATGTGCTTTCTCCACACACACACACACACACACACACACACACACACACACACACACACACACACACACACACACACACAAGCTAGACTGTTAATTCCTTTATGTTATTCACACAGAGAAACACACACACACACACACACACACACGCACACCTGTACTCATATCTTAGTAGGGACCGTCCATTCATTTCTAGGGGCATAACCCTAATCTCAACTACGACACCCTTAACCCCTACCCATGCATCCCTAACCATAACCATAAGTAACCAACCCAAATACAAGGCTTATGGCATTTTTACGTTTTTGATTGCATTCACAGATTTTTATAAAACTGAGGTTATTCAAATGGGGACCTCAAAAAATGTCCCCAAAAGTAGGGAAATTTCAGGTTTTACTACACTTTGGGGACAATATGATCCTCAGATGTGATTTATGCAAACCCCCCCCACACACACACACACACAGGTGACAGGATGTGAACCTACATGCCTGCAGCTGGACATACATAGTGCTGCTCAAACTAATCTGGGCTCAGATAACAGCAAAACATTTCCTTGTCTTTCCTTTGATTATTCTCACATTATTATCGTCACTCTGTGGCTTCTCTCCAGCTTTGGTCAGTATGACTGTCACTCCACTATAGCAAACAAAGTAGCGTGAGTGTGAATAAGTCGCAAAAAAGGCAACCGGCAGCAAACAGCAGGGGAAGATGGTCTGCTGAAGAAAATGGCCTCACAGATCTCACAAGGACCACCTGGTAAATTGGGGTCTCTAGACTGCACATTATGTGTATTTGCCTTGTGAAGGGCTGGCATCCTGTTCGGGGTATCCTGCCTTTACCCTGCGCTTGCTGAAATAGACTCCAGGCTCACTGTGAATCTGACATCCCACGAGGCATCCAACTGTCTACTGTTAGAAGTGTACTTATGTAGGAAAAAGCAGCAATGCAGAAAAAACCTACAAACAAGTTATTGTTTGGAATTATTGCTAGCTGTTGATCAATTTCTATTTTAGCGTCTCAGAAGATATAGTAAATTTATTTCACTGCTTAGTGTAGTAGATTAATCACTGGTCATTGCTCTTCATATGCGACATGCGTCCCAGGTGCAGCATAAAGGTAACGGTGTGGGGTAGAATGGGGACATGCTGGGGGACCATCATGCCAGCTGAGCTGTGCAGACACAACGGAAAGGGGGGGAAATGATGGGCAGGGATTCTCCACTTTAGCTCCATATTGATTTCACTTTTCTCTGCTCCTCCTGGGTACTGCTGTGGAAGGCGTGCCCCCACAGGGAGGAGGGGGGCGGGGGCTCCTCAGAGAGGAACCCAAAATGTGTAAATGCTTCAGGCAGCATGTGGGGCCACGGCGACTCAGTGTTTACAAAAATGAGAATGTGTTTCCTTCTGGGGGAACTAATCCCTTTGACCTTTTGATATGCAATTACTGCACACTAGAGATGAATTTCCATCTTTATTTCCTAGAGGTCCATGAAAGGAGTTTATTTTCAGTATCAATTCAAGACTGACTGCCTTAGCATAAGCTCAGCCTCGCCTCCTGCTTACAACTGAAGCTTTTTAGAAGCAATTTAGTTTTCCATTTTTCACAACCAGCCCTGAAGATTCCCTTGAAAGGAAGGCACACGTTCTTCCTCCAGAGATGAACCCTCTGTGAGGTACAGCTGTTTGCAGCATCTGCTCCTCAGGGGCTAAAAGGCCTTCCTCATCACTACCCACAAACACTGTAAACAATGGAGCTAATTCCGTCAGAGCTGTGCAGACGGTATGGACGTAAGCATTAACTTTATTTACAGCTTTAATCGTCATCCAGAGTGACCCTTGCCCACGTTTTTTCTGGGGATAAATAGGAGTAAAAAAATACAACAGCTGCCAATGGTTTTTTTTTCTCCTGGCCATTTTGATATCCAGGAATGGGCACTGAACATTAAATGTGCTGTCAGATTTTTGGGTTGGGGGAACATGGATCTTCATGTCTTTGCAGATTGCCAATTTCAAAACAATTAATTGTCTTAAACTCATTATCATTAGGTTACAGACAATTGTCTCTAACTTTGCGTCCAGAGAATTATAAAGTACAGATATACCCTTTTGAGCCCTCTGGGCCTCTGCCGAATTAACTGTGGTCATAAACACCTGAAGTGACCTGAAAACAGCAGCACAGAGGAGATTTACTGCTTCTCTTTAGTTATTAGGTTGTGGAGTCAGTGTATAATTCAGTGTATTATAAAACTAGAAATTACAGGTATGCTTTACAAAGCAGTCTTTATGTCTCAGTTATATTTGACTCGAGACATTTTTATATTTCAGGCGGCCTCTTCGGGCAGCTATCACAGTGGGTGTCAGTATCTCCACAAACGTCCAGTGATGAGGATTTTTGTCACTTTCTTTGTTTCCTCCAGATGATGTTTAATTGCTAAGTACTTTTTTGGTAAGTGTTCAGCTTGAGACACATAGCTGTTTTTAAATACTCAGCAAACAGTGTCGTTTCCCATCTCCAGCACAAGTGAAAGCAGTGCTTCTAGCAGTGAGATTTTTCACCTCCACCAGTTTTTGTATCTTACAGCATCATCCACCTCCATCACAGAAACACTGGCATTATTCTGTTGCTGCCATAAGCTGATGTGGGATGTGATGTGTCACTGGAACATGTAGACGGGGTGACTTACGACATTCTTCATTCTACCTTTACTGTACACCTCCCCCTCCAAGAAAAACCCAGAATATTTGTTCCTAATCCCACTTGTATCTGCTATTTCAGATTTATCAGCATTATCTGCTGTTATTTGACATGTACTCGACTCGTTAGCCCTCATTTGTCTTCCCTTTTCCTTGCAGTGTCTGTTTTCCCCCATTGATTCACTCTTTCCTCAGTCAGCGCGCTTAGCAGATCGGCCGACGCACGACCTTGTCAGGGTGTTTCCTATACGAGTGTGCGCTATCGCGCCGTGCCTCTGACTCACGCTATCTGAGCCCCGCTGTCAGTCCTGTCATTTCTCCATGAGAGGCGTGTGAAAGAGCCCACTCCGCTTTCATCGCCAGCTTCGAGCAGCGTCTATGTGGCAGTAAACAAGAATGGCATCAGCTCCACATCACGCGATCTGCGGATAAGTGCTACCACCCAAAGGCCAGTTTATAGCACATGATTGACAATTAAGTGTCAGTTACATTAAGGGAATGGTTGCGCCCTTTGCGATTTAATCTACTTAGAGGAACGTTTTTGGATTGCCGTTCCGACTGGCCCTTCCATATAAGGGTATGGAGGCATAAAATTAATACAAATGAGCGGAGAAACAGCTGATACGACACTTTAATTTGACCCATTCCAGGACAAGATCTCAGATTGTCCTCCATTCCTTCCACACGTAGCGCCATCAAAACACAAAGCTAACAGCGTGACAGCGGGTGGGCCTTTGACTGTAGGTGGTCCGAAATCAGTGCTGTGCGGCAGCGGGTAAGTCGCATGTGAAGGAGGGTACAGGAGCATCCGGGAGGGAAACGGCAGAATTTAGCGCTCTGTTACACCTTCAGCTCTCCCCTGGGAGGGAGTACAGGGAGCTTGGTTTGACCCAAGACATAGAAGCAGGACAGCAGAGGACAAGAACATGTGGGGAATGGAGGGGGGAGGGGTGTAGTGCAAGGGGAACGGAGTGTGAGTGCTGAATCTGCTTCCTGTGCCACACTGTGGGGCTGAAATCGAGCAGCTGAGTGTGTGTGTTTGTAAAGATGTGGATGTGCCACATCGACTGCCGCCACCAGTTTAACTCCCTGTACACTTTGCGACATTCAAGCGCACCTCAAATTAAGCGTCGTGCTCCTGGGCGCGACCGTGGAAAAGCGCATTTTCTCTTTTTTCCCTTTACTGCAACACATCCAGTTCCAGTTCTTATTGTATCAATTTAACATTAATTTCACTGACACACATAAAAAGCCTGTTAATTTTTTTCGAAACGTTGGGGTATAGCATTTTTTAAAATTGATTAATAACATTGACAGGGTAAATTTTGGTCATTGCTTTCCATCCCATAAGAATATACTGTAAAACAAAAGTGTATTGGGGCAGTTTCACTGGAGGTGACAGAGGTGATGGTAAAATTTGGCCCCCCCATGACATTGACATAAAATCTTTGCGTTTCCGCAAACTTCTCCCAGTTCAGCATTGGTGTACGGCCCCCTTATTCAAACCTGGCCCTCGACTCCAAATCCAGGCCTTGTTTTCAAGTCTCCCAGGTAGTTAGTTAAAAATTTCTGGCTCTAATTGGACAGAGGCTTAACAACTGGCTCTCAGGTCAAGGAAATCTGGAAAAACAGCAGTGCTCGGCCCTTGAGCACCGTGATCTGAATAGTGCTGGTGTTTGGTATGAAACTGGTGTGGATTAAAACATTACGGCTGCTCGGGATGCTAACTGGTGATTCATTTGCATTGTGTTCACCTGTGGGCACAAACACCACCCATCGCCCTGCAACTTTGCTGTGCCGCCCTGTGTGACGCCGTTTATCTCAAACAAAAATGAGAAAAATATTGTGAGTGACGCGGATATCCCGTCTGCGCTATTCATATCACTCCCATTGCCACCCCTCCCCCCCAGGAACCCCCCGGAGGTTCTGGTGCACAGTCAGCTCAAGGACACGGCACGGCTCTTGCTTGTCGTCTTGGAGATGCATAGGCCCAGCCAGCAGAGTTTCTCTAATTCAGGGGACTTTTGTTTTTTAACTGCAAAGGCATCAAGAGAATAAAGTCTGAGGTGTTCGCTCACCGACACAAGCTTGTTTGCGCTCTGCTGAGGGCTTGGGGGACTGAGGTCAAACAGGGTTCATGGCTGGAGTTTAAAGCCAGCTTTTGTTGCCATTCATAAATTATGTTTCATGTAATATATCTATAAGTATCTCTACAGAGCTTATAATAAGAAAACAACCAGAAAAGACAGAGGAATAAATTTGACCTTGGAGTAAACATCTTTAAGGGAACCGGGTGTGAGTGCACTGTGTCTTACCTCAGGTGTCTGTCTCACTGACATCTGTGTGCCCGTTTGGCTTTTGACCACATGCCCATCTTCCTGTCTGTCCACCCGCCTGTCTGAAGAAGACCGGGATTGCAGAATTCACACTGGCTAGATCCTTAACTGCAGGAATTTAGGTGTGCTTGGAGAGTGGATCTATGAATAGCTCTCCTCACCCTCATCTCTGGGACATGGGAACTCATTATCACAGTTCTCACTGGAGCACTGTGGACCTCTAAAATACAAGCAGGCCAACATACAGCCTACAGTCACACTGCCTGAGCTCACTCTCAGCTAGAGACAACAAACACTGCACTAATACCACACGGGTCATACCAGAATTGCCTTGTATGTGGAGTAAACGTGTGTTGTATCACTTTTATATTCTGTAAGATTTTTAAAATAAGCCTCATTCTCTATTTTTCTGTTATCTTGTGCATTCACATTACAGGAAATACCAGTAGTATTTTAAATTTACCCTCTGATAATACATTTTAAGAACAGATGAACGTGTATGTAATATTTGCAGAATGCCATACATTGTCTTCCTTGTATTAAATACAAAGCAACTCCAAGTGCGGAAATAACTTGCGTTCATTCAACATTGTATATTATTAGTTCAACATTTTGAAATATAGCGAACGCCCGGGATTAATAAAGCAATAAAAAAAACAGGTAGAGAGGCCTATATGAAACACTAAAACTTTAATCACCATCTCTGCATTTATGTTTGGTTTGAATTAGAAAAATATAAAGTGTTTCTTTTAACCAAATTGTTTATCAGCTTCACCCATTTAAAGCCGTTTTCTCGACCAACCAAAATGCATAATTAGTCGCAAGTCGGCCGACCTACAAGTAGCCTAAATAAAGAAAAATCGTCGCAAACACAAAGATGCTGCCTCTTCGCTATAATACCTTATAATACACAGATAAATCGCGAAGAGCGCTGCACCAGGGTGAGCTGGCGATCTCCTCGCGGATACGCCGCTAAACCCGCTTTGGACCTCGATTACCGTGAACCGCTCAAAGGGGAGCCGGTACCTGGATATCAGTACCTGGGTACCGGTCGGTGAGTCTTCTCTCTTTTCAAGCTGCTTCATCTTTCTGGGTTAATAATGGGGCTAATTTCGCCGGCCAGCTAGCATCTATGCTATCAAATTGCTCACGGTAGCTTAGTTTTCATAACTTGGTGGGACCTGCACGAACTTCACGTACATCTAGGTTTATAATCTTTCGGTAATTCCCATTCCGTCAAGTACATAATTATATTTAGTTACCACAGATAGTATGTATTTAATTACACACCTTAAAAGCCATACCCCTCTGCACTCACATCGGTCCCCCCTCCCCGCAGTTGTCTGGTGACTGCCTGGTATAATACAATACTAGACCACACATTTTTTTGAAAATTAACACAAATGATAATTGTGAACAAATAACATTAACAAAAAATAAACGACAAAATGTATACATATTAAGTTGTAAAGAACCCCCCTCAGGCTTACATAGGGTGGCCAGAGGAGACGTCATGTATGTAGAGTATTCCTAATGCTTAATTAATTGTTGTAAACTTAATTTATCGTTTAATTAGCACTGCGCAATGAAAATTTGTCTCAAAACAAACACAGTTGCCAAACATGCTTTTCCATATTTGAAGGCTAAATGAGGTTAATTATTAATTAGTGAAACTTACAAATGCATGAACGAAAGTAATTAAAACTATCATTGAAGGAACTGTGAAGTGACTCAGCTGCACTTCTGTCAATTGTCGTCATTTGCCGTCTGAAAAAAATAAAGGGAGGGCAAATTAACAGGAACTGAAAGAAACCCGTGTCGAGGAGACTTCATAAAGGAATTGTTCATTGGAAAACCAATCGCATTTATTGACACCTGGCATATGGAAACGCATTCTGCATTGTTCAGACTTTCTTCCTATCAAATCAAGGATGAGGGAAAAACTAAGTACAGTTTAGTTGTACGTAGGATTCGGACAAAGGAAAAATGGAATGAGCTCACTGGGAGTAACACACTTCCTACCAAAATGTGCATATTTGCCAGTTTTCAAGAAAATTTTACAACTTAATTCCAGAATTTTATGGGCAAAGGAGGAAGGGTCGTGAACATAATAATAATAATAATAAACTTCATATTGTGTGGTAATTTGTAAAAAAAAAAAATACTTAAATATGACTTAGTTAATTGTCATATCTTTCATTAAAATGGGATGGATATGGAGGATAAAAATCATGTGCCACAAAAGAAAAGGTTCTTTTCTTTCATTGAGTTTTATGAGAAGATCTGCACGTTTCCGAGGACAGTAGCCATGTGTTCCCTCAGGGCAGACTTTTCAATCCATTCATAATAAATCAGGGAGAACAAAACCCCTTTTAGCTAAGAGGTAGCTGACCAGTAAGCTACAGCGAGCGAGCGAGCGAGCGAGCGCCATTGCCCCTCTGGCAGCAACTGAATTTAATGCCATGTTACACAGGGGGAGGGACGGGTGGGCAGGGGAGACATGACAGAGAATTACTGACCCATGCACAGGAGGCCACGTGTCACACGTCGTTCAGTCCCTGGGAATGGCAGCCGGCCTTCCAGTTGCTTGTACTTATTCGCCGGCGATTGGGAGACTCTTCCGGCAAGAGCGATGTGTGTGTTTCCAAGTGCTTTTATTTCTGCTTAAAATGATGCCGTGCTCCTGTGGACGGGGGCAGATAAAGTGGTTAATGGGACAGCGATTTTTTTTTTTTTTTTTTTTTTTTTTTTTTTTTTTATCATACTTCAGGACATCTAGTCGTGAAACGCACTAAATGTTATGAATGATGCTTCTCCAGGAACCCCTGGTAATCTTTGCTTTAGTGGTTGTGGGCATGTTAATAGCTGACTTGAGAAATAAGCAGAGTGCTGTATTAATACAAGAAGATGTAGCACGATGGGAGAATATAGCTTATCTCCTTAATACCATCAATCCTTCATCTGATTACCCGTAGTCTACCTTTTTGCCGTACAAGACATTCTTCAATGGTCCGTGGAAAAAAGTATTACAAGCACGGGGAGAACGCTTCGGTTGGGCAAGTGAAGAAACTGGCTAAAAGAGTCTCAGAAACACTGACAATATCACATCTATCTGAGTGTGTGTTTGTGGTTTTATGTGTTTCAAAGAACGTTCCTGACCCCTTGAACATACCCCTTCCAAATACTGGTGAATCGTCTTCCTAAGCCTTTACAGTGGAAAAATAAAGTGTGAAAATAATTGGTAGTTCAGTGACGTGTGCTAGACAGCCATGAATGAAAGAAATGTGGGGACAGCTGTGATGTTTCAGTCATGGATTTCAGTTTTGATCAATGAATCACTCAGAAGTTTATGCAGAAGTTTACTTCTCCTTTGTTTGCTGGTGTGATTAAATGTACTGGTGCAGGTGATTTAGGCATTTCTGATGCATAAGAGTTGATAATTTATACTTTCAATCTTTATACTGTAGTACGAGTTTTGTATATAGTACTCTGCTGGCTGTTTTATATTCATTTTGTCTAATGCGGTTCATTTTCTGACCATAAAGTGAAGAGTTGTCATTGTTGACACACAACAGCTAAATGTGTCCTTTGCGTTCAACCCATATGTGGCATCCTGGCATAAAAGGGGGCAGGTAATTCAGAGCGTGGGGAGCAGGGATAGGGAGCAGGGTCTTGCTCGAGGTATCTCAGAGGTACTTTTGCTAGTTGAGGATTTGAACCAGCAATCTTTTGATTGCAAATGTACTTCCCTAACCATTAGGCCACCGCTACTTAAAAGTCAGTGCTGCCTTCTGAATTATTATTTAATTTTGTTTTTATATAGACCGCTGTGTTGTACAGAACGAGAAGCTTTCCGTTATTTTTTTCCTTCACCACTTATCCTAATAGTCTTTTCTCTTCTCCACAGTATCTTAGTATTCAATTTTAAGTTGGCAGAGAAGTCATTTTGCATAATGAGATTTTGCAGTGCGAAAATAATTAGCTAATTCAACTTAACCTGTGAGTTAATATTGAAACATTCATTGTTCCATCATCAGTAAACAATTCTTTTAACAGTAAGCAGTTTTTTTTTCCATTATAGCTGGAAGTACCAAATGTATAATCCATGGAGTAAGACTGACAGAACTGAGCCAACTTTACTTGCAGTGGGAATGGTGGCAGTCAGAATATCTACAAAATCAATTTGGCAGTTTCTTACAGAATCACAGTAGTAGCTATAGCACCATGGAGAAGACATTAGCACATATAGTACATAGAGAAAGAAACACGTTTGAGGTCACTTTCAAAATAAATAAAAGTCACAAATGTCGTAATTCATTCAAGTTCAAAAAGGTGAAAATAAGTATATCAAAATACATGAAATACAACTGCTCAGCAATTGGGGGGAAAAAACAGTGGACCAAGACAAACAGTTTTTTAGTTTTTACCAAATATGATTGTATTGGAGACCGAATCGTGTCCGTTTCTCTAAGGGCAATAACCTAGAAATTTGTGTCTGCCACATGTTGGCGGAGGGGACTTCTGGTTTGCGTCAGAGCAGCCAAACGCATATTTCAGCCAGGTAGATTAGCATATTGAAAAGACTTCCTGAATCCTCACTCCCCCTCTTTGTGTTACACCCCAGGTGTATCTCAGATAAACCTAGGATCTCTTCTCAAGTTACCCATGTCACCTGTTCTGTTCATCAAGCCAGCTGGACTTTCTTATAGAGATCTTGCTTTCAAGCCATTGCACAGGTCTCTGTGGGTCTCTCCCGAAGTTTATCATCCAACATGTCCGTGCACCACGTCCCATGACCCTGTCAAGCACAAACTCAGGGTGACAGTGAGGGAAATGAAATTGTGCATATTAGGGCTTCAGACATGAGGCTGCACAACAGACTATCCAGCTACCCTGATGGATAATTATGCTGGTTTTTATCGTCTATATACTGCAGTACGGTGTATAAAAAACTATATTCTGCACTGAATAAATTGACTACTTAGCTGGATCACTGGAGCAGCTAAAAGGTACCCTGTAAAGTTGACTGGACTAGATTTTGTCTCCAGTACTCCATGTTTGATGCATTATCTTATTAATTGTTTGGTGTGTGCTTGTTCAGAAAACAAAATTCCAGATATCATGTTTCATCATTTAGTGATACATAAACCCGAACCAAAGTGTGTGTGTGTGTGTGTATGTGTATGCAAGCATCCTGCGATAGACTGGCATCTTCTGCAAGGTGTTCACCTGACTCGTGTTCTACGCTGTGTGGGACAGATAAATAAATACAAGTAACCTGAAGGGTGTGTGCGCAATGGTATTCATGTGGATCCCATCGCTGAAACCCTCCTATCTGAGTGCCATTGACTTTCACTTTGCTTGATACAGAATGTCAGTTTAGTGGAGTCAATTGAGTCTGCCGAATCCTTATTTATGACACTCTGGATGAACAGTTACTGCTCTCTTCTCTGTTGAAGATGAAGTTCTTAAACGTGAGAGAAGTAAATCAATGTGTTTTTTTTAAAAAAAAACCCTGTCTGGAGTCTGTTTTGGGGATGACAGGGTTACTTATCATTGTAGCTCAGCCTACCTGCTACACTGCATTTATCAATTTACATTTCACTGAAGGTATACTTAATTATATTACTGTTTTGGTGATACTTTCTATTTTTTATTTTAATAATCAGTGAAAGTATACATCTAATTCAAACAATTAAATGATTATAAAGGACTATGTCTAATGTCACTGCGTATCACAGCAGATGCACCGATTTTTAATGTTTGTCTTTGGTAAAGGGAGGATATTGAGGTACAGTTCTGCTGACACTGTATTAGCATTTCTTTCCCTTAAAATGAATTAAACAAAAGCTAACTCTTAATTCTTGGACCTTCTCCAAACTTGATTGCAGTGTAATTTTGTAGAATGCCTAAGATTCAAGTGTCTAATATGTTGCTAGCATTAATAAGTGATCATATCGCACCTTTTTTTTTAGTGGTAAATGTCTGAGATAATAACTTAATTATGTGGCCATTGCGTTAGAAATGAGTCGTGAATGCTCCACTCGTGTCTGCTAACTTGCACTGTACCTCTTTATTCATATGTATTCAAAGGATATTACACAAACCATTGTAAATCAGCCGCTTGATATATGCAGCGTAACCCAGTTTACGGCTGGCCTTTAAAGCTGAACTTGTAGGGCTCCGGTAAGCTTTGTGTGGACTGATCATCACGGTTTTCTATTCCTAAGTTTGCATGTAGCTTTGAATATTTGGAGCTTGCTTTCCACCTTCTTTAATAGCGTTTCCTCCAGTACAGTTTCAGGACTGAGATGAGACTGCTGCGCAATGTTACTGTAGTTTTCCGTTTTCAGCGATGGCTTCGTCATTATACGAGCACTGCTATTTTAACATTTATTGTAAGACAGCAGTCAGTGTGGAAAATATTCATTATCTGGAAATTACATCGTTCTTAGATTGTATTTCTTATAATAACCAATACTGAGATGTTAGTCATTGCTTTGTTTTGCTCTCCAATGTCATTCCTTCCGAAATAAATCGATGCACAGTAAAGGGCAATGTTGTTATACTATATTACGGAGGGTACCAGTGTTGTCTATATTCTCATTTCCTCTGTGAAATCTCATTGACTGTTCAGTCAGTAAGGGTTTATTATTTCTTCTGACGTCTTTATACACAGCTTCCACCTGAATCAGTTTTATAGCTAAATCGGTGTTTTTTGTCCTTTCTTAAACCAGGGCTTGGGACCCCCTACCAGGAATATGTGATTTTATAGGTAAGCAAGAACTAAGGAATTAATATTAAATACCCTGCCCAAATAATTGAATAATGCATAATCCTGCAAAGAGTACCTCCCCCTTTCTACCATGCAGGTAGATCCTTTCTCAGTGAGGATGCTGTAGTAAATAAATAAAAAAGGCTGCAGTGTTATAGTACAGGCTTGGATCTGTCTCCCAGCTGGAGGCCGACAGTCTGATTTATTTGACTCTTCCTAATAAGGTCTGTGCTTTGGCTGAATAGGTGTGCATGTGTACTCTGTGTGTCCAGCTCTACAGATATATTGTTTAAAGCAAAATGTATAATATAGTGCAATATAGTATACATACATTTTACAGCCAGACAGATTATAAGCTTATAATGATATGCATTATATTGCTTATCATTTGTCTGAATCTGTTCCAGTCTTGGTGATTTTCAGTTCCAGCTAATACTCCACTAATATATTCTGTCCATTATGTAGGAAAGAGAAATTAATGCAAGCCACATGTAAGCAGTCAACATGCCATCCTGCTAGGAACATACACTGTCCATTGCACAGCCCCATAGCTCAGGGCTGAAACACACATATTTCTGTGAATGGTTAATGGAGTCTTTTTTCAGTCTACAGTTGGTAAGGAACTTGCTAATAACTTGCTAGTACTCGAATATGCAAATATACAATAATTATAAACTGTTAAGAGTCTTGGGGTTCTTCTTAATGGGCTGTCAAATGCCAAACAAGAATACTTGTTCTCAAATTTACACAATGTGTTACATTTTATTAAGAAAGTTTACAAATTCCAGTGGCCGCTTGATATCAAAGTCCTAACACATAATTACTTCTTAATGCAAGCAGTATTTTGTTTTCCAAGTGGGAGAATAGTATAAGCATAGATTGTAATGGAGACCTATGATATTTTTTTCCTGGTTGTAAACAACATGAGAGTTTAGGTTTCACAGATTCTCAGAATTCATAGCTAAAGTTAAAATATTCAGTTAGGTCATCACTGGGAAACTAATTTTACCGGGTTTTTTATTTTTAAAAACTGCCCGCTGTAGGAATTTACAATTTGTTTTTATGTTATTGAACTGTTTATATCTTAACATCTTAAGATCTTTCGTGTTATAAAGTGTACTTTCAATGGTTGCCAGAGTTCTCTTTTTCTGAGCCGCTTGCCAAATAAATTTAAGAATTTAGATTGATCACGTGGGAATAAATCATGTTTCCATCCATCTAAACGTACTTTCTTAGAGTTCAGTGCCCACTCTTTTCTTATTTCCATCTGTTCGTCGAGCTTTAGAAATTCAGCTTCTATTAGCTTGCAAGCAGTTTCTTTTGTTGGAAATTAGTCATTTGTAAATCACAACTTTAAAGTGTTATAGTGAAATTCAGTGTTGTTTTTTTGTGCATAGCAATTGACATGAACTTTTTAGGTATATTAAGAGTAATAAGTAGCCAAAAGTCAGTAACATAAATATACATGAAATGTTTTACATCTTTTAATTTTACTCCATGTAACTCATGACAAACAATCAATTTGTATAATATGATTTTTACTCAATATTTGTTAGATTTGCTGTTTTTTTTTTCTCATGTAAGTGACTCTAACCCTGTATTTGATTAAATACATTTGTTTGTTAAAGAAATAAATGGTAATACAACAAAACTGGTCCTAGTTGACAGTTTAGACGATGAAGTTGTATAATTTGAGTCTGTCTTCAAACTAATTTTAAAAAGTGGAGAAAAATATGTTACGATGAGTTTGTGGCAATGACCCTTGTGTTAATTCAACATGAATTTTGGGATTCTACTTATTAATCAATCATGATTAATGACAGAAAACGACGAGACTAGTAAATTGTTTTAATTGGTTCTCAGACCTAAATGATATATTTAATGGATCAGCAAATGCATTGTGTGGGAAGGCGTGAGAACCACACCTGCACAGGTGTTTTAGTCAGAGCAAGAGAATTTTGTGAGGCACATCAGGCTGCCAGCAGAATATCAGTTATCATGTTAGAGGAGAGTCATGGATTTACAGCCCCCCCCCCCCAGCCCCCCCCATCGCTTCACTTCCCGACCCACAGCATGCTTTAAAGCAAAGCCCACTTCAGCAGTTTATGAAGTTCAGGATGAGGTTTATTGATCACACTTCTGCATTAGTTATCACAGTTAAAGGATGGCTGCTGTACTTATGCTAGAATTGTCATTCCCGCCACCTCACCCATCAGGAAAAAATCAATTACTGGTGATAAAAAATAATAAGACCTTAGCATAACAACAACAATAATGGTAATAGCATTAATAGACCAAATACTCACCCTGATCATAAAGCTGCTCATGCGGCCTGTGAATTACTTTATTATAGCAATGAAATGATTTTAAGTTAGAATCCTTGACATAAACTTTAAGCTGGTGCGAGAAGCAAAAGATTGATGGACATCTTCCTGTGGCGAAGAGTCTCTTCCTGGGTAATTTAAGTGGACGGCTCCAAGGCCGCCGTGCCTGTTCTCAAAACGGTGAGGTGCTGCTGTTTGTGGATGTGTTTTCAGCCAGAATTGGGGAGATCAATGCACAGCTACAGCTGGTTGAAGGGGACCAAATCCATTCAACAGTTGATTTGGTTCCATTTTACCAGCTTTAGCAAAGCATTTTTGGTGCCTCGGCCAGACTTGGGCTTTCTGTCCATGTCCATGCTGGTTAGGGAAGAGAGAGGGGAGAAAGAGAAAGGGAGAGGGCACAGGGGATTAGTCAGTATGAATCTTTAATTCTAAGTCTTATGGCAGCCATGCAAAAATGACGCTAACATAATGAGTTCAGGCTGAATTTCTGGGTCATGTTCAAGGTCATTTGTTGTAGGGCTTTACCTTCCTTAATCATCTGATATCAGAGGCATTGTGTCACAGATTTTTTCACATAAAAAAAAAAATGTGATTGTAGGAATGTAACTGCTGAATATGAAGTTGTACTAATAAATACACTGTCAATAAAAGAAGAGGAACTCCAAGGATCACACACTTGTTTCTGAATGGTAAACATTTTAACAAAGAAATTCAACACAAGACAAACATCGGAACATAGTGACAAAGCATTTTTTTTTTTTGAGTGTTAGTGGTTTATAATGCAACAAAAAAAAAAGTTTATGGGAAGAATTCATTTTGCTATTTTCAAATTAACTGCCCAGTGCAGGACTTGCACAAATTGGCCACTGAGAGCCCTGGAACACTTTTTATGCAGTTATCCTTCATGCAGTATAGAGGAAGAGGGAAAAGCGACCAGGTGGGATCTCTAACAGCTGATAGGACACTGTTTATTAATGATGGTTGTAGACAAACTTCTGAAAACAAAGAATTTATCACAGGCATGTCAATACTGCTAATGAACCAGGAAGCTCTGGCATTGCAGGAATTAACTCTGGTTGACCTATATCTCTCTCTTCCCCTCTCTCATTATCACAGTTCATGCTCTCATTTTTCTTTCATTCTTACTTTTACAAATGTTTTTTTGGCTTCTATCAACTGCATTAAATACGTTTATGCTCAATTACATTTCTATCTGTATAAATATTTTATCTTTTGCTATTAATAATCAGTTTTGGCAGAAGAACCTTTGGTACTCTTTGGAACTATAGTTATTCTGATGGCATTTATTAAATCCCCCCCCCCCCCTTGCCACTCTTTCTTCTTTGCCTTTGTCAAACCGCAGAAATCCATTGCTGTTGTGTTTGCTGCGAAGCAGTTTGATGCACAGGCAAGCACAAAAGACATTTTAATACATCCCAGAGAACCCAGTCAGCTCCGGCAAGAGGGATGGGGACGTCCCAGCTGCACTAAGACATCACGCCCCGTTATGGCAAACCAGCCGCGATCAGCAAAACGCGCCCGGCGCCGTGGCCCATGTTTACCGCGTCCATCAGAATTGGCGAGAAGTTTTCACAATGACCCCATGATGACCCCATGCTCCACAATGGAGAAATAACAAGAAATAATGTCTAGTTTAGTGTGTGTTGCTGTGCTGACACATCAGAATGGCGCCATGGTTTTCTTCGGTATGCCGTTTCAAGTGGATTGGGGACAGACGGGCACTTTTCACCCTAGACTGGGAAGTGTGGAGCACCCCCATATCGTTCACCACACTTATCTATCAGACAATAGCCGACCGCTGTGCGTTCAGTAGAGCAAAACACAAACGGACGAATGCGAGAGGTTTCATGAGCAGGAAAGAAGGAACTCCCCAGTCCCCTTCTGGCTGGCTAATATCATCAGAGTACAAAGCAAATTGATGAGAGTCTATTTCCATACATGTGGCGATCAGAGGTGGAACGGAAATGCTATATAAAGGGCAAAAAAATCTGCCCTGGATTTTATTTATTTTTTTATTTTGTGGCTGTGCTGCAGAAACGTTATGAATGGATTTTGGTCCTTACAGAAACCGTCAGTGGGAAAGCTGATATTTTGATAAAGCTGTTATGAAACTAGGCGGTACCCACAGAGTCTACAACGTCTTTAAAGACAAAAGTGATTTATATTCAGTCACAATTAATAGCAATATTTTTCCTGATTTTATTCTCCGGGGCTTCAGTTCTTGGAGCCTGAATCTCCCAAAGTCTATTTAGGTTTTTTATTGGCGGTTCGTCCTTAGATTCAAGCATCACGACTGTGATGATAAAAGCCACAGATGACTTCTGAATTTTCAAGTTTGCATTTTCACTAAACATGCCCTATGCACTATGTGACAGCAGGTTGAATAAAGACTTTAAGGACTGATTGATTTCGCTGCCTGACATGCCCTTTTATCCAAAGTTACTAACGAGGTCGACGGTGCTGTACGTGCCGTTTCCCATTTGCTTTCCATTGGCCCAGGTCAGTAGAAGGTTTGCTATCTTCTAAGTGTTGCTGCAAAAATATGCCGTAGTGGGAATTGTTTAAGAGTCAGAGGGAATTTGGCAGTGCTTGTAGGGGAAGGAGGGGCCGGGGGGGGGGGGTGTCCCCCCTGTCAACCTGAATGGTGGAGGGGGGGGGGGGCGGCGGCATCTATTCCGGGACAGATTCCACATTCTGGGCCTTATTGTAGAATGATGGATGGATGGTCACTGGGGACAGCTGGACACCTCACTAGGTCCCAGGAGTGGTGTGCACAGGTGTTGTTTTCAAGGGCCCTGACAGCTGGGAACGGGGCCACAGTGAATAGTCCCAAGTTGGGCTGCCACCTTGACTCCTGTCCCGTGGCACACCCAGATGTCTTTTTTATTATTTTATTTTTTGTCGTGACCTTTTTCCCGTTCAGCTGTCTGGTGAACGCTCTCCATCTCTCTCTCTCCCACTCGCTCCTTATTGGGACAAGGCAGCACACAGGACTGTGAGGACTGGCCACCCCGTCCCCTCTCGTACACCCCCACTGACACGAACCCTGGTATGAACATGATGATCACCTTTTGTGCCCTTTATGTGTTTTATGACATCAGAACATACCAGCCTGTCAGCGTGTAAGAAATACAGTGTTTTTCTGACCATGTAAGTTTTCCTTAAATAATTAAGGCATATTGTTTTGCTGATTTTCCAATCTGTGGCTGGAGAAAGTAAGTTAATTCACAAGAAATGAATTTATTTTAAAACAGCCTTTCATTTGAATTTTTAATCATAGTCTGTGTATTAATGAATGGTTTTCATGAGCTGTGCCTGTCACTGCAGTCACTGGTGCAGTACCTGTACATGGACGTATTTCTGAAAATGCAAGTTGTGCATTTCCTGCCTTCCTATTGTTGCCATATTTATTTTTTGTGAGGATAATCTGTAATTTAAAAGTCGAGAGTACAGGAGGCAGTCTAATGGCGAGATCCTTTGTAAATCCACATTAATTGGGCAGTTAATCACATTAGATTACTCCCTGTAAAGAAAAACATTGACATTCGATCAGGCCGTAAACTTTAACTACGTCTACAGGTGACATTGAGCAGCTTTGTAAAGTAATTTATTTATTCCCGGTATCAAACTATTGGAAGGCATTTCATGAGAGGGAGGGGCAGCTGATGGAGAAAGCGAAAGAGTAGCTGTGATTGGCAGAGAGGGTATGTGGTGAAAGGGCCCACGGTCATTAAAGCCAGGGGCTTGCAGTGTGGATAGAGCCCACCTAAGGCCCTTTGGTGTCAGGGGATAGAGGAGTGCTGCTGCAGTGCAGTGCCAGCTCCTCTCTCCTGCATGCGGACGTGAGCTTCACCCTGGCCCTGACTCAGCACTACCTTCCCTTCTGATTGGTTGATTTGGGGGGAGAGGTAGGCCGCTGTACCGTCAGCTTATACTCCGTCTTTGGATGCTGGGAAATTCCCTTCAGACGCATGCACACCTATGAACATGCAGATAAATAAATATGGAAAACCTGCTCCTTGCACACATTTTAGATGTCACCTACTCAAACCCCAATGCTCCCTTTGTCTGCACGCAGTTTTAAACCATCGCTCAAATTAAATGCTGCTGTTTCTTTCATTTATTTTTGTATTAATTAAGAAAATAATTTAAATTGTGACAGTGAGTAAGAAAATCAGTTCATACCAAATATATTATTTTTGTTAGTGTGGAGTGTAATTGAGGAGCAGGAATCGGCTCTGTTTCTTGTGCATGCCGTGTTGCTGCTGCAGCTGAAAACCCTCCTATGGGTCAATGCAATCTTGCTTAATAGCAGTTTAGTCTTCGATGCAACATTTTTCTTGTTGGGCCCGACAGTTTCAAATGAGATTGCAGAACCCCCAACCCCCCGCCTCCCCACCCCCATTGCTCCCCTCATAATGCTTTTACAAGGGGCGACCTCTGCCTTTCAGATCCTTGAGCAGTAAAATACTTTGCAGCTGCAGACGTAAGGGTGCCGCTAAGCAGGGATCTGAACACATAACTTCTGTGTCAGCCTGGATCCCGACCCCATCACTGTCGTGTCTGCCACTCTGGAGTGGAATTGATGAATTTAAAAACTTAGAAAAATACAGAAATAGATGGAAAATGGTAGAGATCAAAAATGAAACATGAAAGCAAAAATAAGTATAAAAAAGTAGATGAAGTATAAAATAAATAAATGAAATATGGTCATCTGGCTATAGCCAGAATTCTGTTGTTCCTTTTTTTTTAAAATGAGAGCTGATGGGAGACCTTTCTTCCAGGCCATTGCAGTTAGGCCTCGTATCCTGTTGCTTTGTTCCTTGAACAGCCCCAACTTTGCTTGTTGTTAGGACTGCCCGGCACTGTCTTACAGTGCGGATAACCGGTCACCCCACCCACCTGCCTTTTACTAACGAAGTGTAGGCGCTTAAGCATTTTTAACGGCACATTCATTACCCCAGCCGCTAACAGCATGCCTTTAGACACGCTTCCTTCTGTGAGATGACGTTGAGGGGATGCATGCCGCTGGCGCCATTCTTATTTTTTACAGTTACATTATGACTATTGCTATATGCAATTAATGCCATTTAAAATAAAATTATCGTTATTAAAATACAATATTATGTTTTAGGGCAGTGCGGTGGTGCAGTGGTTAGGTCCTGGGTCAGGCCCCAGCTCCTTTCTGTGTGGAGTTTGCACGCTCTCCCAGTGTTCGCGTGGGTTTCCGCTGGGGGCTCTGGTTTCCTCCCACAGTCCAAAGGTGTGCATGATAGTTTAAGTTGGCCCCGTGAGTGTGTGTGCCCTGCGGTGTGTTGGCAGCTGCCCAGGGTTGGTTCCCGCCTGCGCCCCTTGTTCCCGGGATAGGCTCCGGTCCCCCCCGCGACCCCAGTTGGGATTCAGCGATTTCAGGAAATGGATGGATGGATTATGTTTTTTTTTTTTTGTTGTTTTTATATTTTCTACTCTACTATGAATTTAATATATTTTTTAAGCAATACAATATTTGTTAGGTAACTTAAACTCTTTAAATTCTTATATAACCAAGAATGCATTGTTTTATAAGTGTCTACTTTTAAAATTTTTTTGTCAGTTTGAAGTTTTGAAATTGTAAAATTGTATTTTAAATATACAACATATGGTAATGATTTGATTTCCAGGTAATATTTTTTCTAAATTTAAAACAAATGGGTTTTTGTAGCAAATACAGCTTCACTGTTAATAAATGGTTTGAAGGGATATAGATGCTTTTAAAATGTTTCATATTTCTGGTTGATGCCCCTCACAAAACAGCAGAAGTGTGTGCTAAGGTTACCCACCAGCCCTCTAGACCAGTGTTTCCCAGTCCTCGGGGTCCCACAGATAGTCCACGTTTTTGGGAGGGAGCAAAAATGTCCGCTGTCTGGCAGGGAACTCAGAGGGAGTAAAACATGGAGCGGCTGTGGCTCCCCGAGGACCGGATTGGGAAACGCTGCTCTAGACTCATCTTGGTTTAACCAATGGCTAAAGGCTTGGTCAAAATGAAAAAAAGAGCTTAGTGAAAACCAGCCGCGAGAGCAGTTTATTAGACAGAAGAAGACACTGTGTCTGCCGGATTCAGACAGATCTTGTCCCAGCTAAGACTAGTCTGATAAGGTCAGCTTTGTAGCGTTTCTGATTGTCAGAAGAAATTTTACAGGATTTGTGACATGTATAAAAATAATTTTCAGGCCGAACACAAGTTCCACATAAAAAACAAACTACAGTGAAAACACTCTTATGCAGGTACCTGGATTTGAGGGAATCGAGCAGAAAACCGTCACTGTGAGGTGCAGCACCAAGCGGGACCTCCTACCGACTCAGGCTCCGGTTTTGACAGAGTTCAGTACAGGCGCATAAACAGGTGCTAACGGTTTGCAGGACGTGCTGAAGACCCAAGTCATTTCTGTCACCTTCAAGCCCCCTTCAGAGGCCTCAGAAGTGCCTGGGAGCTCCGGCCATACCTAACCGTTGTGGTCGTATACTTTCTTGTCAATTGAAAGCCATCACCCTGGCTGTCATATTTCTCTTGCACCGAGGCAGCAGCCCTTATTAATATTTACAGCGCGAGTAATTACAATAGTAATTCAGCTGTAAAAACAGACTCCAAATGTACAGCAGCCATTAAAACACTCCATAGCTAGGCTAGACAAAAGTATATTATATGCGTTTGAGTAATTAATTTTCAATACATAGCTGTATTTCTACCCTCTCGCTGTCTTTTTTTATTTTTTCTTCTCCACTCGAGTGCTCCTCTCTTAACCCAAGCCCTGTCGTGGCTCTGGAATGCAAGCAGAGCACGGACTCTGCATTACTGAAGTATCGTACACTTAAAGGGATGCGGCCAATCAGGGATGCAGGCCACAACACCACGTCCCCGCTCACCTGTGTAGCCCCTCTGACAGCCGCCTGCGCAGACACTCATATTTGCTGCTCTCAATTAGGCTCTTCTAACATGGGGGCACGGCAGTAGCTTACGCATTGGCCGGGGCACGTTGACGTGGATGTCTGAAACAGCGACCCGAAACAGCAGGTCGCATGCAAATGGCCAGACATGTTATGCAGACTTTTTTTTTTTTTTTGTCTTTTGCTTACCCATAGAAATATCATGCCGTTGGCAAATAATTATCTCTGTTTGCAGGGAAATTTAAGTGATTGTCAAAATTATATTTTCTTGTTTCATAATCAAAATAATTTGCTAACAAGAGCATTTAACAAATGCGTTCAATCATGTTGCAATTACTGGGAGCCCTCTTACCATATGTCGGGCCAAAGATTTTTTTCAACAACCCTTCTGTAAAATTTTGTAGATTCATAACCGAACCTTTAATATGTATATAACTAAATTTGTAACTGAAGATAATCAGGTGTTTATACAGGTATGTGTTTTATTTATTTGTAATTGTTCTTAGTGTAACTACAATAATCCTGAAAATACAGCAATGTCAAAGAGCAACTGAGAAATTTCTCCCTAACGTTGACAAGAGAAAGTCTGTCATCCGACTGCCCTTGTTCTTTTAATTACATCTTGCTGGTTTACAGCTCCACTGAATTTTAATTACCCAACTTGTTAATTTTCAGAAGCATATCAGCTTCATATTGTGAAGTAATTTGAGGGTTCTCGAGTGAATAGAATTGTATGTAATAGTTTGTGGTGCATCTGTTGGTCGTCCCCTAAGTAACCTCCTTGCAGGACTGCACGGACATGCACATGCAAGTCTAAGAAAGCAAAGGATGGATGGTGCACTTTTCCCTGCATTACACTGATGCAGTCTTGCTGCAATGCACTGACACTTCTGTAAGTGTAGTTGTTACCCTTTTTTTTTCTCTAGCTGTTGCTATTAATATATGCCTGCATGAAGCTTTCTGGGTCTTCCAGGATCCCGTCCTGCTCAAAGTGAAAATACGTGTGCCATAATTTCTAATTTGCGGATATGTATTTCATTATATGCTCCCACATTCTTTGGCAGCTCCATGCTGTGCAGTTATCCCTAAACTGCGCAGTACTGGGTTTTAAATGTAACTGGACGTCTCCTTAACTGATACAAACAAATTATGGATTTATTTTTTTTTTCATCCAGAACATGTCCAAGGGGAAATATGGAAGGGTGTTAGCAAGTCTTTGTGTTAAGTCATTAAACTGGAATGGCAGGAATGTTTTCCAATACAGTTGATTTTTGATTGATGTTACAAAAGTTCTTGTGCTTTCGTCACTACAATAAAAAAGCAGGCATTCCAGGTATAAAGCCCCATACACATGTAGCTGCTGTTTATTGTTAAATAATAACGATGTTGATCGAGTGTTGCATGCTGGGATATGTCTGTGTGTGTAGGCAGCATGTCTGACTTGGACCCATGTGTCAGACCATTTTACCAGGGTAACATCTCTGGCTGCCGTTGGCACTGACTCAGCTACTGGCCTCACCAATTACAATCAAAGTAGTTTTTCTTAGAGCCGGTGTCCTGAGATTATCACACACTTTTGAATCTATTTCTTATCACATTTTGCCTGTTTTGGCGCCCGGTGACTGTCACAGTCCCCTTGTATCTTTCTGGAACTTTCTGGACAACGTTGCGTAATGCAGCAAATATAAACAGACGCAGCAGTAATGGGGGGTGTGGAAAGAGCAGTCTGATGCACTTGTCATGTTTATCAGGTGCACTGACCCCCGTTAAATGACGTTCTGGAAATAAAATCTGTTCGCCAGAGGTGTATCTGCCCAGATACATGGAAAGACCGAAGCATGGGCACCAAAAGCTCGAGTGAGGTGGCAGATCAGACAATCCCAAAAACAGGGCTCTGCTCCAGCCTGATGTGCCTGTGTCACTGGGAGATGTGCGGTTCCTCAGTCCATACAGTGCTGGAAAACGGGTAGCCAGGGGAATCGAAGGCCATGAAGGTCACACCACAGGTCATTCTGGCAGAAGCTGCTCCCATGACTGCGCTACACGCCATTATTATGGCCGTAACGAGGGTTTTCATGCTCCCCCGTGCCCATCAACACCCCCGTCATCTATCACACAAGATCCCTACCACAGCAGTCTTGTTTGCCAGCTAACCCCCCCCCCCTTCCCCCCCATTTTTGCTGACTGCCACGTACCGGCGCGGAACCGCTGCTTGTAAAACCTTCATCTTTACTGTAAAATTTACTGCCGCAATAGTTCCAGTGATAATAGCATAACATCCGTGGTGAAAAGGAAAACAGTAATAAGAGCAGAATTGTTTTCGCACTGGCTAAAAATGGCTAATGACGTGCTCTCGGGGCGTCAACATGAGCGTGGTCACGTAGCGCCAAGGCCGCCGGTAGGCCGACAGCTCCAGCCAGTGCCTGTGTTTCATCGTGTAATCACATATGGTGAAGTGCGACATACCATGCTGCACCCAGTTAAGCAATGGTGCGGGCCATTGGAACCCGGCTCCCACCATACCCCCGCCACACTCTCCCTCACCCCTAGTACCGCCCCCCACCCCGGCCGCACTGCAGACCCTCGTGTGGGGAACTCCGTGACTAAAGGCAGGCTGTGACTGGTGACTGGTGCCGGCGGTGTCCCCGGCCCCGGTCCGGTGGCTTTGCCTGTCTCAGCACCGTGCCGCAGTCAGCATTGTTGCATATTTAATGTCCTGATGAGCGCTTCCACCTGCTGACACAGGCAAAGTGACAGAACAATACACCCACCCCCTCCCCCCTACGACATCATCAATCCAGCCCCTTACACTGCCTCCCCCCTAACACGCAGATCTCCTGTTCGTCCGGCCCTCCCCAGAGCCCCGTCCCTCTCCCTCTTTCCGTCCCATTCAGTCTGTCTCTCTTTTTCTTATTTTGTCCCTGCAGCCCCTGTCTGTCTCCCTCTTTATAGATCTCTCTCTCCTCCTTCTTTCTCTCCCCTAGATTTTTTCCCCCGCCCTTCCATGGGGAATATGGGTTTATTAGCAGACATTCCGGTTCCTGGTAATCACGGATAAGATCCTCCTGCCACTGCTCCTCCTTGCTGTCCTCTCCTGGCTGACTTGAAGTCGCCATAACTGTCCTATTCAACGTGTATATAACCGAAAGTTTCTGTTGAATATTCTAGAGGTGGTTTCCCGCTTTAGGTACAAGACTTTGGTCTTATCTGTAGGGGCTACATTAAGATGCTTAACTACCCATTTAATTCCCCTCTGTTTAATTTTTGTAGTCTGGTTTATTAGTGATCACATGTCCAGCGGGTGGTTCAGGTTGTACAGATGAGTTAGCATGAGCCCAAGAATGCTCAGATTTGTTTATGCAGGCTGCCAGCTCCACTCAGCCAGCCACACGGAGGTGACACTACCCAAACCAGAAAATAAACACCATTCAATTGTGGAGCTGTCTGGGATCTGTAGCCCCTCATCTCTCGTCACTTGGGAGCATCTCGCACGCCATGTATACCCCGTCTCCCCGCCATGCAGTCCCCTTTGTCCGTCTCTGCGCCCTGGTCTGATTTCAACAGAATGCGCTGGATGTCCCCTCACCTGGGATACATACTTCTTTACATTCCATAGTTGCCCTTGTTCATATGGGTATATAAAGAAGTATGTCTCCCAAGCAAGAGCTGTCACTGCACTTTGCCTGTGCCTCCAATTCAGGGCCCCAGCCCCCGGGGCCCCCCCCCCCCCCCCCCCCCCCCCCCCCCCCCCCCCCCCCCCCTGCCGGGCTTTGCGGAAGCCCCCCCCCCCCCCCCGCCCCCGCACCCCC
>JAODKE010000125.1:2181421-2196154 GCA_026779605.1 Mormyrus hasselquistii
CACCCCCCCCCCCCCCCCACGCCTCCACACCCCTGATGGTGTTTCTCACTTTGTGATGCAGGGCCCCGTTTCCGTGAAAACCCGGATTCTTTTCCAGACAAGAACAGCGTGGGGTTCACTGCAACTCTGAGACCCTATAATCTAGATATGAGAGCCGTTAATTCTTCCCTTTATTGCTAAAAGGGGAATATTAGCATATGCTTATGTGGCTTTTCCTGCTGCCGGCAGCCCTGAATGGGGAATTCCCCGATAAAAGCCTCGTCCATCGCAAGCATTTTGTCGCATAGCTGAGTTTCCAGAGCCTCTCCGGACTGAGCCGTCAGTCCTCTGAGTCAAACTGTCTTCAAAGTGGTCCTGATCCCACAACACGCACACTATAAATAAAGGCGGTTAAAGGTGATCTGCTTTGCACACGTCTCCTGGATGTTTTTTCCGGTCGCTGTCATGTTATAAGTATTGCGCAATTTCCAAGAAAGGCCTTTAGGTCGGGGTTATCAGTTCTGGGTTTAAGGCGTTTTCTCTATCTCAGTGTGAGTACCTGCTTTATCAGTTGAAGTTATGAACTTTCGGGGAAATCACAGAACTTCTTAAGGAACCATCTCTAACTGAATGTAATGCATCCGTCTCGTTTGCAAAGTGGGAACTTGCTATGCCATCAAGGTTGGTCCGTGAGTCTAAGCAGGTGACCTGAATCAATAATGTGTATGATTTGTCCAGTCACACTGCATCACTCCAATCATGTTGAAGCTATAATGGGATTGAGGTGAATTTCCGAGTCCGGTACAATGCAGGTGGTATAGAAAGGTGTCATTCATTGTGCTCTTTCACCTTGGTCAGATGTGGATTTAACTGGGATGAAAATATCATGATATGGTGAAAGTGTTCAGGGTGTGATGGGTTTCATATTCAGTCTCCTCTATGAAGTTGCTGACGTTAACTAGGGCAGCATTACTAAGGAGTATCTTGCTCCTCAATCTGTAACCCATCATCAAGGCGCTATTGACTGCTTTAAGGCACCCGCTGTCCCTGTAAAGCTACACATACTCTCTGGTTATGAGGCTCTTCGGTCATTTTAAAAGCATTCTGGGAAGAATAAAACCCCATCACTGAGCAACTGGGACCAGCAGTGAAACTTCATGATGGTCTTTTAACACTCATTGAATGAACAATGCTAGAGTATTCATTCTCTGAAAGGAAATTCTCAGGATTGTTTGGTGTAGAGGATCCGTAGAAATTTTCAGGCCAGTGTGCTTTCAGACAATATCAATGATCTGGTCACTGCAGAGTTACAGTGAGCCTGGAGTCTATCCTAGGAATCACTGGGAAGATTCTAGTCCATCGCAGGGCACTCGCACACAATGGGCAGTCCAGAGGCATCTGATTGCATGTTTGTGGATAGCGGGCAGAGACGAGAATAACAAGAGGAAACCTGCACAGACAGCTGGCCTGTTTGTAATGTGTGCATTTGATGGTAGATACTGCAGCTTGTTTGTCTATTTTGTCTATGAAGGATGCTTAACTCACGCAGATAGATCCGCTAACTGTGCCTTACATAGTCTGTCTGAAGACCAGACTTTTCATATGTGAGTCACCCGCATGACAGAGGCAATGTTGGGACCCACAGAAAGGTCTCAGCCATGACCTCGGGCAAACATTGCCTGCCGTTTTAAATTGTACCATTTTCTGTCAATGCGTTGTTCTAGTTATTAGTAAGTGGTATGGATGAGCTGTTTTAGGTGCTATGCTTACCATGTTTGAATTGGGTATTTTAATTATTCATGATATCCTTTAGTGGTTTTTTTTTTTTTTTTTTTATTTTATTTTTAAATGTATTCATCTGGAAATTGACGAATGCCTATATTCTTCTTCCTCCTTTTCCACTGGAATAATATCCCTCTAATGTTACAGCCATCTTATCCTGTGTCCCATATTTCGGTCTGCGCGGGGGTTATGTAATGCTCAAGAACTTGAAATTGGAAGGAATTAGATCCGCAGACGTTTTCCACTTTGATCGGCCGTCATCATTGTGCCTCGCTGATGGCCTGGGGACAGGATTTGCCAGGGGTACGAGCTGATGCCAGACGGGGCTGCCGAAAGCACCCAAGACGACGGCGGGCGGACTGGCGGCTCCAATCGCCCGCCTCTGCTCCTCTCGGGGCTCTGGAGCTGTTCCCGGCCGCTGAGTGTTTGTCACTTTGCTTTATTCTCGTCAGCGGGTTTCAGACACAGTACAAGCTGTGAGGAACAGCTCCTGGCTGTTTCATTTCCAATTCACTTCCGTTCACCGGCCACCTCGAGGAAAAATCAGCTTCTTCCTTTACCTTGTTTTTACTTCTCCACTTTTGACTCAATGCAATTTCGGACACGTTTTTATGGAACATCGGACTTGTGGTTCTAGCATCCTTTCATACATATTTTTTGGTAGTTGATCTGCTTTGTCCTGTGAAACGGGATTAGCTAAAAACAGCAACTTAATACCATGCAAAAGAATCCTGTCGATTCTGCTTTAAAGTCCCTTATTTGAAAATCCCTCCGTGTAATGTAGCCTCGCATTAAAAACAGAAAGAACCACGGATTTGGATGATGTCATGCACAATTATGTTGTCAATGTCTGATAGCTGGCCAGCCAGAAATGTGATAGAAGTGGGAGTTTTTATAGACCGTAAAGTTTAAAATCTGCCATATTTCCCAGGCCTTTTGGAAGCAGTTTTTTGACAGCTGATGAGTTGGTGATATCATCCTAGCTCTGAAAAGTTAATGTAGTGCTTGTGTGCTGACAGTAAGTTCACTTTGCTTTAAAATCCAGATGAACCATTTCAGGATGTTTTGCAGTTCTTGGGAACACAAAGATGTGACACGGCCTGACTATTGAAGGTGCGTTCGCTGGTGTCCAAAGGAATTTTTGGTGCTGTCACACTCAAGTCAGAAGCTGTTGCTTAAAATGGCAACCATGGAGAGTTCCGGGAGTACACAGCATATAGATGTTATTTGTGATAGATCTTAAGTAGTTTGTGCCTTGTGAAGTTTTCCTGACGGCGAATGACTGTAATTTGTATGAGTGGACCTACTTTTATGGGATTGGTTGTTTTGTGTAATGGAGAGCTCCTTTCTCTTCATTTGCACCGGGGGGGGGATTGGTCCCTGTCTCTGGTTAACAAGGTTCAGGATGACAAGGGAGATGGTTGCATGCCGTGCCGCATTGGATCCCTCATCCGCCTGCCAGCACCATCAGGCTGCAGGCTCTGTGTGTGCTCTAGCATTTTGGGTACAATAACTATAGCTGTGTTGATATTACTGACAGCTAAAACTCTACTTTTCAGTGTTACTCTCAGCTTTATTTTTAAGTAATGAGTTTTGTTGAATTATTGTGGCGAAATCTTACCACCTAAAATTGTTCAGAGCTTATAAAATCAATGGACTATTAAAAAAATTACTTTGACTGTCATTTTTAATTATCAATAACGTATATGCTGAAGCCTCCAGCTTGGGCTGCTTGATGGAATGGGCTCATGAGGAAACAGAGACCCATTTGGCACGCCTTGCAGTGGCAGTGTCTCTGCGGAGGTATGTGGGTGGGTCGGCTGGGAATCAGAGAGAGCGTCATCGGGGCGTGGTGAGAACCGCATCAGGTGTCTGGGTTATAGGAGACCAGTTACACTGTCTGCACGTCGGGCCTGCAGCCCATTGATTCTCTGCGAATTAGAGAGATCCGGCCGCGGTTTTGTCCGCTAACGTCACGTGTGACACTGTGGGGTTTTATGGGAAAACCACAGCCTGAGGAACAGGACACTGTAAAGCAGGAGGTCTGCTATTCTCCCCCAATTTCCTCCCTAGGTGTATATTCCACTGCTTCATTCATTTTTTGGGAATTCCATCCACATACCGTATCAAATGTATTTTCTTTTACCACCATTTCCTACATATCCAGTTACTGCATGCACAACGGGAAAAGAACAAGCGGAAACCCCCGTAGACGACTTTGCTTATTTATATGAAGATGTCCTTTGAAAATCTACGCATCTATATCACAGTATATGTATTCTGTGTTTAACTATGTGTGTCTTACATGTCAAAGTTTCTGTTGGACGTTCAGGTTGTAACAAAGTGAAAATTTTCAAGATATACCTCCTTGCCTAAGGTAGCCGAGAATATTTACAGCAGCTGTTTCTTGTGAAGAGGCTTTACCTTTCAGTAAGAGGATCTGTTTTGTAAGCAGTAAGTATGTCAGCACAGAAGCACACTTTGCCTGTCCTTCAGTGCATGCTGGGATAGCCCCTCCGCTCATCAGTCATTACTGAGCACTCTAAAGACACCTGTAGCTGTGGTCTGATTATAGCAGACCTGGGGAGATCCTCACACGTACCTACTGGCTGACCCTGGGCTGTGAATGTGATGTGTCTGTGTTCTTAGGATGCGTTGTAAATAATGCAGTACCTAAACCAGAAGAGTTACAGGCTATGGAGAAAGACTGGCAGACGGTAAGGACTTAAAAAGTCTTAGGATAGAGCCGTATTGTAGTTTTAGATCTCATTGTGGTAGCTTGATCGCCAACATTGTGTAGCGTCATGTTTTGTGTGTCTGCTGAGTGAAGAGATGGGAAATAAGGAGACCTGTTCGTCGAATTTGGTCCTCGGGAACCCTTTGATGAAATGGCACTGTAGAAATGCCAGTTCCCATAGAAGCATTTGCAGCAGGATGCTTAGATTAACGTGCGACGCTCTAACAAGGTCGCCTTTTTATTTAGCCCAAGCGCTGTGCTGAAATGCAGAAAGGTGCAGATCAGCATGAGCCGTGTCTCCCGGGATCAGCCCCTGGTGTGCTTGTAGGAATCTGTGATCTACCCTCATGGCCGACGCGGTTTACAACGACCGTGTCCCTGAGCGTGTTCCCACTGGCAGCTGACTCGCGCTTATTCACAGGAGAGCTGATTAAGCTGAAGGTCACCTACTGTTTCAAGGGCTTACGTTAATCAGAGGGGTTGCACCCCAGATGTGTGGTGTGACTGTACAATTGTGCGCTCAGAACGTTGCATCTGCATTCTGACATTGCACTCATGACGGGACCCTCGATGTTGCTGCCTTATTCTTCCTGTAGTAGTTTCCGGTATGTGACACTTATTTGTATATAAAAAATACACACACACACACATGCACAAAATAGCATGTGAGTTTTTTGGCGCAGTTCGTATCGTCGTTTTGCGAGTTAGAGACTATAGGTTGCCCCGCTGACAGCTGCCCTAACTTGGGGTTTCACTGCATATGAAACCCCTTCTCATTGTTTCCATGAATCTCTCCCGTGCTGGTTTTTCTCTCGCCGACGGCTCCTCCTGTAAACTGAGGCTTCGCCCCTTTCCCCGGTTTCACGCGTGTCACGGGCTCAGCACCTCCTCAGGTTCTCTCCGATGTAACCTAGTTCTCCGTTCCCTTCTACAGCTGCCGGACGAGCAACAGGAAGAGCCTAATAGGGAGCAGCCAGCCCTCGGCTCTCCCGCGGCCCCACTCGCCGCTCTCCGCGCACACAGGTAAGTGTTCTTACACTGGGGACACTGGCTCCTCCTTCAGCCTGACTGACACAGCTGCTTCTGGATCTGGTTCTTTAGACTCCAGAGGAACTTATTAAAACCCCTGATTGTGGATTGTGACTGTTTCTGCTTGAAGGGTGCAGACTGTACGTGTCCTGATCACCTGCCGCATGCCTCTCTACCATTCTGGTCTGGACGCGTCTTTGACTCCTGTCTGTAAACACCAATAACTAGGTGTATTTTGTATTTAGCTGCAAGTTCTGAGTATCTTTCTGTTGTCAGCGGCACAGAAAGACGACGGCTGGGATTTAATTAGGTTAATACAAGTTCTCTTGTTAACCACAGGTTATTGATTAAACGGGAAGTTACTCTGGCGTATACAAATATGTCAACAATGTCATCTGCTCTGTGCTACAGTTTTGGGGCTTAAAAGTACAATAAGATGTACTGAGAAGTAAGTTGGTGCCCATCTGTTTGTGCAGCTGTTTTTATTTGTCAGGTCAAAGCACCCAATCTCTGATTGTGTTGGTCACTTAAACGCTTCTTACTGAACCTTATTACTGTACTTATACGAAATGAGAGACTTGGCAAGGCAGGCACACGCCTTATCCGGCAGGGGCCATTGTTCTGGCTGAATGAAAAAGCAATTGGCTGCTCCTTGCTGAGAGCCGCCAGCCTCCGACAGCGGGCCATGTCCTAAGAGAAACGTTAGAGTTTCTGGGGGCCATTTCTCACTGTTGTGACCTTTTTGACTTTTAGTTTTCAAAAAGTTGCCTTTGTTTTAACCTTTAATCCAACAAAGTGATTTATCTCAATCAGCTTTCTGGTGAAAAATGTTTTTAACAGCTTTTGTCATGCCTAGGATGTTGTGTAGCTGTAGACCCTAGCTGAGACATTCAGTCTGAAAAAACTCTCCCAACAGAGTGTGGCAAGATCGGCTGGTATAGCAGTCTGGCCCCTCCATGTCCTTGGTACATCTCCCTCTCGGCGCTGATCAACAGCGATTGTAACTTTCCTCACAGGAAGCACGTGTTCTGCAGTAAAGGGAGGCGGCCCTCTTCTCTGCAAATAGCATTTCCTCCCAAATTGGTGCTCCGCGGTACAGGGAGGCGTCTCACTGTATAAATGTGGCCGAGATGCGGTGGCTTGCGATTTTTGACCCGCCATCCCCAATGAAGCAGGAGCTGAGCGACACTCTTAATGCGGCCAGCAGATCGCCACCCCCACTCGGAACCCGGGCACAGCCGTGGGAATGCGGTGAGTCCGACCCGGCTGCACTGCCGATGCGGTACTGCGCAAGGCACATGACGGGTTTATCTGCCTTGCTGGAACATTCTAAAGGGTCGGTTTGCAAGCCCACGCTGGGAGTGTTAAGCAGGCCTGTTATTAGTCTGGTTTTGCTGGCTGTGGGCTCTTCCTTTTTGGATGATCCCAATCTCAGCACTGGATACATGTGCGGCTGCTGTCAGGAACAGGAAGAGAGCGTTTGCTGCTCCACACTTGGTATTACTGATTCCACTCTCCCGTTGGAGGGCTGTGAGGTTTTCAAGCCATTATGATTGTAAAGTACTAGAAGGACTTAATGAGCTTCAGGAAATTAGCACTATGCTTGGTGTACGTTGTTTGGTTGAACCTGCCCTTCTGTCTGTTTTGAAGCTGAAGCTTAAGTGAAACTAGGAAGGCCCTAATTTGTGAAGGTTTCTTTCCTGAAAGTCTACTCCCTCATTAAAGTGAAATACCATGTTAGTATGGCCACCTGCACCTCGCCTCCCCAAGGTTTTGGTAAATAACACCTTGGAAATGACCTGCAGCTCGTAATAACCTAAAGCTGCCTGTAATGTCTGTGTGGAATGGTACGGTACTTGTTGAAGAGCCGCACAGCGTTGGCAGTGGCCGTTGTGGTAGAGTAATCCTGAAGATCGAGCTTATAGCTCCCCCTCATTGATGCCCCCCTCCTCAATCTGGTCCCTCCCCTTGAGCCCTTATATTACTTGTAGCACAGTCGAAAAGGTGACATTACTGATGAGCCAGCGGCCTCCTCACCGATCAGCGCCGCCGGGATCCCCTTATTATGCCTGGAAAGGCTGTCATTGTTTGGCGGGCCTAATTAACTGTTTACCTCCCCTCAGCAGTTGAGTTAATTACACGCTCCATCTCGGGCCGAGCGCCGGCTCCCCTTCGTCGCAGAGACCGAGACGCCTGTAGCGTTTGGGAGCTGAGCTGCCAGCGGGAATCCCGCAGCGGCGGGGGTGTACAGCGGAGAGCGTTCACGCCATATGGGGCATGCAGACAGACCCTCCCGCTCACTCGCAGAGGCACAGCGAAGCCCTTCTCTGCCAAACGAAGGTCACACGTCACAATCCATGCCACCCGGCTTGCTGTTTGGCTGCCACTCACCCTTGGCCGAGCTGCCTGGGGCGAGGAGGGTGCTTTTGTTCCCAGAGCGTCTCCTTCCTGCCGTCTCGCCTCTTCCGTCCTGCGGGTGTCAGGGACTGATGTTGCGGGCCGTCTTTGTGTGAAGCCGGCCGGATATTTGGGGGGGGGGGGGGGTTGTGGGGGGGGCGCGATGGGCTCCTGCTGAGGGCCGTGCTGTTCATATGGTCATAGTCCAAACTGACTGCCATGTGTGAATTAGCCCAGCTGAAGCACGGGTGTGTCAGAATGACAGCAACGTTTTGCTTAATTACGGTCTTTGACCACAGAGAAGTGTTTTGTAATTCTGGACTCTTTGTAAAGCACATTTCATAAGAAATAATTAATGTTTTAGTTTGATTTATGTTCAAAGTGTACGACTGAAATCTTTTTCTGGCAGTGTGTGGATGCCTGCTCTAGCTAAATCCTAGGATAGGCTTGCTAGTCAGATTTCACACTGAATTCGTTTGTAAATACATTACAGTCGATACTTTCAGTATGATGGCTGTGTTGCTGCTCTGTCTCATGGTTTAGCCAAAGCTACTTGTTCAATTTTTTTTGTGTATGTTAGTGATACAATAGTTTTAGTATGGAGAAGCAGTACAGATGTGAGAGAGAAGCACCTCCAGCAATGTAATGTGGAGTGGCGTTTGTTACCGGGAGTTACTTTTGCAAAATGTTAGACTCAAAGGCTGTCTTCCCAAAATGTAGGCCTTGAGTCGGGAGGATGGCTGCACCGCCACATGAAAGTCAGGAGAGATGTTGGTCACGTCATCGCTGGTTGGAGGCCTCTCGTTGGGTTGCTGTTTATGTCAGTAAGCTATTGGTTCTGTGCCCTGCCAACAAGAAGTAAAACATGACAGATTGCATCACCCGTTCATATGTGTAACTCTGAATGTGTGAGGTAGGAGGGTGAACTCAATAGCAATAAACTCTTCCAGTGATGGCAAAACCTGCATTAGTTGTGCTGGAGCTTATGTGGGAAAAAGAGCTAGTACACGTCATGAAAGTACTGATACTTAAAATGCTTTATTTATTGCAGGTGTGTATATACCACAAAAACCACAAAGGAGATGTTTTAGGATTTTTTAAGGAAGTATTTTCTTTAATTCACAAAGTACACATGCTGCCCATTTATTAAATGAGCTGCATTTGTAAATGTTTTGAAACACAATGTCTTCAGAATCATGAAGAGAAATGTGCTCCCCCTGTCTGTCTGTGCTGGGTCAGTGAGCCATGCCGATGGAGGATGCCGTTCTGTCTGACACTCCCTTCTCCCACTGCTCCCCTGATTACAGGAACCAGTCCCCAGGATAGCCCCCGGAACTTCTCGCCCAGTGCTTCTGCGCATTTCTCCTTCGCACGCAGGTAAGTGCTCTCTGAGACACTGGCGGAGAGGCCGGCCTCCTTCATGTTGAGCTCCTACCTTTCCTCTGGTAGGCTTGTGTTGACTGCTGAGCCCAATCAGAATGGTAGAGGCCCACACTATGATACAAGGCGCCACACACCAGATTAACCCCTGTAATGTTGCCTGATACGACAGCGCACATTGCCCTAATAGATCTGTACCTGTGTGGTAAAGATTGCAAGCAGAACAGCTTTTGTTTTGCTAATTGTTGTACATGGCCATAGATTTTTCAAGGATGATGTGTCTCGCATTAGATTCTGAATATTTCTCAGCCGGCATTGCAAAGGATTCGGTGGCTGGAATAAAATGGCTCTTCTGGTGCATTAGGTTGTTTGAAACAGGAATGAGAAGCACTTCGACTGCTGGACCAGTTCTCTCATCCATGATGTAAAAAGGAATTAAAATAATTAAACTAGGCAACTACCACATCGTGCCCGTCGCCGCTCTTCTGCGGTCCTGCGTCTGGTCACGCTCCCTCACGCTGCTGGGGATTAAGTTCCGCATCTCCCCCCCACCCCCTTTTTTCCCCTCCCCCGGCTTCGCTTCTGCCCGTCACGATTTTCTCTGATGCTGTTCTTCAGTCATGGCCACAGACCTGACAGGTAAAACACAAAGTAATGAATATATCAGATGGCTGCCACCTCTCTCGCTGATATATCAACTGGTGTGCGTTCAGGAGTCTGTATTTATCTACACGCCGACCCTCTAGTTTGTGTTCCTTAACCAAGTCGTGTGTGTGTGTGTGTGTGTGTGTGTGTGTGTGTGTGTTCCTCCTCTTCCTTGTGAGCGTCACCCTAATGTAAGCTTAAGACACCGAGCAGAGGCCAGAAATCCTTCCTGGGATCTGTTAACCTCTTTCCTACTGAAATCATGATTTGGTCTAATTATCCTTTTCGGGGAAGGCTTTAATCTCCATCTCTAATGTGACGTGGACCAGGGGACCCCAGACTATGTCTGAAGTGTTTGCCTTCCACGCTCTCATGCGAGTGTTAGCAGTCCTGATGCCATCTTCACTCTGTTTGTATTCAGTAAGGTGTTTTGTTTGGTGCCAAGGAAATCTTGCTTGTGGATTTTCTTGGCCGTGTATATAGAATGTTAAGTGTGTGTGGGGTTGTGAGTTAACTTATTAATGAACTGATTATGTGCAAGAACAATCAGTTTTGTGTCATGCAACCATATACCATCGCGTTGTCATCTCTCTCTTTTTTTCTTTTCTTTTGTCATAGCTGTTTTTCCCTCTGATTTTCATTTAGCACTCTCCCTTCTCCCTTTTTCGATTTTATCCAGGACCGATGGCCGACGTTGGTCCCTGGCCTCGCTCCCGTCCTCTGGTTATGGGACGAACACGCCCAGCTCCACTGTCTCGGTAAGCACGGCCCTCGCTGCATTTCGGCACGCCTGGTGCACACTGGAAGCGGGTCGTCTCACAGCTGCCCGTGTAAATAGATCGTTAGCGGCGGAATGGTAATTAGGATCGCTGTGACAGCCGGCTGCGGGCGGGGGTGTCCTCACGTGTCCGATCGTGGGGAGCTTATCTTGTAGTTCCCGCGCGCTGCCCACCCTCCGAGCATCGACCAGAGGCGAGGAATTTAGCAAGCTATAGCCGGGGTGGTTGTCAGCGTCTGCAGCCGCGGTGGGCGATAGTGAGGAGAGAGGCCCGGGAGGGGGTGGGAACTCCCCTTTGTTCAGACAGCTTGAGTAATAATTAAGAAATCAGTTTATTACTAATGTGCTGCCTTTTCTCAGTCATCACTTTAATTTGAACCTTTTGTACTATAAAAATCTGTTTATTAAGGTAATTGTACTGCTCATTGCATGCAGCTGTCATATAGCTGCGATTCTCAAAACTGAATGCAGAAGATGACGCGGCTGGGTGAGCCACGCTGCTGACTTATTTTTATGGTTGTGTCCATACGTCTGTTTTGCTGAACAAGTCTCCCTGCCACTCAGTCTTTTCACGGTCAGAGAATAAACCCCTAGACTGGTCCCATGGCTTGAAGGCATTTTAGCGTGTGTCGCTCCCCATGCGCGGTGCTCAGATACTGTCCCATTGTGTACCGTTTCAGCCCCAGCCTGACGAAAAGCCTTGTGCTGCCATGGCACTGAAGTCTTTGTTTCGGTTTCTCCTTACTGCTAACACGATTAAACTTTAGTCACAAATGGTAGCACATACTTGTCACACCCACTGTCTAGCCCTGGGCTTAATTTAGGTGATTTTTGGGTGTTGACCCTGTGATCGGGAGGTCACTGGTTCAAATCCCAGGGTCATCAGAGTGATGTCACCATCAGGCCCCTGAGCAAGACCCTTAACCCCAAGTCCTCCTGTCACTGTTTGGTACAGTTCTTTCAAAAATGTATGTTGCTTTGGATTAAAGCATCTGCTATGTAAGTTAAATATAAACCATTCGATGTGAATCAGAATCAGAGCTCACTTCATCGCCATTATGTGCAAAGACACCAGAATTCTGGTCTGGTGCCAAAGACGATAATAAGACAAAAATTACATGACATACAAGGGGAACACTTTTGCACAGAACGGTGTGCAAGAAACAGGAATACAATTAAGAGTACAAGTATTAACAGGAGACGGCGCAGGATGTCTTTTAAGACAATAAGTTGGCTGTTTACATTAGGCTGCGCTAGCACTACCTCCTGCGCCACCATCTTCCCCATCTTATATATATATATATATACCATACAGTATGTATTGCGTCCATCAGTGCAAAGTACTGCACAGAACTTAGCTCGGTGGTCAGGATGCAGTGTGAAATGGCTCCTTGAAATATGAGATGATTGAGGTGACGTGAGACCTACCACAGACAGCTGTCTGTCACCGAACCTCAGCAGCGGGCTCCCCAGACACGCGCTCTCCTCTCTGCACATTGGCGACTGGCTGAATCGTTAGTCTCTCTCTTTTTCTTGTTCAATGTATTTTCGTTTCATTTCCAGTCGTCCTGTTCATCACAGGAGAAGCTGCACCAGCTGCCGTTCCAGCCCACTCCTGACGAGTTGCACTTCCTGTCCAAGCACTTCTATACGGAAAGCATCACCGGGGATGACAGGCGGAGGGCTATGCCCATGCGCCCGCGCTCTCGGAGCCTGAGGTATGAGCCGCAAGCCCCACCCCGCCCATGGTGCTGCTTGTTTTTTAGTATTACTACTATTATTATCTAATGTGAAGCATTAAAAACCTGTTTCTGTGGTTTTTTTTTTCCTTGTAAATCCATCTATACTGAAAAATCCTCCTTAAAATGCAAGGCAGGATTTTACACATGCATTTCTGGCTGAAGTGCCCTAGACTTTTATCTTTGTGCTGTGATTCACTAACCAAGCATTCTTAGTGATTAGTGACGCCAATGTGAAATGCTGGTGGTTTATGGTGTAAAGCTGAGTGCCATGTCCGGCTGCTGCACATCACCATCACCATTCGTCATTTCTGCCTTTCAGCCCTGGAAGGTCTCCATCTTGCTGCGACAATGAGATCATTATGATGAACCATGTCTACAAGGAGAGGTTTCCTAAGGTGAGTGGGCAGCCCTTTCGTGCTTGTGTTCTCTTAATGATGTATGTGGTCTCGCAGAAAAACATCCCCAGAGGCTACCTAACCCCGGGTAAGGCGCTGCTTGCTGCTAATTAGCTTTCGTGATCTCGACCTTCTCCAGGCCACCGCTCAGATGGAGGAACGGATCCAGGAGATCATTCTGCACAACTCCCCGGAGAGCGTGCTGCCCCTGGCCGACGGGGTCCTCAGCTTCGCCCACCATCAGATCATAGAGCTGGCCCGCGACTGCCTGGAGAAGTCACGCCAAGGCCTCATCACTTCCCGCTACTTCTGCGAGCTCACCGACAAGCTGGAGCGCCTCTTCCAGGAGGTGGGCTCCCGCTGCCATTTCCTGAGCGATAGATACAGCTCCGTCCTGTGGTCTGTCACCACCCCCTGGTGACCTGGCAGTTACTTGATGACAGCTGGTGACCAGCAGTAAAGTCACACGCTGTCGCTGAAATGTCTGACGTGTCTGAAAATGAGCATGTGACTGTAATGAATCATGTAAAGGTCATTGAACCGCTATTCTGCATGTCCCAGTGGCGATAGGGTATGGGGTATGAAGATAGCCCCCCTGCGTATCCCTGTTTGGGAAATCCTTTTTCGGCCTCTGGTTTTTGAGAGCTCCTTTATCCCTGGTGTGTGATGAAGCTTTCCAATGTTCTGTGCTTTTCCACTGCCAATTAACTGTTACCATGCCTGAAAAATTGGCTCTGGCTTGGTTCCAGAGAATTGCCAGTCTGAAACTGCGAAGCCCTTATGTTGGCGTATGGGAAGGGGTTATGGTGTACTCCAAACTTCTGCTGAGCCTCAGTTTATCTCCGGTAATTTATTTTGATTTTAGCATTTGCTGAAAACATGGAGAAATTAAATTAGAACTGGCGAAAGCTGGCAACATTTGTAGTACGTAGCAAATTTTTTAACAGTAAAGACTTTTCACAAAGTGGCGTAGCATGGAAAAAGTGTAAAAAGTCCCCACTGTACTATATTCGTTGTCAGTAGTCAGCCTCTGAAGTATGACTGCAACACGTTTCCTTTTGGGTGCACGCAAATGGAAACTGGTGCTTGCTCTCCTAAGTATATGTTCAAGACTGTGACATACATAGTCGCTTCGGCTCCACCTGAGAACCGGCTCCCTGTCAGCACCGGCACCGGCTTGGCTCTTGTGGAAAAGAGGTTTCTGTCACAGTGGTAACCGCCTCAATGTTTCCAGCCATCATTTGTTCCCTCTGCCTCTGTTTAGTCTACGGAGCGCTCGGAGAGCGGGGAGGTGGCCTTCATCAAGGAGCTCGTGAAGAAGATCCTGATTGTCATTGCGAGGCCTGCACGACTCCTCGAGTGCTTGGTAGGACGGCCCATCCATTGTTCCCCACGTGCGGCGCCCTCGTGAGTTTCTCCCAGTGACGCTATCCTCTTCTCCCTCCACCCATGGTAGGAGTTTGACCCTGAGGAGTTTTATTACCTTCTGGAAGCAGCAGAGGGCCATGCTAAGGAGGGCCAAGGCATCAAGACGGACATCCCACGCTACATCATCAGCCAGCTAGGCCTCACCCGTGACCCTCTGGAGGGTGAGGAGTATGTCACAGCCTGTCAGAGAGGCCCTGACCCTCAGTGCCTCATTGTCCCCTCAGTCCGCCTGGCCCATCGCTGAGTTGCTTGATTCTGTGTCACTAATTACCATTTAAATCTTTCTTGAAAATGGCAAATAAAACACATCGATTCCATATGGTATTTTGACGTAGCTGATTTCTCATTCGGGTTCCTGGGCTTGTTTTCAAAATGCCCCAGACATATAGCAATTAGTTTAGGTTAACCCTGACAATTGTACTTTTAAATTATTATTTTTAT
>JAODKE010000125.1:2196176-2211576 GCA_026779605.1 Mormyrus hasselquistii
TATAACCTCTGTGCTTATATGGAAATCACTCTGTCATGACAGGAAGTGCTTTGGCCTTCATTTTTCAAAATTTAATTAACTTCAGACACTTCTCTGCGCAAGTCCTATTATAATAACCTAAAAAAAAGTTTTAAATTGACCCATCCTCTAATTAAAATGGGCTTATTATACAGCCTTGGCGAAGTTCTTCGTGTGGAAATTGGTCAGATATTCGCTAATGCAGTTTTTCAGGCAGTGCGGGGCCGAGCAGATGTTACATCTGAAGTGGAACTCTTGTTGATGTTAATGTTGGCAGTAGTATCTAAGATGTCCTGGAGCGGCCGCATCTCTGAGATTGGCTTTATGAGACGGGTGTTTACCACCAGACGCACAGAAGGCAGTTGTGCATTATGGGTAATATGAAACGCACGTATTCTCGTGAGTCCTCAGTACGTTACGTTCAAGTACCGCGAGATATTGTCCCCAAGTGGCAATCTCTCCATTTTTTCCCTCATCAGCGGCCCTTGTGTTTTCTTACCCGATGTATGAAAGTCAGCCGAAATCAAAGATGGCAGATGGCTCTTAATGACATGTTTATTGCGTGAATGTCGTCTCGGCCTGGGGGCCATTGCAGGCTGTTCGACAGCCCCCTGATGGGACGCATGTCTCGCTGATCGTGCGCGTTTCTCCATTACTGGTCCCAGCACGCCTGTTTGCCAACGTCTGTGATGCTCACAGAAGGCCAGTTCTGCCATGTCTGGTTTCTTAGGCATGTCCAAAACGCACTGGGCTGATCCTCAGCGTCCGAGTCAGCATCTCATAAGGTTAATAATGTGAAAACACAGCTCTTTTACATGCTGGGAATGTGCCAGAAAAAAAGTGCAAAATGCTGATTCTCCCTTGACTTGCTAAAGACTGATTGCATGCAGTTTACGGCCTTTTGTTGTGTGTCAACCTCTGTGCCATATTACTACATTGTTAATTAAAACATTCTTGTGGTTGAGAGACTCACCATAATGGGCCTGCATTGTTTAGATTTTAAGGTATGGCCTATGATCTCATTTTTTTTGAGTCGCCTTTGGTTTTGTGCTGAAAAGCTCTGGAACAGGCACTGACCTCACTGTGTCTGTTGTAGAAATTGCACAGCTGGCCAGCTATGACAGTGGGATTGCGGAGACCCCGGAGACTGATGACTCGGTGAGTGCTCATCTGTGGCCTCAAATCCTCAGAAACACTCCTGTCAGGCTCTCCGGTGCGCGAATATTTTCCTCCCGTCTTTATTGGTAGTGCTGAAATGATGTGATTTGCTAAATTCCCGGCTTTAATTCTCAAAGGGCGGCAGGTGCTGTAGATTTAGCTCATTTATCCTACTGGGCTGTGTACTGGAGCAGTTCAGGCCGAGCGTGTAGCTGATGGCGATTACAGAAGGGCCCCTTTGAGGCCTAACCCAGAAACCTTCAGGGGACACATGAACCAGAGCTCCAGCTGCTGCCCTGAGTGATTTCTCCATAATTACACAGCATAACGAGGACTGTTAAAATTTGCCTATCAGTTGTGTATATACGGCCTTTTACGGGTGAGCTAGAGCTCCGGGGCACTGATGTCCGTCTCTCTCACCTGCTCAGTCTCAGAGCCTCAGTGCCGCCTTGAGGTCTCGACGCAAGCCTTGTGAACCCGACTTCGAGATGATGAAACTCATCAGCAATGGCGCATACGGGTAATCTTTTATTTAGCTGTCGTGTTGATGTTCTTCAGCCCAGGCTAAGCTTCTGTTGCCCTTATCTCAAGTCATGGTGGAGCAGGTGTCGATGTCATACATGATTACAGCTAGAAGTGAAAACCTAGAACATTTAAGGTCTTTGCGGTTCTCTACATGTTCAATGGCAATCTGTCATCTCAACAGTGGACCTAATGTGAAAACCAGATCTTGTGCCATTACTTTTGACCTTGGTGGTCGTCATTAGTCCCTAGTATAGTACATTGGCTAAAAATGTGAATTTTTAGTAATGTTGCATCAGGCTAGTGGATTTCCTTGCCGCATCATTTTATGGTTGAAATTTGAGAAGATCCAAAGCGTTGTGATACAATGCGTCCTTGCCGCCGCAGAGCCGTGTACCTGGTGCGGCACAAGGAGTCTAAACAGCGCTTCGCCATGAAAAAGATCAACAAGCAGAACCTGATCCTGAGGAACCAGATCCAGCAGGCCTTCGTGGAGCGCGACATCCTGACCTTTGCCGAGAACCCCTTCGTGGTCAGCATGTACTGCTCCTTCGAGACGCGCCGGCATCTCTGTATGGTCATGGAGTATGTGGAAGGTAGGCAGTGAGCAGCCAGAAATGATTGAGTCATGGGTTGGGCTGTGGTGAGGTAGCGAGTGGCGCCCCCTGGTGCCTAAATAATATCAGTGGTACAGAGTTCAGTATTTGTTCTTTAGATTTCTTAGTCATGCTCCTCCAAAGATTTGCTAGGCTCACGCACTAGATGATAGCGGCTAGCCAGTGCAGTTGCTGCCTGACTGTGCCAGTGCCTGTCTGCATCCCTCAGGGGGCGACTGTGCCACCCTACTGAAGAACATGGGGCCGCTGCCCGTGGACATGGCCAGGATGTACTTTGCAGAGACTGTCCTGGCCCTGGAGTACCTCCACAACTACGGCATCGTCCACCGGGATCTGAAGCCAGACAAGTGAGTAAAGTGGGCCAGGAGGGCCGCTGTCATGGAGGGTCCTGTTCCTGTGATACCGAGTCGCCACTGCTACTCATGTATGGCTTGTCTGCCTGACACATGTAATGGAGGGTCATATGGGCATTTTTAGAGGGTGTCTTAGGAACTTGGTCATCCTGTAATGGAGATTAAGAAGTATAGTCCCGGGGAGGTCATGGGGTCACCCATGTCTCTCTTTCAGCTTGCTGGTGACGTCCATGGGCCACATCAAGCTCACTGACTTCGGGCTGTCCAAAGTGGGTCTGATGAATATGACCACCAACCTGTATGAGGGCCACATCGAGAAAGACGCCCGCGAGTTTCTCGACAAGCAGGTGCGCACGGGGCTTTCAGTTATCACACTTTCACCATACTTGGTCTCTTACCACTTTACCCAAAACTGTCCTCCTATAACCTTCCAGAAGGTAAATTGATGGGGAAGGTGCTCAGAAGATCTTTTACTCCCACTCAGACGTGTGACGCCGTCCCCCTGAATGCTGTGCTCCTTTGATGTGTGTCGTTATGTCTAAACCCATGTCTTGTGGCAATGGTGGCCTAATGGCATCAGCAGATGTGTGTTTGTGATTGAAACATTGCTGGTTCGAATCCCTAGACCAGCAAAGTACCACTGAGGTACCCTGAGCAAGGTACCGCCCCCAAGCACTGCTTGCCGGGCGCTGAATTAGCTGCCCTGCTATGTCACAATGTGATATATTGGTTAACAGTGCACAGGACACACTTTGTTGTTGTGCTGTGGTTGTCAGCAATGACAACTAATCACCCCGAGGTGATTCCTGTACACTGTAGGGACTGTGTTTTTCATTACTTAAACCATGCATTTGTCCACAAATTGTCACTACATTGATGGAAGGGGGGGACCCGAAAGTGATTTTTTTTGAGCGAAACTCCAGAAATAACAAACCTAGCCTTGCATATATAGCCCCTCTATGCTGGCTTAGGGTCCCCTGTCGCTCCAGGCCGATGTGGCCCATCTAGCAATCTGCTTGGTCTCTGCTGGAGTTACACTCTGTTTTTATTTACTGCTTCAGCTATAAGTTTGATTGCAAGTGCAGAGAGCCTGTGTGGGTATCCCTCCCCCTCTGACGGCCCGCCCCATGCCCCAGGTGTGTGGGACGCCCGAGTACATTGCCCCCGAGGTGATCCTGCGGCAGGGCTACGGCAAGCCAGTGGACTGGTGGGCCATGGGCATCATCCTGTACGAGTTCCTGGTGGGCTGTGTGCCCTTCTTTGGGGACACGCCCGAGGAGCTCTTCGGCCAGGTCATCAGTGGTGAGTCTCTCTGCTTCGTGGTTGTGATCCCGCTTGTTTGTCGCGGCTGACCACCCAGTTTTAAAAGCTTATTTGGTACCTGTCCAAATAAACACCTGAATGATGTCGTCATCCTGTTGCGTGTCTGGAAACAACATCGGCAGTTTGCTCGTGCATGAAGCAGCACCAACCTGCAGTTTCGCCAAAGCCTTTATGCATTTTTTTGTTTTTCTATGAATTTTTAAAAAAGGCTCGCAGATGTAAAGTTTCAGATGTATTTAATGATAATGTCTAAGTTGCTGCGATTGGGACGGAATGGTGGCTTCCTGACATTTCTCTGAGTTGTATGGGGTGTGTCGGATGATCAGAGAGGCATGTGAAATGGACACCGCCTCTGTCATACCGGCTGTGGCAGGTCTCCAGACGCCTGCATCCGAGACGCAGTTTCTCAGTCCGTTCCCCTGGATTTCCCTCTCGCCCTGGGATGTATTCACAAAGCTGTTACAATGTAAACCCCCCCCACCCTTGGATATGGCTATGATTTTGCTTACAGCTGCACCCAGCCCCTTAGCATCCCCCCTGAGCGTGATAATAGCGTAACTCATTGGGCAGGATCCTTATTGGTGCTGCAGGGCATCATACCAATCAGAGGAGTAGAGCATTTTGGCATCTTTAGGGTCTGTCCCCTCCCCGCCCCCCCACCACCCTTAGCGAGCCAAGGAGCTGAGCATTATTTAAGGATATGCAAACGCACTTGGGGAAGCTGCTGAAGCCTAGCCTGTTAAATACATATTCATGTTTCATCTCCAGATTTGATTAAAATGTACATATGGTGCTGTCAGCCACATGGCTGTGAGCAGAGTTTCATTCTGCTGATGGCTCCGCAGACCACCCTCTGATCCCTGTGTATACTCTCTTCTAAAGCGTGTGTTAGACTGTCTGCAGGATTCAGTACGTGATTCATGACATGATTCATGGGTGTTAAGTTTGAACATGCCTTCCTGTACGGCGATCAGTGATAACCTTGATATATCTTTGTGAGAATAAATGGCATATTTCTTAACATTAGCGGAATGCATTTGGATTGTGAACATTTTGAAGCTCATCTTCAAGAGATATACCTATCGGATATGAAAATATCTGCATGCATTTTATGCTCGACGACATTAAGTGCTTGAAAACAAAGGTGTTGTCGCCGTTATAAACTGATATGGGATCCTCGTCTTTTAAGACGAGATCAACTGGCCTGAAGGGGAGGAGGCCCCGCCCCAGGAGTCACAGGACCTCATTACCCTACTGCTGCGACAGAACCCTCTGGAACGCATGGGTACAGGTGGGCCAGTTTCAGTACATCTGCTTTTGAGAGCCGTCTTTTCTCGAATTGGTGGTGTTTAGGACCCTGCAGACTAATTTTTTATCATTTTTCTGTTTTTATTTTCGTTTCAACTGTACTAAATGCCCATTTAGCACAAACTGAGTCACGGTTGAAACATGGTGTTCTCTCTCTGAAGGGATTATCATTTTTAAACAGCCAACTCACACTCTTCGCTGACAGCTGCAGGAAGGCTATTCTGCTCTGCATGTCAAGCATGGCAGGCTGTCAGTGTCTGAGCCCAGAGATGCCCCCATGGTCCATTAAATCAGACTCAAAAGCCCCTCCCCTCATATCTGTCCCCAGCGTAAGCCTCTGTCTTCCATAAAGGTCACCTGCAGGAAATGAAATCTCATTATGCATGGCAGCGGAGTGACCGTCTGGGGGAAGCTGAGAGGATCCAGCGAGGTGGCAGGCATGGGGGGGGGGGGGCACTCCACCCGCAGCATGGTTGCTAGGGTGACCAATATGTCATTGTGCCTGCAGGTGGGGCCCACGAGGTCAAGCAGCATCAGTTCTTCCACAACCTGGACTGGAACAGCCTGTTGAGGCAGAAGGCTGAGTTCATCCCGCAGCTCGAGTCGGAGGATGACACCAGCTACTTCGACAGTGAGTGTTCCCACTGCCCGTGTGGTCACCTCTATAAATGTCAAACCCCTGGTTCCTGCTGAACCCTAATCCCTCCCCCTCAGCTGTTCCACTAAATAAATAACTAGCAAGTCAGAAGATCATAGCTATTTTGCTGGTTAACAGAGCATTCTGCTTCAGCATGTCCTAAATATGTAATGCTTTTATTCAATACGCTTTATGAACAAAAGTATTGGGACAACTGTCCATTACACTTACAGGATCTTTTGACATCCCATTCTAAATCCATGGGCATCAATATGGAGTTGGTCCCCCCCTTTGCAGCTATAACAGTTGCCATTCTTCAGGGATGTATTTCCACAAGATTTGGGAGTGTGTCTCTGGGATTATTTTCCCATTCATCCAGAAGAGTAGAAGTTGAATATGAAGGCCTGGTTCGCAATTTCTATTTATCCAAAAGATGGTCGATGGATTTGAGGTCAGGGCTCTGTGTGGCCAGTCAAGTTCTTCCACACCAAACTCACCCAACTATATCTTTATGGACCTTGCTTTGTGCACTGGGGCACAGTCATGTTGAAACACATGAATTCAGCGATCAAGTATGTTATGTAGTGACTGTTTGTGGCCAACAGGGGGCTGAGTTTTCTTTAGTGGAGCACATGCGAGTAGCCTGAGATCAGCTTCCTTTTGCCTCCTGTCTCTAGTGTCGGGCCACTGACCACCAACTCGGGCCACCGGGGTCTTAGTCCTTTAAAGGTTTTGCTTTTGTTCAATAGCCGACTAACGGTTGCTCCCTATTTGGTTTGTGATTGCGTGGCATCACATTTGGGAATGGTCATAGGAATAATTTCCCACCATGCTTATACAGCTCGGTCAGAGAGGTACCACCACCTCGAGACGGAGGAAGAGGACACCAATGAGGAGGACTTCAATGTGGAGCTCCGTCAGTTCTCGTCCTGCTCGCACCGCTTCTCCAAAGTGAGCCCCCGCCCCGTAAGCCTTTGAGACTGCAATTGAGATGCTTCACTGAGAGATTTCCTTACTCAGATATTTAAGATATTTAAACATTTCTACTAGTTTTAGTTGTGTGCTGACCAAAAATACTAACGGTGCAGAGCAGAATATTTTTTCAAATGTTGTTGTTTTTTTTTTTTTTTAAAAAAAAAAATGTAGAGAACACTAGCAGCAATGGAGTAGTGAAGAGAGGTCTGAGGGCAGACAGGTGGTGGTCTGGAGTCAGAGAGCTTGAAGTGCCAGTGTGGACTGAGTGCAATTCCTAATGATGCCTGGGGGGGTCACTGGGGCTGTAGGTATACAGCAGCCTGGACTTATCCCGTGGGCAGCTGGAGGAGAAGAGCGAGCTTGAGGAGAAGGTGCCTAATGAGAGCCCTGTGAATGCAGACTCTCTTAGCTGGACGCCAGATTTCACAGACATGTGAGCCCACCGGTTCCTTGTCCTGGGTGTGCAGATGATGGATGGATGGATGGATGTTCATTTCTGTGGAAGACTGAACCAGAAATATCATGTTTGAAATGAACGATTGGACACTGGTCCACAGTGCTAGTGTCCTCCGGCTCTTTGTTTTTTTTCAGTTCACTTCAAAGTTATTTGTGTAACACGTTTCCTTTTTTCTCGTCATAATGCCTGTCTCTCCTTCTGCTCCCAGGCCCTCCTTGTCCCAGTCGTCAGACACGCAGAACACAAGTCTCAGCAAGCTCCCCAGGTTTGCTATCTCTGCTGAGGAGGAAAAGGATTCCCCTGGACGAGGAGGAGACCCTAGCAAGGTGACTTTCACCATCGGGGGGGCGCCACAGGAAGAGCCTGATGCCACCACCCCAGATGCCCTCAGTGGCTCGACGCTCTCTGGTATGTTGCTACCTGTGGAGTCCTTTCAGTATTGTTTCTGTAGGTGTAAGGTGATTCATCCACCTTCTAGCCATTGGTTGCATCAATGTGCTCTGTGTTGGTGTAATTTTGCAAAGGATTTGTGCTGTGAAATAGTCACGCGTATTAGCCTTCTCTCAGAAATGCTCATGGCACTGTCCCAATAATCCATGGCTCAGGGTACTGTCCTAGAAATCAGTCTCATGGTATTACCCTTGGTTTTTGTAACTTAACTACATGTAGGCAGCTTCTCAGAACATCTGGACCAGCTTCACTCTCAGGCCGAAGGAGCGGAGAGTCCTGATAACTCTAAATCAGCAGCAGAGCTGGGGGCTCATCCTGCCGATGGAGCAGAGAAGCAACCAAAAACCACCAGCAAGGTGCCGAAGTCCGTGTCTGCCAGCGCCCTCTCGCTCATGATCCCGGGAGGTGAGTCATGAGAGGTGCACTGTATGCTGTGGAAAGTTGATTTGAGTCTCTCAGAAATTGTGTATGAGATGAGCAGGGATACGGAGGGTGCGAAATGATTGTGCTTATTTGATGTTAGCCTGCACAGATGATGAATAGTACTGATCACTTGGAAAATGCTGTACTTTCTCTGTAAAGATGACAGCTAAACACTGTTTTTCAATGTGAGCCTAACTTTGAAACCAACTTGGTGCTCTGATTGATGTAGCAGACCTTTTTCCCCCCAGATGTGCTCGGGGCATCACCCCTCTGCAGCCCCCTATCCCCCTATTCGCTTTCCTCGGATCCATCTTCCAGAGACTCCTCTCCCAGCCGAGATTCCTCGCTGTGTACTAGCAGCCCTCAGCAGCCAATCATCATCCACAGCTCTGGGAAGAAGTTTGGCTTCACATTGAGGGCCATTCGGGTGTATGCCTGTGACAGCGACGTCTACACGGTCTACCACATGGTTTGGGTAAAGAGTTCCAGCCGGCCTGCCATTTTATGTCTACCCTGTTAGAGTCTTATTGATAGAAGCACTGGGCAGAATTGTAAACATCTGTTGAGATGGGTTCACCCTCAGGGGGGTTAATGATTGATCCACTGATCTTTCAGAATGTGGAGGAGCGTGGTCCAGCTCACTCAGCTGGCCTAAAGGCGGGTGACCTCATCACGCACGTCAACGGGGAGTCTGTGCATGGCCTGGTACACACAGAGGTGGTGGAGCTCTTGCTGAAGGTGCAGGACCTGAGTGTCAGACACACACACACACACCAGTGGCAGATCAACAGCCTTTTAGAAGCAGTGTTTCCCAGTCCAGTCCTCAGGAACTCTGACAGTCAAGGTTTTTGGGAGCTGGGAGGGAGCAAAAATGTTCTGGTAGAGAACTCTGAGGAACCAAAAACATGGACCGGCCGTGGGTCCCGGAGGACCGGATTCGGAAACACTGTTTTAGAAGCAGTAAGATTCATGTTTATTTCCAAATGTATCCAGCAGTTAGAAGACCACATAGAGTATTTTCAGAAGGGAATAAAATGTAATCCCTGGAAGTAACCTTTCAGATTCTTCATTTTGAATGTTTGTGCTGTTAGTCGTCTTTGCATAACTTTGTTGATTGAGATATGAATTAATTTAACACCTGTTCTTGGCCTCAGAGTGGTAATAAGGTGGCCATTTCGACAACCCCATTTGAGAACACCACAATAAAGACTGGACCAGCCAGGAGAAACAGTTACAGAAGCAAGATGGTACGGAGGACGAAGAAGCCCAAAAAAGAGAAGACCCAGGAAAGGTACGTGCTTGGTGTGAGGGTCCTCTGCTGTTAGAGAGTGCAAGTTAGTGAAGCTGTCTTTGACTTGCGGTTTAGGATTTATGCTAGACCTGTCATGTAAAAAAATTAACTTACAAATGAATTAGCAGCACACTGACAAACAATCCTCTGCGGCAGTACATCTGTGACACACACTGTGCACAGATGCTGTCTTGTGGGATCCTGTCTTGCAACTTCTAAGTGTGAAAACCAAAAGCCATGACTGACGGCATGCCAACTTAATGTGACTCCAGTTTCCATGGTGTTATCATAAGTCCTGGCCATCCATTTGTCAAACGAGTTGACAACATTTAATGAGTTAACTGATGGAGTAGCGTGGCACTAGTGATCAATTTAACTGGGACTCGTGCTGATGGTGGTGTAGCTGACAGTTCTGGTCTAATCAGACTGACTCCAAGTTACTCTTCTAATTACATTGTTTGAAATGGAGCTCTTACTGTTAGAGGGCTCTCAATTTACAGAAGAGATGTGCATGGGTTTCATAATTTGTGTATTGTAAAACAGCTTTATCCCCTTTGAAAAATAATAATGCTGTAACTATGCAACTCGTGTTTTGACCATACTGTCATTTACATAATGCACTTGCAGTGTTATGTTACAATCATGTGTTTCAAAGATTAAGCAAAGATTATGGTTGCAAAGAGGCAGAAAATTCAGTACATTTCTGAAAACTTTCCAGAAACTTTCCATGGGAAGTAGAATTGCAAAGGGGCAGAACATTTCAGGAACTTTCCAGATACTTCACATTGAAAGTTAAGCTGGGGAATTTTGGAAATATTGAACTCCATGGAACTGAATTCGAGCTATCAAATACGACAAAGAAAGTAAACAGAATGAATAATACAACATAGAACATGACTTAAAGCAGTGCTTTTTGATGCAGATACATATTTTGGGTGTTTTTATGTACACATAAGTACTCGCAAGCACATGGATACACAATGATATCACTATTTCTGCTGTCAAAATGCTTTTTTCAACTGAACTTAAGCTTTCTGGTATAAGCTACCCTGCAATTTTGAAAAATTTCCAGTTTATTCCAATTAACGTTCCCATTAATTCCCATGGGAAATTTCCAACTTTCCCAAAAATTCCAAAATTCCCAGAATTTTGCAGCCATAGTGAAGATCCCATGTATGGCATGATTTCGAGGACCTTGGCTTTCAACCGGGCTCCTTCCCAATTGTGCCACAGGCGGCGGTCACTGCTCCGGCGCTTCACCATGCAGCCCTCTCCCCTCCTACACACCAGCAGGAGCTTCTCCTCCCTTAACCGCTCGCTATCCTCTGGCGAGAGCCTGCCTGGCTCCCCCACCCACAGCCTGTCGCCCCGCTCACCCACGGCAGCCTTTCGCTCCACCCCTGACTTCAACCAGTCCGGTGAGCTGCTCTTTTGCCATGCAGTCAAGTGCTTTAATTAAATGGTGACCGATAAGCTGCCTTTCCATTATCAGCATCCACATTATCTGGTTAATAGACAATAAACAAAGTAAGTTTTTAGCAATTTATAATAAAATCAAATATTTAAAGCTTGTCTTGTGTTTAGAAGATTTAAAACAATTAGATAAATTGGAAACAGTGTTCATTTTGATCATATAATGAGCTCCCTTCATTCTACCTCTGCCGAAGGTGGAACTTCATCCCAGAGCAGCTCTCCCAGTTCCAGTGGCCCCAATTCGCCTGCGGGCTCTGGCCACATCCGGCCCAGCACCCTGCACGGCCTAGGCCCCAAGCTGCCGGGCCAGCGGCTTCGGCAGGGCCGCCGGAAATCTGCAGGCAGCATCCCGCTGTCCCCCTTGGCTCGTACGCCCTCTCCTACTCCCCAGCCCACCTCCCCTCAGCGCTCACCTTCCCCATTGCTCAGTCACTCGCTGGGTAGCTCCAAAACAACCCAGGCCTTCCCTGCCAAAATGCACTCTCCCCCCACCATTGTCCGCCACATGGCACGGCCCAAAAGCGCAGAGCCCCCCCGCTCGCCTCTCCTCAAAAGGGTCCAATCAGAGGAGAAGCTCTCCCCATCCTATGTGGGTGATAAGAAGCACTTGTGTACACGTAAGCATAGCCTGGAGGTGACTCAGGAGGAGGCCCAGGTGGAACAGGCCCCCAAGGACCACACCCTGCAGAGTGTGGAGGAGACTTCTTGCGAGCCCCCTGCTGTCACGCGAGTGCGGCCGGCTGAGCAGGGCTGCCTCAAGCGGCCGATCACCCGCAAGGTCGGCAGGCAGGAGTCTCTTGACGAGCTGGACAAAGAGAAACTGAAGGCGAAGGTTGTGATGAAACGGCAGGACTGGCCAGATAGGCGAGATTCACTGCAGAAGCACGACACCGTCCCAGAACCTGAGCTGAGCGGCACGCGATCCCTGGGCAGCCCAGAAGCAGGCCCATTAGACACTAAAGCACCAAGTAACACCCTAAAAGATGCTCTGTACAAGAAACTAAACACACGTGTGTGTGAGGGCATAATTGACCTGTCGGGAAAGGGCAGTGACTCTATGTCCATCATCAGCGAGGGCATCAGGTCTCCCTCCGCTTCCAGCCTTCAAGATTGGAGCTCCCAGAAAGCAGAAAGGCAGCTGTCTAGGCAGGTCAAAGAGGGAGGCAAACCCGAGAGGTCTGATTTCAAAGCACCTAACATAGAGTTTGTCAGGAAGAAGCAATCTTTTGAAGAGAGGGAGGACTGTATGTGCAGGGGCCCGCCCACGATTCACGAGGGCCTCCATCTCACTGCCACAAGATCTAAAAGCCTGCAGCTGGACTCCGGCATTGTCCTGGGCCCAGGAAGTGCTGTGCTTACGGGTCCGTGCATCGGCACCGAGGCACTAGCCCCCAAGCTGCTTTGCAGCAGGGGCGAGAGTGCCGTGGAAAAGCTCCAGATGATCTCCTCTACAGAGGGCCCCATTCGGAAAACCACCTCAGAGTACAAACTGGAAGGCCGTCTTATATCGTCTTTAAGACCGTTGGAGGGTACCTTGGACATCGGTATGCTCTCTGGGCCAAGGGCTTCCAAAACTGACACCTGTCTTTCCAGAATGGCAGAAGGTCAAAGTAGCGGCATAGCTTCCGGAGGCCCAGAGGGGCAGCCAAGCCATGAGGAGAAACCAGTCCCAGCCCAGCAACAGAAATCCTCTGAGAGGCAGAGGGGTACCTTTGGTGCGGCAAGCCAAGGAACCTTGGCAATACTCGGTGGTAAGAATGTCATCAAGGAAGAGTTCACCACTGAAAAAGTCAACATTACGCAACCAGCGGTACAATCCAGCAGCTCAAGTGACAAACCCCAGTCTGCAGACTTTAGTCGAGCAACTAAAACGGAGGTTTCAGAGTCCAATGGAAAGTTTAACTTAAAAGCCAGTCCAGCTCTGGTACATGATTTGAGGGCTACGCGCCCCATTATGCATACATCATGTGGAAGAACCCCTTCAATCAGAGAGGCCAGCAATGAAGATCAGGAGGATGAGCCAGAGAAACCTCAGCAAATGCTGCCTTCCAAGACTGGCAAATCTGGGGATGCTGCAAGCCAGTCCCCCATACCCAAAAGTTCTAAGCCAGAAAGTCCCAAACAGACTGTTTCTGCCGTGAAGGTAGTGCCAAAAGTCACTTGCCCGACTGAAACAACAGCTGTTCTTCGGCAGCCAGAGCCAGTCCAGCAGAGTGCTACTACAAAATTGGTTGACCAAGGTCATAAATGTGCTGAAAGAGATCAGCAGTCTGCATCACAGAGCTCCCAGTTGACTGCGGTACCACATGACACCAGTAGCGTGAAACGGTCAGCTGCCGAGCAGTCATCAGAGCAGCCGAAACACAAAACAGGAGGTGGCGTTGCCAAGTCCAGCACGTCACAACGCTCCTCCTCAGTTTTGACCGCTAGTTCTACAGATACTGTCCGGCTTGCTGGTCAGAATCCACCTGAGCAGCCCCGCACCACCAAAATCCAGAGCACAGAGAAGATTCATGCAGACTCTACCCCTTCAAAAGAAAGCAGCGTTTCCGTCAGTGTGTCAGGTGGGAAGGACTTGAGGAGCCCCAAGTGTGTTGCAGACAAAGTGGCTGATCCAAAAGGAGAAATGAAAGACAGCAAAACGAAAGTTGTAAAAATGGATGCCGTACCGGGGTGTGATCCAAAGAAGGAAGAGGCTGCCTTGAGCAGCCAGCTGGTCATGAGTGTCATGTTGAAGCAGAACTCTGGTCCCGGGGCGCCAAAGACAAAGTGCGAAATAGCTAAGACTGTAGAGCCTGAGCAAACGTCACAGAAGCATAGAGCAGCAGAGAAGGTTCAGCTGAAGCAGTTTGCTAGTAAGACCGAGAACCCTAGTATGAAGAAGCACAGCGAAGTTAAAGCAGAACTAATGTCCAGCTCCATACACACGGGGAAGTCATCACAATCTGGCATGGCTGCTGGAAAACAAGCTCCCTCCAACCTCCAACCAATCCTCAAAAGTAAGGCAAGAGTGGAGGCTGTGCCTGTTCCACGTTCAGCTAACAAAGCAGAGGAGAATTTGGGGAAAATTTCAGAGCCACCTGTTAAGGAAAGCTCAAGTTTGAAACCAAAAGAACAAGCTCCTCTCAGCACGAGACTGCAGACTCTGAAAGACCCAGCAAAGCACAGCAGCCTTCCTGTGACCGCCCCCTCTAGTGCTTCTCCTCCTGTGTTGCCCATGCCAGCAGAGACAAGGAAGGAAGCACCAAGTCACAAAGAACCTCTTTTGGGCAACCAGGATGAGAGGACTGTGCCTGTTCGTAGAGAGGAGCAGGGGAAGCGGCGCCCACCAGTGGCGAGGCAGGAGCTGCACAGTCAGCCAGCCGACACTACTGGGAACAATGCTGTGGTAAAAAATGAAGTAAAATGCTTGGTGTCCGAAACCCGGCCTGGAAGTTCGGAGAAACCGGTTTCCACAAGGCAGGACCCATGTGAAAGTAAGAGAAAAGAAAGTGTTCCAGAGCAGACATCTGTGGTGAAAAGTGGTCGCAAAGATGTATCAAAGACAGTGGCTCCTGCAAGTGATGGTGCTCCTTCAGAAAGGGATTCTTCTGCCCGATGCAAGCCGACCAAGGACCCAGCACGTGGCTCTTCCCACAAAAGGTCATAGGAGATGCTGGGGGCCTCGTGAGGCGGGAAGCAAGGCTAGCAGTTTCTGTTTGGTACACAGTATCATTTTTAATTTTGAAAAACTGTTTCGTTCCACATGCCTTCTACTTTTGAGAACCGGCGAAGCTGTTACCGCAGTGTTTCAACAGCATGGGATGGAGGCGTGTCCATGTGCGTCTGTGTGCATTGGGCTGGTTTATCATGCTGGTGTCATCTGCGTGTGTCCATGCGTGTGTAAGGGATTTGCACTGAAAACGATCCACAAAGAATATGAAATGTAAGATTGAATGTAAGTATCCTAATTTGCTGCTGATTTCAATAATTCACCAAAATGTTTTATTTTTAAATGTTTCTTGCTCTGTGGTCATAGAAGAAGTACTCTTTGGTTGAGAAAAAAAGTAAAATTGGTATTTTTGGAAGAGGGTACATGGTTTATTTTCGTTGACAGTACAGGTTTGTAAAGTCAGTATGCCTGGGGTGTTTCGGAAAGGCTTTTCACTCCTGGAATACTTTCTGCCAAGTCGGGCAGTACTGATTAGCTTCAGTGCCCATTATAGTGATCAAGAACCTAAGAACTGTGTGTATCCGCAGGCTAGGAAAGGTTCAATCTGGTTCGATTCAACAAGGTAATGTTTCTGTTCATTGATAGCTCATTTGCCTGCAAACTACTGCCCCCCCCCCCCCCCCCCCCCCCCCCCCCCCGGAACCCCCCCCGGGAGGGGGGGGGGAACAAGAGATCTCATGGAA
>JAODKE010000125.1:2234007-2280088 GCA_026779605.1 Mormyrus hasselquistii
AAATACACGTAGGAAATGAGGGGGCGTGGCACACGGGAGGATCGGACGGAGCGGATCGTGACAGGTAATAAATTTCCTTTTTTTTTTTCAATAAATGTGTACTGTAGTCTTCTTCATGGAAAAATAAGCCACCCCCTGAAAATAAGACCTGGGCATGTTTTGGCATTTCAAAAAATATAAGACAGTGTCTTATCATCAGGGAAACACGGTACGAGGTTAAAGTTCACGCTCCACAACAACAAGCAAAGCAACAACAACAAAAACAACAACCATCAACCCCAAACCCAAATATATCCACTGACAACAACAAAAACAACAACCATCAACCTCAAACCCAAATATATCCACTGACTCAAAAGGAAGTCAGGCTCATTTTCTCCTTCCTTTTCAAACTGCACAGGCGTTTTCTCCGCTCTGGGAAAGTGTCGTCATCTCTTTGCGGGCGACTCCTTAACAACCTGCTGTTTAGTGTTTGCACTCAGCCCTGCCATCAATAAAGACCAATATTCATCTTCTGTTATGTGAAAAATACTGCACATGATTATGGAGGAGGCATTCTAATATTCCTTTTTCACAGAATATACAATCTGTAATTAAAGACCATTCAGCATGACATAAATCAAAGCAATAAAAATCAAAGAATTGCCACCAGTTTGAAACCATTCCATCCTCTTGCCTCAGCTGACTGTATTACCCTGCACAGGGGAATCGGTAGGGCTGGTATTTCAGTTCTCACTGAGGTTTAGAGAGCTTAAGGAGGAGCAGGAGGCTAAGATGAATGTGACAGAGGCCAGGATCCAGCCAGGCAGGTGATGCTTAATGAGAGACTCATCTGGGAGAGGAGGGAGGAGGCCAGGGGAGCAGGGGGGAGACTGGGAGAGAAGGGAGGAGAGCTCCAGCTCCAACTTGAAGGTGAACTGTGAGCACCTGAGGAGATTCTAACATCTTAGCTACCTTGACTGTGACAGCTGAGGGATAATGGAGGCTGACGGCACACTGGAGCCTAGAGGTCAAAGCGGCAAGACTAACACTAAACCTATTATTTGAATGCTATGTCACATCACCATATACCTAAGCCAATCATCTGGAGGCTGTGTGTGAGCACACCATATACCTAAGCCAATCATCCAGAGGCTGGTTGACCTAATCCTAACACTAAACCAATCACCTGTGACCTGCGTGTGCACACAGCCTTCCCCATGGATCTGATGCCAGCAATGTGCTGTATCCTTAAGGAGATGAACAGTGTCCCACAGGGAGGCGGGACGCAGAGGAAGTGAGCTGTACAGATGAGCTGTCTCTGTCCCCATTACCTGGACATACACCTAGCACAGATGACCTGAGATTCACTCTCCGACTACCAGCCTGAAATAATAACTGGACATAAGCTTATTATGATCATGACGATAGCACAAAGTTTGCTCCGGGACACTTGAGGACTCCAAGGAATCATGCCTACTATGAATTGCCTTGGATTTCTCTGTTTTACAATTGGGTCAAGGTGGACTCGGCACTGTCATTGGTTCTCCTCCTCGGGACCCCGCCTGCAGTGATGCGCCTTGATTGGATGAACTGCAGGGGGTGTGTGCCTGGCGGCTTGACCTTCCAGTGGAAGGTTTTTGACTTCTCAGCCAAACTTCTCGAGCGAATGGAGCAGCCGAAATGATAACATAAACAAGGGAGCATTATCTAGCCACACACTGTAAACCAGTGCAAAGTATGTTTGACGCAAGACACAACAATATTTACTGAAAGATAAAGAACATCTGCTCTTCTCAGAAGTTTTTATTTAAGATAACGTGCACAGTACTCAGTTGTTTCCGCTAAAATAAATAACATGTCTGAAATCAAATGGTGTTAGAAGTTTACTGAGGAATACTCACTTGCAAATTTTACTTATATTATTATAGAAATGGAGACCAGTAGCTTCACAGCCCTCATAAACTTTTGTTTTTTTAAATAAAGTAGTCAATTCAGAATCCCTTTACTGTGCATGCGGATATTTGGCATTTGAAATATCTGACTTCAGAAATATAACCGTTAATCGCTGTGGCAGCATTAGCCACGTGTAACAGGGTCCTAAATCAGTTCTGTTATTAAGGGCTGGAATTCCGCTTGGGAAATCCTCTCTGCAGCTCTGGCTCACGGGGGTCTGGAAAATGATCATATCTGCCGTGCCGAAAGTCCTGCGGTGGAACATTGTGGCTCTTTGCCTCCTTGAGGGATTCATGGTCTTCAGCCCCCTGCTTCCAGGACTGGTGGGGGCATGTACTGGATTCCTTACCGTATTAGTATATACCACGCCGCTCTGGATGCCGGTACATCCGCATCGCTGGCACTTATGGTTCAGAATCCATGCCAGAGCGAAACTGTTTTGATATCTCTGCAACAGGGATCCAAGTCTAGATATAGACCAGCAGACGTCCATGTCAATACCTGGACAGAATTAGGCTCTTGCACAAGGTGGCTTGCACATGAGCAGTGATAGCTTGATGATTAGGGAAGTGCACTTGTAATCGAAAGATTGCAGGATCCCCGGGTGCTGAATTAGCTGCCCCCTGCTATGTCACGAAAGTCACATATGGGTTAAATGCAGGGAACACAATTCGTAGTTGCGCACTGTGTGCTGTGGTGTGTCAACAATGACCACTGATTAGAAATTAGTAAAGGTGCCACTTTACAAAGTCAGATAGATCATCTGCACAGCAAACCTGTCCCCAGTGGTGAAACATACCAACAAAAAATACAGTCCAAAATAAACCAACATTATTTTTGCATGCCTTGATTTGGTAGTTGTATTCTGGTTCTTGAAGGCAACATTTGTTTTTTAATCAGTGAAATCACAGAATACATTTTAAGATAAAAAGAACATACATGAAAAAGCATCAAGTAACTGTTTTTTTTTTTTTTAGCCCTGTTCATTTTGGTTTGTCTGGCAGGTCATTTAGCATGAGAGATAAGCACAGTTAAGCTCTGTCTAATTATCTCGTAATCAGCTCTGAGCATCATGGGACTCAAACACGCACAGCTAATCATGTGCAGTGTGTAACACACATGGGTTCAGTTTGGGGGGCTTCCCTGGGCTCTAGAAAACTCTTAGGTCTCTTAAGCCTGAGGGCTTATGAAAGCATCTAACACCCTTAAGGACTCTCACAGATCGAAGGCCGGCCCTGTCATACAGTAGGTGAGACATGTGCACACAGAGTGGCGGCCCTCTGATCTCACACCCTGGCTTATTAAAAAACTGAATGGGGAAAAAATATTGATGAGAACATTGTAATTATCTGACATTTGCATGTAGCTGAGTCTAACACATTGTTTACTTCCAGTGTGATAGACTTGGGTAGATCAGTGGTTCCCAACCACTGACCCACCGTGACCCGATACTTAAGCCAGCTCAGTTGTGACACCATATCAAGTACTGTATAGGTTTGAATTAACGCTATGATCAAGCATGCAGTGCAAATTGCACCAATCAATGCCTATCACACAAATCTGATTGGATGTGCCTGTAAATTTTAAATCTAGCATTTGTGGTTTGACTTCTTGGACTGTTTCGAGTTTTGCGCTAAGCATTTGCAGACCCAAGATCGGTTTATATATATTAATTCTAGGATCGAGGTTGGGACATCTGATCATGGATCAGAATAAGAGCTTGCTGGTTTTAAAATGCTTCCATTTAAAATGCTTACATACAGGCTGCAACCCAAATTTGGGTCGCGACCCATGGCTTGAGAATCGCTGTAGATTGTCTCAGCCACCCAAATTGCAGTCTATTGGTAACTGTACCTTCACAAATGTGCCATTCATATTTTAAGGATTTCCCATGATTCCATGCTCTCCATGTTTTAACATGACATATTTGATGCAGAGATGTCCTCCCCATCCACAGTGACTAAGCTTAGTTATATATATTTATGAGCCTCTCCTTTCTATCACGACTTGCCCAAAGAGCAGAATAGATCACTTACTTCCACACAAGTAGGGGACATGAGGCCGCTCATGACGCCATCGCTCAAGCCTCAGGCGCTTTCTGCCGGTGAAGAGAAAATGGAGAAATGGTAAGAAGATGAGCGCAAGGGCAGAGTGAAACAGAAACCTGCAAGGGGGCACCGGGGGGGGGAGTGTGGCTGCGTGTCCAAGTGTGGGTTTAGTGACCCAAAAGATTTTAAGTGAAAGCAGTGGAACGAAAATGCATATTTAGAGTGGCATCGGAAGACGATCACAAAAAGAAAACGATATTAATCAAGGAGGCGGATCCAGACCGCTCCATGTCTAATTAGGGTGCTCCCTTAGCAACAGAACTGAAGCTGATGAAAGCTCAGGAGAAACATCTGTGGAGCATTTGTTTCGACCAGCTGTGGTTGAAGTCCTGGCTCAGCATTTTAAACTCAATGTACACCGTGAGAGCTAGGCAACCAAGCTTTCTTAAAATAAGGCGTCAGGACAGTCTAGAACATTCTAAGTTTTCTACGTTGTTAAAAATAAGCTGTAGAAAATGTGGTTGGAGGATATGAAATGGAGACAGAGTAGAAAGTTCATTATCCAGTGACAAGCTGAGAGGGTGGTATATTATTTCTTCATGGTCATTATTATGTTTATAGCTTTGGATTTTCTTAATATGTCCATATATATAATTTCTGAATATATCCATGTAATTCCCTTTGCTTTCCATTCCCACATTACTGACTAATGCATTAAAATGGCAGCAACAGTCACCTGTGCCTTGCTGTAAAGTATCAGCTATGCGCTGCTGCAGTTTTGACTAGCCCCCGTGTCTCACCAACCGCCCCCCGTGCCCTCCCCCGTGCCCCCCCATGCTCTCATATAAAATGGCTGATGTCAGCCACCGCAGTCGCACACACATTCATCACCTCATTTTCAACCTTTTCCCCACACATCTGACATGATCCCATCACACCCCCCCATTGATCACCTGCCACAACGAATACTGACTCACCCCCCCAGCCACCCCCCACCCTACTTAGACTTTAACGTACAGACTTTGATATACGCGAGCGTTATTCAAAATATGCAAATAGTCCACAAAGATGGAATCATGCTTCTAATACTAGGGATTTAGTAGAGAACGCCGATTGCATTTGCCGATTAAGTCACATTAAAGGTTAATTCCATGTGAACAGAGTATATACATTCACACTATTTCCCTCTCCGTGTCTTCTCTTTAATCTGCCATAAATAGTAATCGCTCAAACTCTCTGAAACATAGGCCAGAAGCTGTGCTTGTTTCCCTGGCAACACCACGATACCCGTGTCATCAGTGGCAGCGACGGTCGCACGCCCACGTGGTTCACGTGGCGGCCAGTGTCATGGGATCACACGAGGCTCGTGGCCTTTTATTAGCGGCCAAACTTCAGACGGTTGACTTAAATACATCATTACGCATCAGGGAGGGGCAAGAAGGGGCGGAGCCGGCCTGAGACGAGGCCTCCGCAGCACAGTCATTAGCTGAGGGAGTTTCCCAAAAAAAATAAAAATATAACGTGAGGTAATAATAACACAGAGCCAAAAAAAAAACAGACAAGTCAAATCTGTCATCGTTACACGTCTTATTGATAGCGCGAGTTGCAGGTATCATTAATGTCTTTCTCAGATTACATGCTGCGTACGTCATACTGCGATATGCTTTCAAAAGCCACTGGTCTGTGTTAAAAGGTTACCCTGCTCTTAAGAGGAAACCTACCTACTGGAATTATCCTCTAGTTTTTTTTTAAAAAAAGACGTCACGTCGCCAGGCCTGAGAGCAGAGAAAGGCTTCAAGTGGCCTCGCGCGCAGACCTCACGTTTCCCATCAACCGGAGCGAGGAGCGAGGTTTCCTCTGACGATTTCCTAAAGGCCATTTTATTCGAGATTCAAATCCCAGATCAACCCAGACACTCAGAAATCGTCCCTTTTGAAAAATGCTGGAACATTTAATTAGAGGTGTTCCTGCCTAAACCCTGAGTTGACAAGACAAATATATATCAGATAATTACTGTGCTGGTAAAAAAATTAATTTAGTTTTTATAGGTCATAAATTGGATGTAACTCAATGTTGTGCAACTACATGATGGAGTACGACAGGAAAATAATATATTTTTAATAGCAACAGTTTAAATGTTCTCTTTTTCAATGTTATGCATAATGTGCATTCATTGGACGCTCAGCTAGGCGGCACTTGTACCTACTCAAATTTAGTATTGATTGTTAGTTATGTGCTAACAATGTGCTATTTGCTTCACTTACTGTATATATTGCTTTGGACAAAGGTACAATGTAAATGTAAAACATATATTTTAAGAGCAGAAAAAAAATTAAGGAAAAAAGAAGCTTATTTTTGAACATTAAAAGTTTTGGATTGTCATTTAATGTAGGCTATTATTTATTGTTTTTATATATTGTTTTTTTGATTTATTGTGTTATAAAAATTCTTCTACGTAAAATTGAGAAAGGATATGTTTTGCATGAAATCTTCAGTGATCTCTCCAATTACCATCAACAAGACTTCAAAAAAATGAAAATATGCTAGCAGTCAAAAACTTGATAAACTAAAACTAAAGAAATAAATATCAATTGTTCTCTTCTTCTTCAGGGCTAAAATGCATATGGGTGTACTGGCTGCAACACCGCGTTTCAAGAAAGCCTTTGCAGACACAGGAAGCTATAAATCAGACATGAAAGCATAGCTGAATATTAAAAACGGTGGAATTTGGATATTACTGATTTTGCGTTGCGTGACAGTGGTACATCTCAGAAATCCATGCGACTAACCCAATGATCATAGATAACAGAGCGCCTACCCACACACTTCCCCTTTTATTCAAACGAAAACTCACATTTATTTTTTGTTTGTTTTTTAAATGTAACTGTATTAGAATCGTAAATTCACACTACATACAACTTTTGGGCAAATTAGCGCAACGCAGAGTACAGTGAACATAAAGGAAAATTGTGTAAGGGAAGGTAGCATTTGCAGGCCCCAGAAGGAGACCCTGAAGCTGCATCATGTGTCTGCAACCTCTCTCCTCCCACTAGTGACATGCATGACGGGTGAACTTCATATGACATTGTTCTGCTGTCTGTGACATTTCTGCTCCTACACTAAACTGCGTAATACTGCTTTCCCTGACAAAAAAAGTCTTAAAACTGAAATCCATGTCAAATTTTTCAGGGTATCCCATTGAAATAAATGCATTATTTATATTCAAACCATTTAGTGTCAGTAAAACAGTTTTAACTTGTAAATATTGTGGGTAATGACGTCTTAGAGCGTACTTTAAGAGCCTGAGAGTGTACTTACTCTTACACTTGGCAGGGAAACCTGCAAACAAAGAAATATAACGTTCATAATGCGATTTATAATTTAAGGTTTGTTTAATAGGACCGAAAGGGGAAAAAAAAAACAAAAAAAACAAAGATGGATCCCTGTGATAGAAGTGCAGGCTGCCTGGGGGGTGCAGATATGAGAGTGGAGGAGCCGGCCATGCGGGGGACATCCACCCAGCAGGAGCTCCACCGTAAAATGACACGGATGCCGGGACACACTGCCTTCGTGGCCCATCATGCCGCGGTGACCTGTGTCAAACAGCGGCATCCCTGAGGTCCACCAGTGATGAGCGGCGAGGGGAGAGATGGCGGCATAGCGCACGTACGGGGCTCCGGTTTATACGACATAAACCCCCCCGTCCTCCACAAGATACTTGGTCTAATGCTGGCTTTTACTTTAATGTTCATGTCGATAGCTTGCTGTGGTTTATAGACATATAACAGGGCTGCGCATGTTTGGATCTCAAATATCACCTGACTTGTACAAGGCCTATGTGCCGTATAGTGGGCTATGTATTACATTTATCATATGATCCATTCCCGGTACATCCAAATATAGATCTAATTAGACTGGAGAATGTGTTAGAATGATTATAAAGTTATTTTTGGTATATGCCTAAATTTGCAGTCTTAGTGTACACTGGCCAGTTTCACACAGTTATACGGATTTCTATATTTGCTAGAGTAAGTATGGTTAAGTACTTTCAGCAAGGGTACAATGACTGTTCTAGAACCTTCCAATCTTGGCCACACCTCCTACTGCCTGAGCTTCTTGGCGGTATTTTTTTGTGGTATCGGCTGCTTTGAGATGCGAATTTCCAGCAAAGCTGTGTTATTCAACTAAGATCTTTGTTGATGCATTTATGGTGATGTGAGACAGTGTCTGACATTTGACCGGCAGCATTACAATATAAGTGCCTCCCCATAAGAGATGAGCCTGTCTGGCTCTGGTCAGCCTCTGTTAAGTGGCTGGGATGGAGTGCAGTCCATAGCTTCTTCACCCTTGTCCTCCAAATGCAGCAAATATGTCGTCAGAGGCCTGTTAACCACAGAGGGCTATAATTTACAAGGGCTGCTTAGTTCTTGGGACACACACACATACTCGGTCGCTCCCACGCATTTCAGTCTCTGAGCTACCGGGGATTTGGCAGGAACATTTAACTTCTATATCCTCTGTCATAAAAAGTGTCTGATCCATGGGTCAGTTCAAGGAGAGGTTTGCAATGACCTCATGGGATTTTATTATAGATTTTCAGATGTGTATAAATTTACGGTGGTTTCAGTGGCGGGAGAACCTGCAGTATATTTTCTGTGGAATAAAGTGGTAGCGCGGGGCGGTGTGATAATCACGGTTTATTGGTCAGTATTCCGGGCTGCTTTGACATCACGCGGCGGTGGCGTCTCCTTGGAAACCGACCATTACCTCCACCTGTCCTTGGAGTCACTTCCAATCCAGGCCAGCGGCGTAGAGACACGCGGCGCTGTCGAAGAGGGTTTGGGGGCACAGTGTGGCAGGCTGATTATTGGAGAGCGACGTTTTTCTCCTAACGATGCCCCGCGGCGTGGCCCGAGCTGGCATGCTCGCGCCGTGCTCTGTGGGACGCAGGGCCCGCACAGGATTCCAGTGATGATTGATGTGCCACGAGAAGCGAGCATACATGCCGCAGGGTAACGGCAAAGCTCAGGGGGGGTTTGCGGCTCTGACACCCCTGCCGTGTTGCATATTCTACCTCCTGAACTGCTAAGCTAAGGAATCACCCCTAGCAACAGCGGAGGCTGCAGGCACATCTAAGCCTCAGCAACACTCTACACCTGGGACTACAGTGACCAATTAGGGCGTACCTATCTCTCCAGGATGGCAATGGCCAATCACAGCACCGGATTATCAACAAGTCGCCGCCTCCATTTGCTGATGTGGATCATTGCACCTAATGTCTTTCGTTGTATTTGGTGTTCGTGTACCTTTTCTATGTCATACATTTTATAACATAGTTCCTCTTTGCTTAAGTATTACGCTAAGCAGTGTAAGCTAAGAAGTACCAGCGCAGCACAAATTCATTTGATTGAATGATTCCTTCACCAAAATGAAGTACTACAAGTTCATTAATCATCCAGTATGTTTGTACATAAAAGAGTGAAGGAGACTGAAACCATTTCTGGATGATGTCTCTCTCTCAGTCACCCATGCTGGTCCTCAAGGATGTGACATTCCAAGGTTTACCCAGAATCCCCGGCTTCCCTTTGTGCTCAAGGTGCCGTGGGAGTTTCAGACCGAAGACTTTCACCGCAGGATGAGTGTAAAAGTTTAACCTCCTCACCAGGACCCGGACGTACTCAGATCTACCAACAGCAGGCTGATAGCTACGCTTTATGACATATGTGTCTTCATACATGCGGGGGAAGGAAATGCCCCCCCCCCCCCCGGCACCGCTCTCTGAATGCCTTACTCCTCCATGAAACGCCCTTGCTGGCTCTCCCATTCACGCCACTACCCTTGGCGAGATGGATGTGCCAAACACTCGCTCCACATGCTGTGCCCAGTTTATGCTTCAATCCATCTTCTACCGATGATTTAAGCATCACTTTGGGGCTAATTAACGGTTTCAGAACAGACAATAGGTCATAGTTCACCTCCTCCCTAAAGGATGCCTGAGCTGTCATATCTAGGCCCTGGGATGCTGAAGTGATTCTACAGGTCTTGCCTGCAGAGATATCCTGGGCAAGAGAGCCAGCCCACAGGTTACGTTATATTTTGCTATTATAAGTGTCTAATAGGAGATTAAGGGTTCGAGCCAAACAAAAGGCTCTGATCTTATTTTAACATTTAAATTGGTGCTTAACAGGCTCTCAGGCAAATTCATCTTAATCTCGATTTTCATTATAACTGTTTCACTATGACTGTTTGTTCTATAAAAAAAAAAATCATACTCAGCCCTGAGCTTAGATTTCTTTCGAAATGTCACCATGCCCAAATATAGACGTGAAGATTATTTCAACGGGCATGACAGCCTCTCCTCCTGAAGTATCAAGGCCCCCAGCTATGCCCCTCAGCATATCACAGGGCCTGAGTCTTTTAGGGGTTCTGTGCTTAGACATTTGCAAAATGGCTGCTGACTGCTTTTTCATATTTTCCGTGAGACACAGAAAAAGCGTATATTCAGCAGAATAAACAGACCCTCGGGGAATCGAACTGAACATATAACTGTGCTGCTGTGTGACGGAGTATACATCCATCTTCAATGACCACTTATCCAGCTTATCACCGCAAGCACTATTCAGATCACGGGATGCCAGGCATCACAAGGCTATTCAGACAATTCACAAGAGCCACATGATAGCGGACTGCGTGGGAAATCCCACAAAAACAGTTGGAGAAACTGCCAACTCTGCACACACAACAATGGAGGGAGGGGGGCTGCCCCAGCTGTGCCCACTGAGCCAAGCATCTCTAATCAAATTTACATGTAATTATCAGTCCGACCCGCGCTACCTCACTGCACTTTCTTGGCATTGGCATAATGCATTTCTTTTCTTCTGCAGTATGAATGCTTATGTCCATGTTCATCCATAATACATGCCAAAGCACACATTCACTTTCCTTTTTTTGTTTTTTAGCAGAGGTGGAAAGTTCATGTTCAGAAGGTATAAACCCAGTCCAACCAGTTGAGTACTATGTGAATGTGACTCTTTATGTCCGACAGGTTGAAACAAAACCTTGGTCTGGATTTGTGCTTTTCTGAACTTTCCACATCTGGCTTTTGGATACCCAGCCAGATACTCCACTTCCCAAGAAGCACCTCACGAGGTCTTGCACTATTGGTCAGTCCCCTCGTGGTAATAAAACCAGGAAGTATGACCTATTTTGCTAGAGAAATGAGCTTCCCAATAACAAAGGGGATGAGGGTGGATTTTCTTTCTGTGCTCTATGTTTTGTTGCTTTGTTTTATTTCACCTTTAACTGATTCTTTCTAATGAACTGACTTTACGTCACTTTGATCTTTACCTTGCCGCCATTTTGTGCGACTGACCATGTTACGCTGGTGCACGAGTGCTTGACCACGCCGGGCCTCGCTGGCCAGGCGGCCAGTCCTCACCTCTCGCATTCCTATTCAGTATGAGGCTACTGTGGACTTGCTTTAGCCGCCTTTGTATGGGAGCAAGATCCCCGACTGTTCTGGACTTTAAAGCATGACGAAGAGATCCTTGCAGTGGCTTATTCTGAATGCAGTTATCGGCACTGCAAGCTTTTACACTTTCACCAAAATAAACAGATCTTTTTGCCATCTGTAACATTCATGTGACTCATTTTCTCTTAAAAGGTTTCAGCTTGCAGACTTTTCCATAGAAGGCTCCTTCACAAAGACAGGGTTATTCAATTTATAGTTTAGCGCAAAAAAAAACAATACTATAGATAGAAAAACAGCTTGAGAAAAGTAGCTGTGAAACCCCCAAAAGGCGAGAAAGTAACAGCTAGGTCCCAGACTGGCTGGCTGAATGCAGCGCTTAAAGTATATCTTGTCACCATCTTCACTATGCTCAGATGCAGCTTTTCTGGTTAGGAGCTGCTTTGCCCTGAGCAGACCCCACCCTGGCAGGTAGCAAAGCAGCAACCCACTGAATTAGCACAGGAATCTTTGCTGCGGCCAGCCTGCAAGCCGGAATGTCACCTCCGACTGAACTTTCCGCAGCGTTTCATGCATGTCTAACAAAATTTCATAGGACCCCCATCTGTGACCCCAGTTCCCAAGTATTACAGGAGATGAAGGAAATGAGATCTTTAATTGCCCATAGATGATTATTCGGCACACACAAGCAGGCATGTTAGAAATGTCTCAGCAGAGCCGCTGATGACACAAAGCTTGCTGTTAGGCATAGGTGTGTAGAATGTTTTCATTGCTGAGTATGATACACACTGTCTGGCACAGAGAAACCAATGGCAGATGGACAGACAGGATCTGAGCATATCTGAATGTCGATTCTACATCCTGGCCATTATGTTCACTGATATTCATCTCTTCTTATGTTACCGGAGAGTATGGGGTGGGTGACATTCGCGTTCTCCAAACATACAGATCTGGGGGTGCTGGAAAATTCTTCAGCAGCTCATCTAGTCGTCTGTCACCTCGCCGGTGTGTGCGTGTTTCAGCCAGGCTGGGCTGGTCCGGCCCACAGGGGCTATTTTGAGGTCCTTCTGCGAGTATATTTATGACTTTCCTCCGCCGCGGCTGCCCCCGCTTCTGTAAAAGGTGGGGATTGAGTTTCTGCGAGCGAGGGTGACATGGCCGGGTGTTAGCCGCCATTTGGGCGCAATCTCACCTGTCGGGGTGGTTTGCTCCCCCAGACTTTCATCACTTAAGGCTTCCAGTTTGTTAAAATGCCATAAATCTGCACTCAAAATATTCAAGAGAGGCACTTAAGAAAACTGTATTGTTTGGGGTTAAGGGACCTGCTCAAAGACTTGACAGTGATACAATTACTCTGGCAGTTATAGGATTTGAACCCACAACCTTCTGGGCCCAGACACAGATCCCTAACCTAAAACTAATCCCCTGGAGATAATCACTAGTCCATGTTAGCCTCTATGTACAATTCTTAACACACTCCAGAATGTATTGCAATAAAGCCCAATGTCGTTCTTATCCACTGGTGATGTATTTCATCAGCTATACTTATTTAAGTAACCAATCAGAAGCTATAAATTGCTCTCAATTATACTGAAAGCTCTGACTACTAGAATTATCTGGCAAAAAAGAGCCAGAAACTTCTTGAACATTTCATACAATATGCAAATCCAGGAATCATCAGTTTTATTTTGGTACTTTAATATTATACAATATTATGAAAATACACCTTCAGCTAAGACTGTGTCCAAGCTGGCTTGTTTACAAAGGCTCTTTGTTCCAAGTTTTAAATAATTCTGTTTGGATTTGAGGTGTTCTGCTTTAGGTTTAGCTTGTACGAGATCTTGGCCAAGAACAGTTGTTGCCCAACGGCAGATAAATCCACCTAGGCAGCTTGGAAGACATCCAGGCGAGTTTTCCTTCTGGCATAAGCTTGAGAAAGCGACGTTTTTTTGGAAGCGTCTAAGCATTCCGGTCTTAAGGCCGAATTCTCTAAGCAAATAAGAACTATGAAAAACTGGCCATTTTCAGATATCCTGGGAGGATTCTAGGAAGATTCTGGGAAGGACAATTTAGGCAGGAGCGTAAGCGAAACAATATATCGGAAAGAGATGACCTTTGTATGGGAGCAGTAATATAATGTATCACAGATACCGGGTGTCTTCGCCAGCGCATCTAGGGACTTTGAGCGATCTGTCGGGCATGGCTTTTAAGAGCAGTAGGAATGGTGACCGGGGCCCGCTAGTATCACACCCGGTGCCAGGCCCTAGATGAGGAGCTGACAGGCTGTGGGCACATTCCTCTGCTAGCCTAGCAGCTAACTTGAGACCAGGGCTCTGCCCCTGCTTGTATGTGACTGAATGACACAAATGGTATGCAGAGATAAATGACCAAGGAGTGGGAGGCACACTGCAGGATCAGAGTTTCCAGCCGTGTAAATGGGGAAGATTGCCTTTATATTATGAGGTACCTTTTCATTGATGTCGCCAAGCAATGTGTTTAGCAATGTCACAAAGTCTTATTGGCGTCACTAAACGTTAGCAGTAGCGGCTTTCTGTGTGTGACGCTGGCATTTTGGAATGGTGTTTTTGATCATGCCCTCTGGCTTCTAGAGGTGTAAACTGTTTGAGGTATCGGCCTACAGACGTGTCAACATTGCTTGAATACTGCATCTACTGCTTCTTAGTGTCAACAGATATTATAGCATAGTGGAAAAAGGGATAAGTATGAATGTAAGATTTATTCATTTACAGCAGCGTTTCTCAACCTTTTTTGCACCATGACCCAATTTTCACCAAGCTAGCTCAATTGTGACCCTATATCAAATATAGTTCTAAATTCAATTTTAAATTCAAAGATCAAGCTCACACTCTGCAATTTACGTCAATCAATGTCTATTGCACAAATCTGATTGGATGTGCCAGTGAATTTTAAATTAAGCATCTGTGGTTTGGCTTCTTGGATTGGTTGAATATTCACTAGTTTCCTGCTAAGCATTCACAGACCCAAAACTCATTTATATAGGTTAATTCTAGGATTGGGGCTGGGAAATCTGATCTTGGATCAGCATAGGAGCTTGCTGGTTTTAAACCCACGACCCTTTCAGAACTTGCTGCGATCCAAATTTGGGTCTGGCTAGTTATGGGAGTTTGTGACTATCATTGTGGAATATTGCCTTTTCTTCTAGAAAACTTGGGGTACTGAGTACAGTAACCTCAGATTTGAACTTAAGACCTTTCCCTTTATGAAAGTGAACTGCAAAACCTCAATTTTGTTTGAAATGAAAATCACAAATCATTTCTGCCTGTACCCTCACAGATCAACAAATTAGATGCTAAGCCTGTGTTTCTGCATTTCAAAAAGATATTAAACCCATGACCTTTTGCGCACAGGCAAATCAGTCAATAGGCAAATACATCACGGCACATTTGCTATGATCCTGTTGTGTGGTGGTCAACACTACTGCCTTAAATATGCAGGCTTGGGGCTGTGTGTGTGTGTGGTGTCGGCATGTTCTCCCGTGTCCCTGAACATTTCCGTCGGGTTCTCCAGTTCCTGTGCCAGCGTGTTTGTTTACGCTCTGATGGACCGGCATGCCATTGTGCCTTGGGATTACTGGGATAGGCTTCTGGCACACCACTGCACGAAGAAAGAGCAGAAGATTGGAAGATTAATAGATAGATTTTTACTGACAAGTGACTGCAAAGCGATTTACAGTAACCCCTGGACAGGATACCAGTCTACTACCCAACAAATAATATGGGTAATTAGAGATGTTGTTTAGCCTAACTGCACATCTTTGGACTGAGGAAGGAAAATCCATGACACTGGGGGAACATGGAAACTGTACACACCCAGTGCAGGTGGGATTCAAACCAATGACCCCGAAGGACCAATAATGCTTCTGACTGAGCCAGCTTCAGCAAAGCTATGCTGCTGGAAAATAAGGTATTTAGATATAGCCACAGATGAAACTTGTGATCATAAAGATAATCTGAGCATGTCAGTGGTTCATAATGGCCACGGGTTTGGCATCATGACTGATCCCATGCACATGTAACATAAAGACCCGTCCAAGCTAGACTTTGTGAGACACATCTGTCCCTAAGAGAAGTCAGTCTCACCCAAGCAGTCGTTTATAACTGGAAATGCATTTGAAATGCAGCTCGATTCAGCTTTTGAAATTCAGCTTTTAAGGGAGGGGGAGGTTGGCGGGGGCACAGGGATGCTGTCCATAACCCTGTTCCCAAACATCACTAAGGTTGTAGGTTCAAATCCCACCGCCCTCTGTGTGTATCAGCATGCATGTTGTAACCTGTGTGGTCAGGTCAGCTGGTATCTCTAAACTGCGCAGAATGCATGAATGTGCATGTGGACGGGCATCCTGGCCAGGGCGTCCCATGCCTCGTGCGCTGGGCACCGTCCACACAGGTTTTAGGGCAGCTAGGACCTGTTCCCAGCAGAGGAATGACATCACCGCTGGGTGCATGAGCAAGGCCCTTAACCCCAACTGCTCCGGGGAGGGGCTGACCCCAGTCGTACTCTCCTGTGTAGCTGTGTCTCTCATAGAGAGGTGCAGTATGCAAAAACTGCCATAGGGATGAGTGAAGCTCCTCTGTTCTTCTCCAGCCCTTTTCTCAGTATAGCTGTGGTGGATTGATCATTACAGGAACCAGCTGCATCCCAATCATTCATTTTGATGCATATGATATGAGAGTAAAAAGGCCAGCGTCGGTGCACCGTATAGCGGACTCGTTGAGTTAGGTTGCTGTGCCTGTGGTCAGAAGGTTGCTGGTTCAAATCCCAGGGTCTGCAGAGTGATTTCATTTGTTGGGTCCCTGAGCGAGGCCCTCAGCTTCCCGTTGTTTTAGAGGCTGTCTAATCCTGGTTAGTCAAAAAAATTACATTATTTTGGATAAAAGGGTCTGCTAAATAAAAGTTAAGAATACAACATTATTTATAGACTGTGCAAACTCAGGGCCAACGCTGGTGCATCACACAGCGGAGTAATAAACACAACAGGGTAATGCAACAACACGACACTGACTTGTGTGCGCGCTGCAGACAAACAGGTAGACAGGGCCGTCCCAGCCATTTCTGACGGAGCTCTGAGTGCCTTGAAAGTCTGACTGCATATGCCAGCCAGAAGCCACAACTGCATCGGCCGTGCGAATATTCCCACCGGCCTCCGGGCTGCTTTTATGACACGTTTCCCTCTCGCATGCCATTCACCAAATTACAGGATAATTTGCTGATTCAAACAGCACCCCCCCTCCGCTGTGGTCAGCGCCCCCGTTTAGTCACGTTTCCTGAAATCGCGGAGAGCATACTTGGAAATGGCTTTACCTCAGAGACACTGTGATGTTCTGACCTTTTTTAAAATAAGGCTCCCCCCCGACTTCATGTTCACACACGGGTTAAAAAGAAACAACCATCTCCCCACTGCCCTGAAGACACTGATGGAAACATTCATTCATTCATTCATCATTTATTCATTCATTTTAAACGAGTGGAAACATTTCTGTTTTTCTGTGGCTGTTGTGGCAAGTCGACTTGTAGATCACCCTGACCTGGTATTTAGCTGTCAGATGTGGTGGTTTTTGAACATGGCTGTTTTAAACTCTCATTATGCTAAGCTCCTACCCGACCATGTGCTGCAGCACCAGACCCAGTTTGTATTACCAACGTACATGACTTTTTAAAACTGATACCTTTCCTAATTTCAATTTACTTTCTGGCTGCGGGTGACTCAAATTATTATCATTCGGATGACAAATTTTAAACGCTGCTAATAAGGACATTTTCGCTGTTAATTAACAGGCTGTACTTTTAAGGTTTGGTATTTTTTTGTGCTGCATTATTTTCAAAATAATGAAAAACACCCCGGGCAGGATGTCAAGTCATCAGGGGGCACCCACACAAACACAAACACACACACACACACACACACACAAACACACCCACACAGGCACACACCACAGGCAATTTGCAGATGCCAATTAGCCTAACTTCAGTGTACCCAGAGGAAATTCGGATGACATGGGGAGAACATGCAAACTCCACACATGTGTGCACACTCATACAGCCACAGACACGCACACACAAGTTGGTCTTCCTATCTAAATGGGGACCTTACATTCATTTCTATGGGGGAAAACTCTAATCCCAACATGACAACCTTAACCCCTACCCAGCCCTAACCTTAACCAAAAGTAACCAAACAAAATACTTTTGGCATTTTTACTTTTTTGATTGCGTTCACAGATCTTTGTGGAGACTCGCAAAATGTCAAAAAACATACAGCCTTTTATTACATTGTAGGGGGACATATATAAACCTAATGCACACACACACAGACACACAAAGGGTGTGGGATTCAAACCCACCCTGAAGGCATATTTCAGAGTATACATGTGAAATTATTTATTATGAGTTACTGGACTTTTCGGAATCAGCACGGACGCCCTGCTCAGAGCACTGATCCCCTGTGCCGCTAAAGCACAGCCCCACATTGTTACAAATGCAATAAACAACAGTCGCTAATTAGTTTTAAGAACCTGACGGGCCTGATAGGATCCTGTTAAAAGCGGCCCGTGGTCTGCACACCTCCCGTGGTCTGCACACCTGCCAGCCTTCCCACACACCGATGGACCCCCCCACACTCACGGCACTCCATACCTGTTATAGGAGAACACATAAAAGTTGACAACAGTGGAGCTCCGACAGAGAACCTGAACCCAGCGTGTGGGTTTTATCGGTGATTCTCAGGGTGGGAGAGCTCCTGGCTGACTGGAGGGAGAGAGAAAGTAGGAGGACATACTAAACGGCCATGAAAAGCTGTGTTAAGTGCCAAAGGCAGAACAGCGTCACTTACTGTCACCAGAGGGACCTTCACTCGATTTTATCACTAATGACATTTCCTCTCTTCCAGGACTGGGACATACAAACGAAATGAAGGGGTTTCTATCAGAAGTGCAGGATAAACGGAACAATTGAGAAGCATGTGCCAGTGTGTTTCCCAGGACTTGACGCTCCACGTAAGTGGAACCGATAGATAATCACAAGTGCCGGAGAAGGTGATGACGTTCAGACGGCCTGTGACAGGGCCACCACCCGCTAATGACCACTGAGGTCCCCCCCTGCACGCCCAGGGCCACGTTTTACATTGGGCCCGGCAGACGCCTTTCTTGATGGGTGACGCACGTGGCTGTCTCACAGGGAGCAACAAGCATATGGTGCTCAGTGACTCAGCACGCCGGAAAGCGTCTTGGACAAAGCCTGGGAGCAAAGGCTCACATTAATGCAATGTGCAGTATGTATGAACGCACTCACCAGGACGGGCTCCTTGTGCATAAATAATGCTCATTCTGGGTAATGTAATATCAGGTCCCATCACTGCCACACCTCCCACAATTATGTGTCTCTGATGCTTCTAAATTAAAGTGGCCCCTCCCCCAATTAGTACTGCTCTCTTTAACTTGCCATTTAGCTATCTATTCAATCCAATATATTATGCCTAATGTTGCTGTATTACAATCAACAAATTTTTACTTTGTTTCGCGTGTCCGACAGTACTGTTTGTGCTGAATTAAAATATCTGAATATTACCCATTGTGCAAAGAACGCGATCCTGTGAGCGACAGACAATTAAACCTTACGCAATACATATATTTACGGTATATGTCCATGATGGAAGTGACTCATCTTAAAGATAGAAGTGTGTGATTTCCGGCTGTACTTGGCATCCTCTTAGGGTCCAGCAGAGGTCTGCAGGCATGCTGAGACTCCACCGGCCTTGATATCGTTTTTCCATATCAGAGAGAAAGCAGGACCCTGTCTTAACATGTCTGAACATGTTACAGCCTGTAAACTTTGGCAGAACAGACTTGCACCCTTCGGTAAAGTCCTAAAAATGTTCAAAAGTAGAAATATAATATTTTTTCTTAAATTACTCTTAAATATGCCCATATGCGTGTGTGGGTTTTTTTGTGATAAGCATCATAAAATCTATCTGGCACACCACCAGTGACAAAGGAATCAAAAACCTTGCAAACCACTGTTATGTATAGTTCACATATACCTTGCACCAGGCATATAAACTTTTGCATCCAGCCCTTGTTTCACACTGTCCTGTGTTTTGTACACTTTACGTCCCACAAAACTCCTCCGCAAAACTTGTCACTTGCTGTCTATGTGTCACACCATGGTCCTGCGGAAACCTTTTTTTGTGTGTACCTGCCTGTGGATGGAATGACAGTGACGTCCGCTTGACTTGACAAGGAGCTGCGGTCATTTTTAGAACACTGACACATTGTTATCGTGCTTATTCCAGCCAGCACACACAAACTGCCTTTCGCAGTGATCACAGGTCCAGTTTATCACCTTATTTGCCTGGGGTTAGCAAGGAGCTAATTAGCTGACGGCTCATCACACAACGACGCACATGAGGATTGGTTCAGAAACATTTACCGTCACAAGCCGATTGGCCCTGAAACGATCAGATATCCCAAGTTTACCCTGCTGTGTGATTTATATGACAGGCTTTCAATTATCTCATCCATTTTCAGATTCCAAAAAAAAGGTAAATGAATGAGAGAGCGCTATCAGGATGAGGACGGTCCTGGCAAACGCACATCAAATTTCACAATAAAAGGCTCTTTGTTTTACAAGGTCAGCCATTATTCAATGTAAATCAGCAAAGTATTTTTACTAGACACTGAATCATGCCTTTAAAGAAAGTACAATAGGTATACTGCAGGTATCGATCTACCCTCTGAGAAAGCAAATCCCAGAGGATTCCGGGAAGTTAGAACGATTATGATCCCCCAGGACACCATAGCACAGACCCTGCTCACAGACAGAGCACAGCTGTCAAGGTATGCTAATCGTAGGGACATAGTCCTTCCTTACCTCAAAATTAAGCTGGACAATCAATATACGAACCATTAATGTATACGGTATATTTCCGTAAAATTGGTTTATTATGTTTATTGTCTATAATTAATAATGTGTACCATATAATACTGCTTGCAAAACAAAATAAATCATATGTACCATTCCTAATAAAATATCAGTAATATTTACTCATTGTTTCTTGATCTATTTAGTATTATGAAATTCAAAATGATGATTATCTTAATAATGTGTAATAGCTCCAATATGTTAAACAGACAGATTTATGCAGTGGTGCACATATTGCTAATCTGGGCCGAAGTGGGCCAATCAGAGTCTGAGGTTGGGAGGGAGGTACATGATTCAGGGGCAGGGTATTCGCTAACTAAATAAATACTCACCCGGCCTGTTAGACAGGTTGTGGCACACATGGGCTTCCTGGTGACTTTTGCAACTTCTCTGTGCGGCACTTAGTGTCTTGCGCAAATCAGCAACAATGGCACGTCTTGTGCCGAACTATAAGCCACTTGTTTCCTTCTATTTGAACTTCATGCTTATGAGAGTGTGTGTACACAGCTGTATGCTGCTGTGACTGTCAAAGTGTTAAACAGGCGCTTCCTGCCGCAATGTTTTAGCGTGTTATAAAGAGTGCCATAACATCCTCCAGCCTGATTTAAAATAATCCAGATATGCCCTGTGTTCCAGACACTTCTGATAACGCCAAATGGTGTTACTCTAACAAGTTGTTGCTGTTAGCGCCACTAAGGTGCAGAACTATTTAATATAAAATAGCTGCAATGTTTTTGGATTTCGAAGAAACCAGTTTAAGCCGTAACACATTTAATATGAAACCCATATGCTGCTGAGCCCATATGTGCTGAACACTGCCAGTACTGGTTGAACTGCATGGCCTTCAAGGTTTGGTTTCACCCTTGAGACAGCCCTACTTTTTCATACATGTGAAGAGCACATTTCAGGCAAGCAAGGGCTGCTGTCCAGCAGGACACCTCTCGCTTGACTTTCGGGTTCACTGGTTACGACCACATTTCCCTCCGGTGTGTGTTTTGCACATTGGATAGCAGTTATGCCACATCAGGAACTCAACAGCTCATCTCGGAGGGGAAGGGAATTGCAGAATAGTACCTAGCATTAACTTTTGTCATGCAGACAAAAAAATAAAAATTATTGTCAATAATCCCAGAATGCAACACAGACTAATTTGCATGCATGGAATATTATATTATATTATATTATATGGCGAATATTATAGTATCACTCCTGCCCTATGAAGTGCCACTCAATCTACCCCCATCCCTAACTTTGACTTCTTCACATATGCTGAGGAACCTGTAAGGCTGAGAAGGGCTGTTTTGGGGAAGAAGGATAATCAGGACCATATGACACAAGGATAGGGGAAGTAAGTAACACTATTTCGGCACGGAGGTGGAGGCAGGTTTGACAGCTGACAGAGCTTGTGTTGAATTTCCAGATGGATTAGCAGAAAACTCTCTTCCACACCAGCCCCCCATATGACTCTCACTTGTTCACCCACACCCATGTGGCCAGACACAGGCCAGACCCAGCTCCATCATGAAGCTCGCTGATGACACCATCCTCATAGGCCTGATAGCCAATGACAATGAGGCAGCTTGTGGGTGGTGAGGTTGGGGGGGAGGGGGGTAAGCTTCTGACAGAATGGTGCAAGGAAAACAGCCCCCCCCCCCCCCCAAATATCCAAAAAATTAAAGAGCTGGTCACTGACTTCAATCACGAGGAAGGTCCCCCATCAGGTCTGAACACCACCAGCAGCGCTAACCAGCTTCTGCAAGACGCACTATTGAGTTTATGCTCACTGGTTGCATAACACCAGGATACAGTGGCTCAGCACAAGAACGCGAAGCAGGGAAAACAGGTTGGTGCAGAACCGGGACACGCCTGGCTGCAATCTGGGACACATACCTGACACACTGCCTTAGAGAGACAGACTGCAGGACCCCAGTTACCCCGCCTCCTTCTCATAGACGGTACAGGGTCTTCAGGACTCAGACTTCAAGGAGTTTTTACCTTCAGGAAATTAAGCTCAACAAAACTCCGAACCAAATCCTCCTACAGCAGACACTATGATGCACTATTCCTCAGATTTTCCCCCGTTGTACCTCTTGCCATCATACCTTCTCTACCACATGTTTATTTTCTGTTATCACTGGCTGCAAAGCTCACTGTCTTGTATTCATCGGCCACTACAGTCCACGGGAAACCTGCAAATATTGATCTTCAATGTCCCATGGAGGCATGAGATTAAGAGTCTGCGAGCAACAAAAGCAAGAGTAATGTCTGATCAAGGGAAATGCACCACAGCGAGACAAAGCAAAGCGGGCTCGGGAAGGCCTATGGCTAGATGGAAGAGTCTTGGGAATAAACAGAAGCCCGTCCTCATAAGGTCAGTGTAAAGGCTCCAGCAATGTAACTGAATAGGAATCTATTGCAGGACCTGAAAGGGTGTTATTCTGTGTGATTATTTTATTATGATTTTAGGACTCAACATGGGTACAATAGAACACACAATAAGCACGTAATAATCCAACAAATACTCTTCCCTGTTATAGTTCAAATATACTTGGCATACCAGTTTCTCTACTATAGTAATATGAAATTAAATTATTTTGTGATTAAAGTAAACATGAGGAAGTTCTGCCTGAAGGTCTTTGGTAAATGTCATGCTAAAATATGACTCCATGTGTCTGATTTATCTTTGCCAACATGATATTTTGTGCAAGTTTAATTGTGTGTGAAAAATGCTTTTTCCTTTCGTGAATCTGTACTGCAAAATAATGAGTCCACCCACACACACTTATCTCACAATGGCCGGCCCATAGCGGCCACCAGTACGCTAGGAAATCCGACATTATAACCATTTATAAGTGACTGCTGAACCAGAAAACAAAAGGGTAAGTCTTCCTTCAGACCTGCCCTAACTCTGGCAGATAATTAGAGTGAGGTTATTCGGCGGAGCACAACCCAATAAGCCGGGTTATTTCTTAGTCTTAGTCTTCATTTGTGACACAATTTGCATCCATATCTTTGAACTAATTGGATGTCCTTCCGCAAAGCAGTATGAACATTAGCTGCTATATGATACGTGAGCATCTGCCCCCTGCAGTTTCATGGGCACACTGGTTAAATTAGCTACACCTGTTCTGTTCATTGTTCAGGAATAAAGCTACTACACTACACTAATGCTGCACTATGCTGCCATGTTGAGTCGGGTGTTGCTTTTCCTGTCTTGGGTAGGCATGTGTTACACACATATGGATCTGAGCTATTCTTAGTGTAAAAAGAAAAATAGCTGTTATCCTGTTACCAGGGGTATGTTAGAGGCTGCGGTGTGTGAGGTGGGGGATGCTAGATCAGCATCTGCTCATCCCAGTGGCAGTCTGGGGGCGCCTTCCAGCCTAGCGCCACCTGCTTGGTGCGTTTCTGACAGGACCGAGTGCTCAGTCTGTCTGGCCCTCGCGCTTCAGCCGTGTAGAAACTCCCACCGGCCAATGGCAATTCCAGCAGCTGCATTTCCCATGACAGTCGCATCCAGCACATGCATTACTGTACTTTATCAGCCACTTTATCAGCATATTGTTTAGGTTTTGCATTGTTTTGGACTATCTGTCTTCAGTGTCTTTGTAACTCATTGAGGCTGAATGAGCAAGCATTCCAAGGCACCTTCTGCACATAGTCAATAAAGATCTTGAATCTTGACTCCAATATAGCTACCAAAAACCACTCACCCACTCACCTGCACTCCTGCCCCCCCATGAGAGTCTGGCTGCAGCAAAGCGCCTCAGGCTACAGGTGAGATGAACATCAGCCCCTCTTACACTAATCGACCTGAATCTAGCCTGGCTTCACTCATACTCCTCACTGTCAAACATCCACAACAGGCCTGAAGAGGTCTGAAAATAAACCAGTGTATCTTTCCTGGAAATCAAGTTCTCCTACTGGCATATGTGATAGTGTCACCCTCTCTTAGGTCAAAACAGCCATGCAAACTTAATTTGTGTAGATTCAAGTTAATTACCAAACTTTTTATCTAAGTAGCTGGAGAGTGCCTTAGAATGTGCATCATTGACCCAAAGAAGAGAAAAAAGGGCAACCATTTACCAAAAAACAAACGTGCTGTACTCACCAGTGTGAAAATGGTGCCAGGACTTGAGGGTATTGAAGTCCTTTATAATACTACATGGGAACCAATAGCAGGAACTTCAGAGGGAATCAAACTTTGAAAAATTTCGTATTTTCAATTAAACAAGTGTTGTCTTAAAGGGGAAGGTTTAAAGGGAATTTAATTTTTACAGCATACATTTTTTTACTGTATATTGCAAACAAGAAAAGTACCTTATTTTTTGTTTCTGTGTTTGTTTCCACTTTTTAAGTCCTGTATTGTTTCATTGATTTATATTTTTTGTACCTTTATGGCACTTGTACACATGGTTAACAATGTCTTTTTTTGCTTTTTTTCTAATAAAAACCAAAGTTTCTCTCAGGCTGCTTCTTCTGAGCCCTGTCACACCATGGAAGGACTGAACCTTGAACACAATGAGGAGCTTGATCTTCTCATTAAGTGGCTTAGTGGGGTTCACAGTAGCGTGCAAAAAAAAAAAAAAAAAACTACCCATCATGGGTTTGATCACAGTCTGGCAGGCGCTCAATAGGTGCCACGGTCCTTCAGAAGCCATTGAAGCTTCCTGAGAAGTTTTCAAGAGCGTTGGCAGCAGTAAGGGCTTGGAGATTTGCTGCTTGAAGTAAAGGCAGCAGGGTATGAAGGTTGCTCAGCAGGTCTCCACCAGAGCAATGTTTCCCAACCGGGTCCTTGGGGACCCCCAGACAGTTCACATTTTTGCTCCCTCCCAGCACCCGACGGGATTAAAAACGTGGACTCTCTGGGGATCCCCAAAGACCCGGGTGGGAAACACTGCAATAGAGGGATGACTGTCAGCAGGGAGAAGCCACTTTGGGCCGCAATGGAGAACCAAAAGTGAAGGAACGGTAAGGGGGATTCCATGTGATGTATTTTCCGTCTTGTCATCTGCAGTCACGCAATTTCATGCGGCACAGTTTCACTGAGGAATGGGAGGCCCCCATGCTCACTGGGGAAAAATCAGGAACCTTGATTAAATCTCGCTTATGTTCATTTTCCTGTACTGGGCATCCATGCTGTAGGGACACTGCTCTCTCAAGGTGAGCAAGGGCACTTTGAAAAGGCTTTGAGAAACCACCTGAGCAAATAGCTTACAAGCTCAGACTCAACAACTCATCTTGGCTGAACACAAAGTTATCATTCCTGGAGTGTGACAATTGTACCTCATAAATATAACGGCATTTGGCTCACCTGTCACCGAGTTTAACGGGCAAGACCTTGGGCACATTTCAACACTATGTACCTCCAAATGTACAGTTGTTTGTAGGGAGGTAAATAGTTCTTCAAAATATGCGGACTGTTGCTGGAAAGATCTTTGACATACAATGTCTGACACATGAGGTAACATTGTTCAATACTCCATACTCCATAAATAAACTTTGGAATCAGAGAAACTTGTAGAAGACAAGTGATTTAGCGAGGAACTTCCCTCAACGCTGATGATTCCTAAAAACAAGGACAGGTCCTAGGCATTAATCCACTGAACCTGTCACTCCTCATACTGTTAAAGACAAGATCCCGTTTCTCCTCCTGTCAATAGAAGCCTGATTTGTATGTATAAGGTGCAAACTCAGGGAAATGGCTAACACCATGCATGGTGGTTTCTGGTTTCAGGCTTGTCAATGATTTCTGCTTGTTGGGAGCCCAAAACTCCAGCATTGTCATTTGTAACGCTACCTCAAGCCTTTGGGAGAGATACCTATACACAAATGAAATGTTTCCATGTTTAGTCGAGACTTTCCCCCCGTGAAGTGCAACCTGCCAGAGAAGAGCCCTTTACATGATGAGTTCAATCCTCTTAAAGCTGCTACCACCGTCAGCATCCAGGTCACCCTGTCTTTAGAGGGCTTACATCTGACGCCTAGAAACGGGATGAGCCCCTTGCCAGCGAGAAGCATAAGGTATGGTAACCATCGAGGAACTCAATTCAGCATCTCCAAGAATCACATTTCCGGTGGCTTTTCTCAGCTTCTCTGATGGATCAATCATGCTTACATTAAGATCTCACAGACAGGGTTCAGGCACAGGATGTAACTGGGTTCATTATTGCTTGAAACAGGAGTTGCTCTAAAACTCACTATTCTAAGGCATTGTTGCATTTTTGTGTTGCTGTTCAGGGGATTAAAATGGTGGTGTAGGTAATCAGCAAGGAGCTGGAGGGTGCTTAGCTTTACATTAAATAAATCAAGTAGATTGATGGTTTAAATCCACGGCTCTGTATAGTGTGTTCGGCTGGCAGCAAGGGCAAAACATGGGAGCCTTCCTCAGGACTTTACAGCCGGCAGATTGTAGAACAAGAACAGACCTTGTGATTCATTTTTGTCTCATGGCAACCTACGCCTACCCTGCACATTCATGTGCCAAGTTAACCTCAGATATGATGTGTTGGTCATCTGACACTGTCAGCTTACCAGCTGTGGTAGATGCTCTGGGCTACACAATCCAGGACTGTTGCTACACTCGCACATGCTGGCCATGCCTTCATGCTAACGGCTAATAAGAGCCCTTGCCACCGTTGGCTCAAACCCAGTTCCATCGAAACTCTTGTCGAAGTGGAGCCTGACCAGATAAGAGGCAGCAGCCTTCTTACAGCTACAGAGACATACTCATAGGAGACCAAATTCCTTCAGAAGCCAAAGGCGATCGGGAGTCGGTGCCCTTTTGGCAGACTTGAGCCTTTTGTCGGGTAACACGGTATAATCGGAGCTGGAGGACGAGCAACAAAAGGCCAACTCATAGCAGACAGGCCACACCTAGTGACTGTACCTGCAAGGTATATCTCACAACACTCCTTGTTAGGCACAATGTCAGGAACTAGCAATACTTCTTTAGCTCTCTGGTTCTCTAATGTAATGCACTGCAGGATAAAAGGCACTCAGTGAATATCAGCAAAAAGCCAAAAGTGGACTCTGGATTCAGATTCAAGAGAATTTATTGTAATATGCACTGAGAACAATCAGTCACGCTATGCAATGAAAATCTTACTCCGCGTGCCCTTCCAGCCACCGGTGAACACAAATACAAAATTAAGGTACTTTAATAAATAACTAGGTAAGTGCAATTATGATGATTAATATGTAAGCAGCAGTGCAATATGAACATGCAAACATATAATTTGTGATTGTGATTGTGAGTGGTATGTATTGTGCGTGTGTGTGCGTGTGTGTGTGTGTGTGTGTGTGTGCGCGTGCGTAGGTGGGTACAGCATTATAGAATCAGCGTTCTGGGCATGACTACATCCAGGTCACAAGGGTGATTTCACCACTGCCAAATTACCTTCTGATGTCACTGTCCTTGAGTGCCGTGAACTTTCTCTCTCTCTTTTCTTCACCCTGGTTATGTTCCTGCTAGAAAACCTTCCACAGATGTCCTATCCAGCCTGCCCCATAAAGATTGCATTAAATAACATTTTGTTGAGTGACTGATTGAAGGAGATGTTGAGGCAGCCTTTCCAAACCCACACACCCCATATCACATACAGTATAAGTGCAATCATCCATATGCATCCATATGCATGTAGCATTAAAACTCACAGGGGTCGTTACTTTGATCATTTCAAAGGGGAACCAAACCCCTCATTATACATATGAAACTCTGCACTTCAGTTAAGGGCTTTAGATAATGCCAGACTTTAATTATATACATTTCATTGGATACGTGTAAAAAACTGAAACAATTCTGCTGAATGTCAGAGAGTAATTTGCTCTTTATTGAATGCCTGGTTATGGGAGATTATGGAAATGCAAGTGATGTGTTTTGATAGGCCTGGTTATGAATACGTACTGAGATGAAAAATGTTAGTAAAACCTTATATAACTACCTCCAACACTATCTCATGCATACATAAAATGTTGCAATGTAATTAATCATCTTTTATAGCTTCTTATTAAAGATGACCTCTTTTATACTGTGTACTTAACCACTGAATAATAGTAATTGAGTGCAAAGCACACACAGTACAAAGGAAAATCATAATTATATGAGTAATAATAATAGTAATGCCTAATGTGCAATAATAATGAATGTGACACTGCAGCAATGTATAGTTATGCATGATGATGTCTTACGCAATGTTTACAAATGCATTTCTCATGTTCCCATGTTTACATGTAAGCATGTCCACGCACCCTAAAAAGTAGTTTTACATTACCATGTATTTCCTAAACTGGTTATGCTTAAGTTATATCAAAAGGTTTGTTTGTCTGTTAATAATTCTCAGCATATTGCCCAAACCACAGGATTAAACTTGCCTGTTTCCAAGAATGATGTTTCTACAGCGAGCAATGCTATTACTCAAAGCATTGAATTTCCTGCAAAACATAGCTTTCGAATCTGGGCTGTGCATTTAGCCAAAATGTTAGCATAATATGAATGAATTACACTGTCATTTTTTTCTCTTTTATTAACATCTGTAAATATTTGCATAGAAGATTATTTTTCTTCATGAATATCAAGTTAAAACGATCAACCACAGAATGTAAACAGCGCAGGCACTGTAGTTCGTTGTTAATATTTTGTTAAGAGATTGTTGCAAGGAGCTTCATAAGAATTCCCTCGAAGAGCAACGCGAGTATTCATTTGTCAGTTTGGTGACAGCTTTGAAAGGTCTCATCGTACCAGTGCTTCCATCGTGCCAGATGGTCTATGCATGGAGCTGCAGGTCCTTTAATTGACGTCCACACCTCTGGCCCAGAACAGCATTTCAGACCAAACCCTGGGGCTTCCCACCTGTAATGCCTTGCAGACGTGGAGGACCAGTCCCCTGCAGCTGTTTCTGGGCGATCTCCGGAGAGGCCGAAAATTTAATTTCTGTTTTCATCTCCCCTTTCCATAAACGAAAAATATGTATATATGCTTTCGAGTCCCTCTGAGCATTGGCTAGGTGGAGCTCTGCCAATGATCTGTCAACCGACGGCATCGAGCCGCAGGCTTGTTCCTACCGCCATTAATAACCAGGATGCTGTGCAGATTCAGGCCTGCAAACCCTCTTAATAAATTAACCAGCAGTGAAACGTGTTCCTTTGGACTAACAAATAAATGTAAAAGGTGCCGTTTCTTGCTCCACAAACACATAGTGAACCTTTAAGTCCCATCAAGCATGCTGTTGGTTTTAGTGCACAATTTAAGGATGCACCTATTTTTTACGTATTGTTTTCTTTTTGTTTAGTTGACCGTAGAAAAGCTTGCTGATCCCAGTCTAAACATAACACTGACCTCCTTGCCCGAAGGAATCCGATATGAAGGTGTAACCCAATAATGGCTACATCACTGCTTCACACATACTGAACAGAGGCTGAAAGGGGACCTTTGTCTTCCATCACTTACTCACATAGCGACACCTGGGTTTGTTTTGGGGGCTACTTGATACCACCCATGTGCAGTGAACGTAAACTAAAAACAAGACTTTATTCGCAAAACAAACTGCCCTTAGCAAGGCCACTGTGAAATCTGTACTTATCTGACAACCACAGACAAACTCCTCTAAATTAATAACAACCAGGGATAGTCAACGATATTCTGTATAATAATAATATTAACCTTTCCATTTGAATACCGCACACTGGAAATAGTTCAGGAAAGTTGGATTGTGGTATAATTTATATCTCTCAAATACACACACAATGTATGGCGCGCCCGAGCAGTGGGACTTTGCTGATTCGTCACTTCGCCGGGGAAGTGATTTATACTGTGCTGAAAAGAGTAAACGCAGGCATCTTTAAAGCCGTTTCCTGCATATGGTCCTGTGTATATCCCTTCAGGACCTTCTACGTTCTGTGGAGCCTTGTGGGAGCTAGTGGGTTCGGTACATGCAAGGCCTTTCAGCCTCGTAAATGTGAGAAACAGTTACTTAGCGATGCTTAAATTTGGCTTCAATACACTGCAGGGGCGACTCTAGGATTTTTGAAGGTGGGGGTGCATAAGACGGGCCATAATTCATAGAGGGGGTCAACCTCATCATTAGCCAATGATATGTTTTGGAATGGTGAGTGTCAGGTGAGAGGGCACTCTGGGGACCAATCGGCTGTCAGCAGAGGTCGGTGTCCCCGTGGCCACACCCCTGACACACTGAGGATTTCCCCAAAACTGCTCTTCAAAATGATTAGTAGCACAGTCCCTTTGTGTAAACAGAAGCTGGGGGGCATGCCATTCCATCCAATCACTATTGGTATCCAGCTCGCTAATCCAGCTAAGTGCTGCTTGGTGCCTCTTTTCCGCTTTTACATGAGCTGTATGCTCATTTGCTCTCAGTATGAAGTGGCCAGTTACCCCCCCACCGAGACGTGACATCCATGCCAGCTTGGCAGCGCTGTGAAGAGCCCACGTATTTTCACTCCGTAGGCTGCCGGTTCCATTGAGGGACATGGCGCTCTTAGATGGGAGTACTATTAGGAGTGCTATTAAGTCAATTCAGCTGGCCGCTCTATGGGCGCCCAGCTGACAGTGAAACAATGAACCCCGAGATGAAAGACACGCAAAGAGAGGTTATGCGGTGGAGGTGGGGGGGGACGGGGGGGGCACACGTCTTCTTCTTGAAATCAGCCCTTTCAAAAGCCTGCAGAGAGCGTTTTCTTGCATTACTAGCTTTTTGTTCAAGTATTGAGCTGTCCTACTCAGCATGCAGTACAATTTGCATGCCTGGTTTCCTTCACATACTCTATATTACACATAAGCACAAATGCTGTCTGCTAGTGCTTTTGTTTTCTCGTCGTATTTTAACGGACAAAATATACTTGTATTACTTACAGTGTTACTTGCAGCAGCCTGCGGTTCTTTGCAGCTTTGACCCCTGTATGTGCTGAATGTTTCTGGTTTCAGTGTTTCACGGAGCAGATGTTTTTTTCAGCTCGTCCTAGACGTGAAGCCAAAATGCAAATAACTTGTCAGCGAGATCGTATCTCATTAAAAATGCGACGGTCAGCTTTTTGGCTGCTTGGGTGCATATGCTGGGTCGGGTAAAGTCAGGCTAATATAAAATGTTATAGATTATTATAACAAATTTATGTTTGTCTCTTTAATCGGACTGAATAGATACCTTAATAATGGCAGCATTACGGGTCATGATTAAATCGCTGGTGTACGTGTGACTCCAACTGTCCGAAGTCAGATGCAGAAGGGGTTAAAGCAAACAGGGCAGGGGGGAGAGATTTGTGAGAAATTTCCCCGACCCCCGTTCTGAACCCACTAAGCCCTTTGGTCTGGCCTGGGTTGCTGAGCTAAGATTTCACTCCCGACAGGCTGAGCGAGTCATGAGAGAGACAGGCTGGCCTTAATGGAAACCTGGAGGGCAACACACAATCTGGCTGCGAGGCAGAGTTGTCTAGCTCCCTGGGACAACACAGACGTGGGGGGGCATCTTGCCAATGCAGTCTGCCCTGTCCCAGCACAGTGAGACTCCCTGCCGATTCAATTAGGAGAGAAAAATGCCAAACAGTGCAGAATGGTGCCAATGCTAAGTGACATATAAAAGTATGACTACGCCCATCATAGCTACGAATATCGATGCTTATAAGACACAGAAAGCGTCTTCATCAAAAATATCTGATCCCCGTTACATATTTTACATTAAAGCATTTGAAAATGAAACCTAGGCTCACCGTAGCCAGCTGTACAAACAGGACTTGAGTTTAAAAAATGTAAATGCGTGTTTGTGCAGCAAACGGGCAGAATAGGGATGTCATTTAGGCGTGTGTATAAATAAGCCATTTAGACGGGTAACGTGTGCCGGGTTCAGAAGGTAATGTTTGTCTAATGCTAAGTTATTCATGCCTGAATTGTGAGGGGGGCATTTATATTACATTTGGATTCCAATTAATCTCACCACAATTGGGAGTATTTAGAACTTCAAGGCCCTGAACCGTGCAACCACTGATTGAGCTGGGCTTGGAGCTAGACTTGGCATCACTGTGTGTTTTGGGTTTAAGTCGCAAGAGGGACTCTGCAGTAGTACTTGTGAGTTGGGTACTTAACCTGAATTGCCCCATTTCATATATAATCATATGCATAAAAGTGAGACTGTAAGCCTGCACTTGTAAGATATTATCAGTTGTTTGCCCCGAAAAAGCAAAGAGTCATGGATAAATTCATCATGTGATTGTAAAAGATCTTCGACGGGTAACTTGTATAAAGTTTTCAAAGACTAATGGGAAGCAGTGACTGCTATGCTGCTGTTACTTCTGCTGAGTTGAGAGTTTGTCTCCTTCTGAGAGGATCCTGATCGTCTCCTTGGCTCTAAGTAAAGCATTTTTAAATAATGCCCATTAAGTGCCCAGCATGTTTTGATTCACTGAGGATCTCTTTTGCAGTCCTGGAGTAGCCAGTATAGGTATACCCTCACTAAAAAAAAACAAAAAACCTTGCATTTTCATTTGGCCTTTCTACTGAATTTATCACCATGGCAACAGATCCGTTCAACATGATATGATGTCCTCCTTAGACTAAGCCTGAAGCACATTTTCCTCATCCATATTTTCCAGCCTTTCAGAATTACTAATAGTTGAAGATGACCAGCACGTTGGTGGAAGGATTCAGTGGTGGCCTAATGGTTAAAGCTGTGCACTTGTAATTGGAACATTGCTGGTTTGAATACCTAACCAGCGAGGTATCCTGAGGAAGGTAATGCTCCCTTGGTGCTGAATTAGCTGTCTCCTGCTATGTGACACATGGGTTAAATGCAGAGGATATATTTAATTGTTGGGCACTGTGTGATATGGTGTGTCAATAATGACAACTAATCACTTTTCTATCTACTAATTCCTTTTCTATCACAAGATGCTTTTATGAAGCCCTAGTGGGAGACAGTCATCAGAAGGTTGCTGGCTCAGGTCCCCTGGCCTACTGGCTACTCATGTCACCAGAGTTCACTCCCCAATTGCTCCATGGACACTGGCTGACCCTGCTCTCTCATTCCCACTTGTATGACACTTTGGACAAATACATCTGCTTAATTAAATCTAATTCATAATGATCAACTGATGTGTTTGAGCTGCGTAGCAACACTTTGCCACTTTCTTGTAGGGAGGTGCCTTGGTGGCCAAGGGACACTCAACACTTGCCTAGAAGACTGAAGAAGGCCTCTGTCGGAGAGTGAAGAGTACAGACAGTACCGGTGTGTCATATGGGCAACATTCATTTAATCTCACAGGCTGGGACACACATAATGAATTTAATGCCATGTCATTCATGGTAATTGTTGAACAGACTTGCTTGTTGACAAAGGCGCATCAGTTAAATGGCGATATTGGCTGTGTGAACTCTGAGATGGCTTCGTCCCAGAACATCTGACACTGTTGCCATGAGACAGCGGGGTCAGCATCTGCAGAATGGTGACGTGAGTCATTTTCAAAATGGGTCACTCTCAGCCACTTAGTATCTTTAAGTGCGGAAGAGTTATGGACAAAGTGGATGCTTCCTGCCACCAGCGGGGCACGTCAAAGGAACTAATTCATCGTAATCACAGACTATTATGAGTTCTTTCATTTCTTATAGTGATTTATGTTTTTTAAATCCTGAGGTGTTCTTATTTGAAAGTGCATTCAATTATGGTCCTGTTTTAAATGAGGTACCCTTGTCACTGCTTCAGCTATAATGGCATTCGAATTCTTACTTATGAAAGTCTTTACTGAAACGCAACCAGCTTCAGTCCTTAGTTGACTCATAAAAATCACTGTCAGTCTGAAGACATGACCAAAAAAATCACTGTCAATGTGAAGGCACGATTGTAACCATTTCCATTATTTCATCTATAAACCTACAAAACATTTTATTGACCATCCCATTCTTAGGTGAAATGGCACAGACTGCTAAGACTTTACACATAAGCAGTGAACTCCGTTCTTTTCCAGGCAGATCCTCCTTACACCTGCAAACAGGACTAAGGGTTATCAGCATGCTTTCAAGCTGTCAGGCTAATGCTGACAGGCTAATGCTAGCATGCTAACACTGGCAGGCTAACCCTAGCAGGCTAATGCTGGAAGGTTAATGCTGGCATGCTGATGCTAGCAGGCTAACGCTGGCAGGCTAATGCTGGCAAGCTAACGCTGGCATGCTAATACTGGAAGGCTAATGCTGGCAGGCTAATGCAGACAGGCTAATGCTGGCAGGCTAACGCTGGCATACTAATACTGGATGGCTAATGCTGGCAGGCTAATACTGCCAGGCTTACACTGGCATGCTAATGCTGGCAAGCTAACGTTTTCAACAAGACATATTTTAGACATATTTTAGCATAAGGATATTCATATGATGATCAGCTCAAGCTGTTATTTAAACAATTCTTATAGTCAAAACCATGATTAAACTTTAAAACACAACACTTTCTGGTCACTATGTAGTACCTGATAGGACCCCCTTTCACCTCTAAAATGGCTTCAAGGGTTGATAAGTTGTGTGTTTAGAAATGCCTTTCTGCACACCACCACTGTACTGAGGTGTTATTTTGCACTTGTGGCCTTCCTGTTAGCTATAACAAGTCTGGCCATTCTCCTTTAAACTGTCTTATTATCAAGGTATTTTTGCCCACAGAACTGACTCTGACTGGAGGTTTTTGTTCAGCACACTATTTTTTGTAAACTCTAGACACAGCAGCGTGTGAAATTGCCAGGAGGGTGAATGTTTCACAGATGATGGAACTACTGTGTCTGGCACCAACAGTCACGAGATCAGGCATCTTAGCTGTGCTAATGCTTAGCCAAACAGCACCTGAATCTGTGCGATGCTGCCTGTATTCAGTTTCAGGCATATGATTGGCTGTTTTATCTTGGAGCGACTCAAGAAAATAAAACTGCAGACACGTGGCAATGTCCTTTTCTCAGAATGACATCGATTTCTTTTTGCTGTTAGGGTCACGGTGACTCAGTGTTTCTTAGAAAGCAGTGGCAGTGATGCAGATCTCGCACAACTGCCAGACTGAATGTAAAACTAAAATTTTTCATTGTTACAGTGATTTCTGGCACATTTTTGTGGGTTTCCTGTTGAAGTCAAAACATGGAGTTTTTGACCTGCTGGTGTTGTAGTTGTGTGTGTGGCGTGATGGACTGGCATCCATGTGCCCTGTGCTTACTGGGCTCCAGACTCTCTGCGACCTTTCATTGATAAATAGTTATGGGAAATCAATTGAATAAATAAAACAAAAAACAACATAGCGTAGCATAAGACATGTTTTTCCATCTGTGACTGAGAAATAATGACAATAGTTATTTCTGAGTCAGTAATAAACTTCTTTTAAGGTTTAAAAAACCGAGGTGTCACAAAAAAAACAAGTTAATCAGCTCTTCGGGAAAAGACCGGACAAGCTAATTCAATCGTACAGCAAATTATCGAGCAGATGAAAAGCTAGACAAACTTATAAATACTTACATTATACAAAAAGAACATTATACATTAAACCCCATAAAACAGCTTCATATTTAGTCAGGTAATTCAGGTTTCCTGCATTTCACTGCATATCTTCCCACAGCAGCCCCACCTTGGGACCTGACGCTGCAAATTTCACTGTCCGCTGTGTTCTCTGCTGTTGCTTTTATTTAAATCTGATTAGGATGCGCACTGTAGTACTACATTAAAAATTCTATTTTTATACACAGTGAAGTTCTTGTACTACTTTGAACAGCTCAGACAACATGTACGGGGTAATCGGGCACGTATAAAGTCCTAGTACTTATAAGACATTGCCAAATGACAGTGTAGCCTTTGTTCAGTTAAGTACCTGGCTGTACGATAAAATGTCTTTAGCATTTTGCATTATTTAATGTGAAGATTTGAGTATAATCTGACCATTCGCTTTATGTTTAGCCATCTGAGCAAAGCAGGAAAACAGCAGGACCTAGTGTGTTCTGGCGAAAAGCATGAAGAAACAAGCAACTTTAGTGACCTTGGACCACTGGTGGGCAAATTTATGCTGTCTAAAAATATACATCGCATTTAAAAATGTGATGCTACTAATAGTTAAGGACATGACAATTTTGGGAAGCACCAGCTAACACTTTACTCTTTCCTTTCATAGCCCAGAGCTATGCTTAACTCCAGGGTAAAGCTAGCTGAGTGATAGCTTAGCCTAAGGCTAACTTAGCCTGGTATCATAGACAAATGTATTATCTCCAAGTTAAATGCTTTCAAGCCACCATGTCTTGGATGATTCCTGGGGCTAACCTTGACAATCTTCTGCTAACTACCCTCCAGAACTGTGAAATGTCACCCAGTCACAAAGACGTGTACAGAAATAGAAGAGTTAGAAACGGTTATTTACAACAAAGTGATATTTAATTGTCTGCTTTTATCAAATCATATTTCTGGATGTCAGTAACACAGTGGTAATTTTCAGTCATGGGTATTTATAAGCAAGCCCATAGTGTTACATAACTGCCATTTATGCAGGGCTGGCAAACAAAGTAAACAGAGAGGATCCAGTGAAACCTTCTAGCAGAGATTACCTCAAAGACCAACTGCTGGTCAGTCTGCAAGGTATAAAATACTTTAAAAGGGCAGCAATGCTTAAAACAGTCACCCAGACTTATCAAAGAATGACTGCTCTACAACAAGCTAGTCAGCTACATTTCTTCTTGACAAATATCTTTAGCAAATACACATAATTCATATTTTAAAAATTAAATGTCCGGAAAATATACATCCATCCATCGTCCACAAACTCTTATCCAGTACAGGGTTGAGGTAAACCAACAAAATATATTAAAACATTATTTTTGGACGTTATTCAGAAGCCAGACCAGCTACCAACGTAACTAGCTACAGGAGATGAACCAAGACCGTTATTCTGAACTTAACACAAGGCTACATTATGCTAAATGTAATTTAATAAGCTGAAGCTGCAAGGTAACAGTAGAAAAATATTAATAAAACAGCGTACTTGGAAAACAAACTTCCACCCAAAGATTCATCCATTCAGTGTCCATTACTATTTATTCAATGTAGGATTGTGATGAACCTAGAGTTTGTCCCAGAAAGCACAGCGGGTACAGGAGGACAACTCTTAAAGGATACCAGTCCAACATAGGCCACGAGGCAAGAAACACCCAGGACATGATGGCAGTCCAACATAGAGCACAAAATGGGGTAAACCCTGGACAGGACACCAATCCAACATAGGGTTTAAAGATAGGGTGCGCCCTGGACAGGATCGAAGTCCAATATAGGGCTTGAGGCAGGAGGACATCACGGAAAACCTTATACAGTAGTACTGGGCAAAAAAAGTAGCATTTCATGGGAATTTTCACCCTGAACATGCATGAACATAAAGGAATGTTAATGCGCAGAGGTGCCCATTGTGCTGTCACAGCCAGCTGTGGTGAATGGAGCCTCTCCGTCTGAAAAAGCGAGTGCAGGAGTATATGGCTGGCATCTGATATTTAATCTCACAGCAATTTCAACAATGTGCCACCCCACCCCTCACTTCAGGTGCGTGTGGGGGTTTCCTCCCACTTTAACAGGGATAGAGTGCATTCAGATTATCAGTCGCAAAGCCAGGCCCCGCATGTCAGCGTCTCCTTCATGACTTCTGCAGTTGGGGCCCTGAGGGTCAGGGCTAGGTGTGGGGGGCCAAATGCGGGGTCCAACCGTGGGGGCCCGCCGGAGGTAGCATTTCTTCCAGCAACAGGACGTCGCTCTGAGAAGAGGGCGCCATCTGACCCTGATCTGTCTTCTGGCATGTCGCTCCCGGGGGTGTGTTGCTAGGCAGACTCCCCGAGTGCTGCGAGCGAGATCCAGAGAGCCAGAGGACGCATTGAGTGCTGGCCAAAATGTCCCCTCAGTGTTCAGGCAGACGTGAGGCTTGTGTAAACCATTTTTCACCACAAACTCACTACAGATGGACAGGTATCATAAGGAAAATCATTTTAATTTCCCTAAAGATAACATTCATTATTGGCTGGTAGTCTGTGACTCAGCAGATCAGGCCTCTCTCTGCCTCTGAATGGAAGGTCACCGGGTCAAACCCTGGGCCACATTTCCTCTGGGCCTATGTGCAAGGCTCTTTAGGCACCTCCCCCATCCATAAACGAATGTTCTAAGGGTGCTGGGTAAAGGACCAACCTCGCACTCAGACCCAATGCTTCACTTTCACCACTTTCGTTTTATGTGTGTCGACGTCTTCAAAAAGAATAAGATGGGATTTGTGGAAACTGATACATTCCAATGTATCTGTTCTTGTACAAATGGCAAATAAGTCAATATTCCATGATGCATTTCTTTTCACTGTTTAAGAGGATAGTCTGCAAATCTGCCATAATTACAGGGGGAAAAAAAAAAGCTTTTTCAAAAGCTTTAATACGGAAAACGAGTTTGCCGAAGACCAATCTCTCTGGCATTCTTGCAAAAAAAGGCAAATAAGCATCTTTATATTTCCCTGAAAAATTATGGCTGTAGCACATGACTGCGAATTAGATTCTACTTTAAATGATTACAATAAACTAATTGCAGGTTTCATTGTTTTCTGACAGGTATAAACAAATATCAATAGAGAGCTTGCATAATTAGGCATTATGCACTTTGATTACAAAGGGCTATACCTCTTACCCTCATCATCGATTTTCTCAAATTAACAGTAAAAAAATGTCTATTTCAACAAGCACAAAATTTGACTTCAGAGGAGTTCACAGCTGGAGTAAAGCCCTTCAGCCACAAAACCTACCTCACGTGCAAATGTACTAATATTTTTTTCCCCAAATTTCACTCTGTTCCTTGCTAAGTCAACAGAGCACTCAAAGGACCCTATAAGCAATTTGATCAAACGCCTTTGGCTTTATTTAATGTAAACAGCGAACGAACTGCATGCTGGATGCAATATGAAAGCTATTTCCACCCCCATATGACTGCGATTAGAGTGTAATATTTCAATTATTACTGACAGGTACACTTTTAAGTACCGAGAGCTATTTACTTCCTTGGAAAGAAAATTCTTTAAAAGGAATGATTCTGTTACAGGCTTCCTTTCAACTTTCTTCCATTTCGCAGATATATTTAATGTAAGTAATGTCAATGTCAGTTTAAACATGGCCTTGTTATCATGCTTTTCCAGTTTTACGTCATATTTATTTATTTTATTGGATTTATTTATTCAAAGTCACATTCAACTGAGCACATGGGCTCAGACAGCCCCTGGAGCAAGTGGGGGTTAAGGGCCATACTAAGGGCCCAACGGTGACATCACTGCCAACCTTGGGATTTGAATGCGTAACCATCCTATCACAGACACAACGTCCTCACTGACTGAACCGCACACACCAGGACGCCCTGGCCTCCTCGCGACCCGACACGCAAAACATGACGGCTCCCCCTACTGCAGATCAGCCTGGCAATGATGTTTTTGCTAAGAAAAGCAAAAAAAAGTGATATGGCAACGATGTATTATATATAGTGGTACAGCTGCTAGATGGATGTGGCGTGGTGTTTGCATTTCAGTCATCGTATAACATTTCAGCATTCTTCTATCATTTCAGGAAGTTTGGCGTCCCTGAGAATGCCTGCCCATTCGAGGTGGCTGGGCGGCCAGCACAGCCAAGCAGACTAAGAATTAGGTGCCGATATTCGGCCGACTGCCTCCAGCTTATGTCCCTTAAATCCGAACAGGCTATTCTCGCTTTCAGCCTGACATATGGCCTGCCTTGACTGTAACACTAATACGTGGCCATGTAAATATTTTATCTGCAAAATAAAGGCAAACATTCTGCTGTTGACGTCCCTGGATGCAGTGCTATTGTTGTCGTTCTGCAGATGAGATGCAGCTGTTTACTCCAGTCTTTCTTTTCAGTGTAATTTTTTTTTTTTATTTCCCACGTGTAATTTGCCCGTAAGCCACTTTGGATGAAATGATTCCTGAATGAATGGAACCTACTAATTATGTACAGACGCATGTGCAAACTTGGGCAGAGGGCTGTGGGCTTTGCTTGCTCCCTGTGTGGCTGCGCACGTTTTCTTCATGGGAAATTTGATTTCCTCTACCTGTTTAAAAACATGAAATTAGATAAATGAATCTCTCCGTATTGAGTGTATGTGTATGTGTCCTGTGATGTTCTGGTATCCCAGTCCAGCTGTCCCATCTTGTGCTTCCTGGGATAGGATCCAAGCTCACCATCAACCCTGTGGTTTTGTAAGATGGATAGATTAATAGATGGATAGATAAATGCGTGAATGTATTGCGGATGTCATCCATTGTCTCGTCCTATGAGTATCACTAACACAAAGCGACGTCTCATGTATTAGTTAGAATATTTAACATGATAGGAATATGCATTATAATACGCAATATATCTTATATTGTATTACAGGAAATATTAAGAATAGCATTCATACTGGCTGAGACAGGCAGAAAGTCACAAGGGTTCCCGATCTTCCCATCTGTCTTTGAGGGCTGTATATCGTTTGAGAGTTCCTCTGGCCTGGATTGGGCCACCCCCCTCCCCCGTGCAGGAGCACACCGCTGGCTCGTGCAGGAATGTGGGTCAGAGCTCTCCCTCCCAGATCAGCTGCACTTTCCAAAACAGCCCGCAATCTGCCGCCACCCCGACTGGTCCCCCTCTGCGTCACCATCCTCCTACATCTCCCCTGCTCTCTGAATTTCAATTTCAGTTTTTTTTACGTAGTGCCTTTCACAACACAGTCACCCCAAGGCACTTGACAAGAGTGTGCAGCAAACAACTATTACACCATTTATACAGAATGGTGCATGAAACAGAGAAAAGGGGAAGAGGGAAAGACAGAATGATAGAAGAAAGCCCCAAGACAAAAGAGGAGATGAGCGAAAACTCCCAAGTAAGGAGGAAACCCCTCCAGACATGCTGACACTTTCTTAAAAGTGTCATTTTTTAACCAGGTTTCAACAAACCAGCCAGGGATTGACCTTTTACTGGCATGATAACGCTAATGCAGTGTTTGTCAATCTGGTCCTCGGGGACTCACAGTCGCTCCATGTTTTTTGCTCCCTCCCAGCTCCCTGCCAGACTATTCACATTTTTGTGCCCAGAGTCCAGCAGGCTGGCTATCAAACGAGACTTTGGAGAGTCCAATTCTGACTGCACTGTCTCATTTCACAAATTATACGGGCAAAAAAAAAGAAAAGAAATCCTGACCAGGAGCTGGGCAGCTGATGATCAATACAAACACACCCAGACCTCAAGGAAATGGAACCAATTTAATTTCATAGCAACGATGTTCAAAAATGATCAATTAGCAAAAATAATCAGCAATGACACTTAATTGGCTTTGATAACATTCACTGGACTTTATACTATAAAAGTCACGTGACTATAAATCAATACATATTCCATCCTAAAATTTATCACATCCTGAAAATATAATATTTTAGGTCAAACATTGAACAAGTGACTTTGAAAGACTTGATAAAACTGTATCCTAAAAAATTAATTACATAAATGATGTCACCTTTGAACTTTTAATAAAACAGCATGAAGGAAACATTGCATTTGTAAAAATCCATTCAATGTTTTTATAACAATTTTAATTTAAATGATACATGTCAAATAACTTTACATTGGTATAAAAATATCACTATTGCTTAATGATTTTATAAAATTTTACATCACTTTATAAAATTTGTTTATTTGTATTACTTTAAAACTATGCATGTTATGTTTTTCTCTTTTGATGAAGTATGCTCTACTGGGCCTTCAAAACGTTACAAAAACAGCGATGAAACGGCTCTCTTGTTCGCTGGGCCAGAATGAAATGAGAACCTGCAGCTTCGCACTCGGCGGTTCGCAGGAGCGCCTTCCCAGCCATCGCCTCGCGGTTCATTACCGTAATCCATAAATTCTCTTTGGGCTCTTTGTTCGGGACTGCCGTAAATTGGGCGTGGGAGGCTGGCGCGGCCGCCCTTTGCACAACGCCGCACATCTGGTACAGAGCAAACCACAAGTACTCCTTTTCATCTCTCGCCATGAGGAAAAGGCCCTTTTCATCGTTGACGTCTGATAAACAACAAGGTTAAACATTTTTAGACATTTTCATTTACGTTTCATGTGCCACAATCTGGGGGCGAAAGTCCTCGGTCGGAGACGGCTGGTGGACATACCGAAGAGCAAATATTGATATGAGCACGGAGAGCTTTACACGTAATAAATTACCCACATCGGAGGAGATCTGCGCCTTTGAGTAAACGCTGCGGAGATACTACAGCTGGATCGCCGACTTTCTCCACCGTGTTATCGACCTCTGACGGTCCCACATGCAGTAGATGCTCCCATACGACGCAGGGGCATTATAAGCAACGGCTCGGTGTATAAATGTGCGTATGAAGTGCACACACACCGAACCGGCAACAGAAACCAAACTCACGGCCCTGTAGATCCGAGAATATAAATTGCGGGTCACACTACGTCATACGGACTCGGTTCCTTTGGCCGTTCACGGGTTGGTGTGTTCACACATAAAACTAAGAATAAAGGGCCATTTTGCTTTATTGGCAAACTAAATATAATACCTATCAGGACACATTATTTATTAAATTGGATATTTATATTTGTATTTGTCAATAAATAAAAATGCAACATAATATTTAAATATAATATTGTATTTTATTTATTGGCAAACTAAGTACTTTTTTTTATAATATATGTAAATAATATATATAATTAATTTTACTAGCTGTCGTATTTATTCTAAACGTTAGAATCAGTAATGGAGTGCTAGTAGAATTTCTATATTTATCAATGAACATAAGATTTACAGTTTGTAAATACATGGTGTAAAGTGTTGAATGTGCAGGCATTATCCTGGGTACAACAGGGCCTGTATAATCCTAGTTACTTCTCTTTACGTGTAAATGAACACTCAGTTCAATTAAGTTGAATCTTTTAGTGCATTACTATGTGTTTGTCAGCATTTCTGTTACATGCAAATGCATTCGTGAGTTTCGCGAGTGCTACAGAAGGTCCAGCCCTAATGGAAATCCTCCGGCAGAGTCAGCGCAGGGCCCGTATGCTGTGGAACAGGCTGTTCAGGTTGGGGAGGGATTCTGATGAGGACACAGAGTGCATCGGGGTGCAGAGCTTAACCCTTACCAGTCTGGGCAAAACTATAACCACCCCCACCACATAGATACTCTATAATGTTATATATAATAACGTTTTTAAAAAAAAAAAAAAAAAAGAAGCTTTATTTTGCAATTTTCACAAGTACTAAACTAGGGTGATCTCATCACGGTCCCCTTTTTTTAACAGACACACACACATAGAGGTGCAGCTTGGGGTCTGAGGCGCCCCTGGGGCATTTTTCTATGCAAAAAAAGAAGGCTGAGGACATAGAGAGGGAACTGATAAAATAACAAGTAAATAAAGTGATCAGATGTAGAAACACTGACAATGCAGTGCCTCTAAAACCACCAAACGCCTACATGAAAGTACATACCAGTACCAAACCACACTGTGATACATGTGCCAGGGTTTGTGTCTAATTGGGGTAAAAATTTTATTTCATTGCTTAGCTTAGCAAACAAATGTACCACTGTTATATTAAATTTGGTGTCCCCATATTCGTGGTTTGAAGTTGCCTAAAAAACTAAGAAATTATGAATTTGAAGGCCACTCTTCAGCGTATGCCTTTTCATATAAAATTACTACATACATAGACATATTATAACTTTACAACGTAGGAAGTAAAACCGTTGAATTACTGAGGCTAGAACTGCTAATTGACTTTGCTAAATATTAGTGAGTTTTCTAGAAAAATGTCTTTTTTTAATTGAGAGCTGCTCACTGTGAAGTCATTTAACAACACAGACATGCGCAACAATAATTTCAAAATAATAAAAAGACCCAACCTGCTACTCTGGCGTCATTTCTCTTCAATGGAGAGTGATGTCATCATGTCCATTGGTGCCACTGATCACATGACCAGTTTCCTGTTGAATAACATGTTGAGGTCAATCACAGTGAAAAGGGCCCATTCACCACTAGAGGAAAGAGCAACTATGGCCAAGTCCAGGGATCAGCACCTGCTCTGTGATAGGGCACTATTTCTAATACTTAATGTTCTCCAACTGCCTGTGCAGAATCTGTAGTGGTATTACTTATAACATGTACCGCTTGTCCGTGATAGCCCGCCACCCCCTCTAGGGCGCCCCTTACTGTCTGTGACAGCCTCCAGGCTCACCGTGAACCTACACTCCAGAAGTAGTTAAGGAAGAGTGATGGATGGATAAATGGATGGATGGATATAACACGGATGTCAAAAACCCAAAGCGGGTGACTACAAATTCGGAGAGGTGTAATCTAGGCCAGCCTGTCATTTGGTACAGGCTTTAAATGCCGTGAGCTGGAAAGCAATTATGTTTCATAAGCAGCGACAATATGTAATTAGCTAAAGTGGGGGCAAGTCGGGCAACGCTGGTCTGAAGTGCCATACATGTGACCCCCCGCCCCGCGACCCCCGGAAAATGGAAACATACTACCTTGCCAATGAGACCTGGGGATACTGCAGTAGAATCGACACAATTGTTCCTGCAAGCCTGACTCATTTGATGGTTTTATTTGGGATCACATCCCCGTGTGATATGGTCAATATAACAATATATAACTCTAAAAAAACTTAAGTAATCCATCCATCTTCCCATCATTTGTCTGATAGAGCTTGATGGAAAATACAAGCACTCACTTGCATGGCATATGAAGGGTTAAATTCACTTTTGACTATGGAGCTGGTTTTCTGCACATTTTGCTGCACATATGCATGGTTTAGATGCAAACTCCACGCTGTAAATGTGAAAATCTCAGGAGCTCAGATCTAAGTTAATGCAGCATTGCAATGACACAATGTACAACACTGTAACTGCAGTAATATATTATAGGCAGCCAACATGACAGAAGCAAGTTTAGTCACAAAATAAGTCCCACTGTAATTGTATTTAATGATTGGGATGTTGGCTGTCTTACAAAAATAACATGCTTTTACACTGTCTTGCAGCCAGATGAGGTTTACTAAACTCAATGTAGGACCATTTGCTGTTAAATCGCTGAATGTCGTACAAAGTGCACAAATGAGGGGAAAAAATAGCTAAAGACAGCAAACGTTACATATACGTGACATTCTTTCCATGTTTCTTTAAGTGTGTGTCACCAGATCATCAAATGATAGTTTTAATTAATCATGTGTCCCCAGAGTAATACGTCTCATATTTAGTGATCAGTTGTAACATTACAGGTCTCACAAGCAGAGAAATTATTTAACTTTAACTAAATTTACATTGCCAATCAATGCATTCCTTTATTCATTAAAACTGATATTAAAATAGCTAAATCATATTGACAACATCATTAAAGGCTATAACTATATACAACATGTTATTTTTGTAAGACAGCCAACATTCCGATCATTAAATACAATTACAGTCAGATTATCATACTTGTTTTGTGACTAAACTTGCTTCTGTCATGTTTTTTTTAGAGTTTGATATCGTTATATGGACCATATCACACAGAGATGTGATCCCAAATATATATCGCGGTGTTATAAAACAGGCAAATGAAATGAGGTTTGACTCTCTGTGTCCGCACATCCATGTTTGTGTGTGTGTGTGTATATATA
>JAODKE010000125.1:2292925-2303761 GCA_026779605.1 Mormyrus hasselquistii
TAGGCAGTGAAAATACATTCAGACAATAGTACAGTAGCAGTAATTATATAACAATTTAAAACAGATTTCTAATAATTTCATTATTAATACGCCACTAATACATTTAAGTGTGATAATAATGTCAGGCCGAGCAGGGACCAAATGGCGACAAAGGCACAGCCATCAGGGTATCGGGGAACACGGGGGTTTAATTACAGGTAAGGCAGGTAAAACGCAGACGAACAATACAACAACCGGACTGGGGGGGAAAAACTAAATACAGAGGACTAATGACAACAAGCAGAAACAGCTGATCACACGGGGTTAACGAGGGGGCGTGGCTCACGGAGGGAGTGGACGATCGGGGCAGGACACGTTTTTTTTTACCTGCACATTGTTTGGCTACATTTACGTTTTTGCTTTACAAATTACCGTTTTGATAAATGTGCGAAAAATGGAGAAAATTCAATCAGAATTCGAACTTTTTAGGATTCGTGCCCGAATTCTGAACCGATTAAGTTCAAGTTATGAAGTACCACTCTGATGGCTTTTAGCATTTAGGTTCTTTTCCTAACATTTCTTATGCCTGTCATGCAGTTGTAGTTTGTATGAGCCCATTGTGAATCGAGGTCAGCCCTCTTAATAGCAGCTGAACCTGCCAATGGTAACAACTGTTGGAGTGACAGGGTTTAATTTGGAAATGCATGTCCATTGCTTTGTAAATCTTTTAGAATTCTTCACACAAGTTTTATACATGCTTTTAAAAGGATTAATCTAGCTGTCCAGGTAGTAACGTCATTAACTTTTGCTAATAGACAAGGCCCATTAGGTTGAAATGACTCATCCTGCTGGAGCTCAGCCGGGAATATTTGTGTGACAGCTAAAGGAGGGTGAAGTTAGTAGAGCATGACGAAATGTACAGTGATGAGAGACTGTCTTGGTTTCTTTATGCACGTGCGACAAGTACTTTGCCTGTCATAAATGCAGGCAAGCTAAAATTCTATGTCTGTAAATTCAGAACTCTGCTTGGGTTCCTTTTTAAGTTGTGGTTTCTCCAATTGTTTGTACAAAGGTTTGTACCAATCCTAAAAGTTTGTTTTAAAGGCTGAATAATATAGTTACAACACCTTGGACTGGTTAACATTCGGCTGGAATGGGAGACAATGCACATAGCACTGTTCCATCCAACTCATTGTAGTGCAAGCATGCATGGTACCAGCCTGTTGTATTACTGTTTGTTTGTTCATGTTGGCTGAAAGAGCCATTTTGCTTTGGGTGCAAAGGAGTTCCAGATTTAATAATGCTTTTGCTGCTTGGAATTATTTTGTAAAACATGCATAAGCAGCTTTTAATAGCTGTAATTTTAATTTCTTTGTCAAATCTTAATAGCTGATTCTAGCTAATTTTGCTACTCTGCCAAGGAGGGGTGTCAAACAGGAGGTGAAACTTGCAAGATTCGATTTGTCTGGTTGTCCGATGCTGTGAAATACCCATGCAGACAATAGGCAGAGTGTTTCTCTGTGCAAGCAGGACACCCATGCTCTTTCAGCGGTCTCTTGGACCACCCTCTGAGTGGTGACCCAGCAGCATGTTAGACCTTTTCCTCCCATTCTGTTTACTTTGTGAGATTTTTCCAAAACAGTGTCTCTGTAAGTATTTTTTCTGCACTAACTTAAAGGATGATAACAGGGTTTACTAACATGGTGTTAGGCGCTTGGGGGGGGGGGGGAAGTTTTTCAAAACTGCACGGTTTAGTAATGGTGGAGTGGCAGAACACATAACTATATTTAATCCTATGTCGTCCTAGTAATGCAGCATTAATTAACATGAAGTAATAGCGTCAAATTACCTTGTCCCTACCTGACAGAAAATTAGATTTTGCTAGCCTGTTAATGGAATGTTAGCTGTTCAATATATTGCTGTACCACTAGGGAAAAACCGGGACTTTATACCCAAATGAAAGTCAGCAAGTCTGCACATTTTGTACAGTCATTCTCAAGATATGAAGCCTTTGGATGACGGCAATTTATGCATGATGAGTCTCCTTGATGCCAACAAGGACACAAGCCCGTGCTCAACATGCACATTATTTCACTGAACCAGATAACTGTCTAGAAAAGCTGTCTAGCTTTCTGTAAATGTTCATATTGAACAGTGTTTAGGATTTTGCAAGCATTGTCTGCCTTCTGTCTTGTTTTTGACAGTATTAAGAAATTTATCTGATTAGTGGGGACTTTTAGTTAAGTGAATGCAGTCAGGACATGGGTTACAAAAAAGAATGGCAAACAAAAAACTCTCGTAAGTCATCAGATTTACTTACTAGTGTCATTTGCGTCTTGTATATTAGTGCTGAAATAGCCATTTAAGCAAGAGTTAAAGTTCTATAAGGAGTGGAGGGACACACCATGTTTGTCATACAGGACGAGCACGTTTTGATCCAATTTGACATCTGTTCTTAAAGTGACTGTTTCCATATGGCATGGTTTAAATGGATTTTTCTTGTTTTAAGCCAGCATGTATTTCGCATGCATGGTATAGCAGGAATGGCCCATCTTCTAGTTTTACGGGCAAGAGAGAATTCTGGGAGAATTTCTTTGGAGGGGGTGCTTGACTGAAGCTAGAGTGGGCTGGGAAGCTTGTACATGGCAGAACAGTGTGTGAGAGCGCAGCTTTGGGAGAAGAAAGGAGCCCATGTTCCCTCCAGTGGGGCCCAGAGCTGGGGCTCACTGCTGAATTCCTGTTGCTTCAGAGTGCCTGTGATTTATTGCCAGCCTCTGAAGGATCTGGCAGATCCTCTCTTTCTCCTCCTCCTCCTCTCTCTCTATCCCCCCCTTCCTCCAGCATTTTTAAATGTTTTGATAATGTTTCTTGGGTCGGCTTGAGGAAGGGAGGTGGAGTGGGGGGTGGTGTGGTGGAGAGCCACAGGGGTTTGACTTCAGAGCAGCAGATGTGAGAGATGGGGATGGATTCGACAGGGATCTGGGTTTCGGCAGTTTCAACACAGCCTTGGGCTTCAGCCGCGCTTCGTCCATTGGCCTCCATGTGTCTAGCCTTGTTTGCAGACCTTATCGTAGATTTGTAAAAGGCACAGTCATGACTCGTACCTCCCCCCCTTCACTTTGCAAAAAAGGATTCACCGCAGATAGTTAAAGTACTTTCAGACAAACATCTAGCCTTTTTTGTCGTCGTGGCTTGGTTAATGTTTTTCACATCCCCCCCGCATTCTGCCACCTTGTTAATAAAAGGAAACCCATAGTGCCTGGTGGTTTAAGCCCTTACCTAGCAGCTGAAGCAGGGAGGAAAAAATATGCCCGAACATGGCCTCCCATAATGATTATACTGTATGACTGAGCTGCCCTGAGGTGCGCATCAGTTTACATTGACGTCTGCATGTGGCAGTGCCAGCCTTTGTCGACACTGATGTGGATTGTCATCTTCTGCACAGAGTTACGGGCTGAGCCGATGGCACACCTCTGGCATTTAATTCCTCCCTGTACGTTCCAGTGCAGATGATGCAAACCTTTAGTCACACAGGCAAATGACACCATACAGTGTGTTCTAATTTCACCCTTCCAAAGATCTTTGGTTCTTAATCCAGCGTAAACCCCTTTGTTGATGCAGGAATTTATCAATGTACATATCCAGCTTTGAGCATTTCCACCATGACTGTAAGAGAGAAGCACCCTCTGTCCCCCACCCCCCGTCTTTCTGTAAACATACTTTTGAAAATGAAGAGTTCTCTAAATGTGCATGTGGTTCAAATTCCATAGTGGTGTCATTAAGACAACTGTGGGTGTTCTGGGCCAGAAGTACACGCAGAGTCTTGCACTAAAAACATTTGATCTTTTGTGTTCCGTTTTTTTTATTTTTGGAAGCGGCGGCTTTGGGCAAGGCTCTTGGTGTTTTGTGTCTGGGTACAGCTCAGATGGGCTGCAGTACCCCTCAGCCTGAATGTAACAGTTCTTTTTTACCTTCTAATTTTGTTCAGTCATCTTAGACACTTTTTTTTGGTAGCAGAGTGTTTTTTTGTTTAATTGCTTTCAACTGAACGTAATGAGTGTGATGGTGTGAGACTTGTACCTTCTGGAACAGCTGTGTGTTTCTTAACATACCAAGAAGTGCCCTTATTTTACATCCTTTGACTCAAGTGGGCTTAGAAAATGGATGGATGGTGAGGTGCAACCATATTGCTGTTGGTCCTGATTTTTATTCCTATGCCTTTTTAGACCTGTAATAGAGAGGGCAGAAGGGTGGCTTGCATTTCGGCAAGCTTATTGTGTTGGTTGACACTGGCAGTACATGCAAGCTTGTAAATTCACAATTTGGTTTTCACAACAAATATTTAAGCGCTGGCATCCTCCATTTGCCATGAAGTTGCTGGGACTTTCTTAATCTTATTTATTGTAACAAATTGCATGTGTGGAGCTCTACGCTTCAGCACGCACACGATGACGTGCGCCTCAGAGCACCTTGAGTTTAAGATAATGTCCCCGTCGATTTGCATTTGTTGCGAAAGATTTTATGCCATGGGTAAGCTAGGAGGATTGTTTGTGCTGAGCAGGCTGTCTCCCCCTCACCCCCTCCCCTTCCCCACCCTTGCTGTCGTGAATCTGTGCAATTGTGCTTAGTGCTGATCGTGGTAACTGGGGGCACAATGCGTGAGGACTTAAATGGCCGCTTTGAATTTGCCTGAATGGCGGCTTTTGTGAATATCCCTGCTGTGACTCCCAAACTGGTGGGGGGAATTGGGTCAGCAGACCTGTGTTTGAGAAATGATTTAATTGTGGGAGGGTTCCTGGAATATGTTGGTTTGAGTGACATGCATCATAAAATTGTCATGTAGTTTTTTTTTTTTTTTTTTTACCCTTTTCTGTAAAATGTTTGTGGGAAGTCCCTTTTTCTCCACGTTGTTGGTGTTTTTCATTGTTCCACGTTTAACACTACAGTCCAGTCTGGTTATTTTAATAATTACGAATTATGCCAAATTTTCATTTTAGTTTACTGAAAACCATCCTTGCGTGATCCGTAATTTAATATAGGCATTAACAGGTGCATAACTAATGATTACTGGTATTGCACTCTAATTAGAAAAATGACTGGATTTATTTAGCATCCAAGAAACATATGATAATTTGAGCTAAATTAGGGTGGTCAACCTCCAGCAAGCTGTTTGGGGTATAGAGCATTGTGGATGGATACCACATTATTTTAGAGGATCCAAGCCTGAAAAACATCTGCATTGTGGATGCAAGTTCTGAGGTTCTTTTAAATTACTAAATGATGCCAAATTTCATGAAGTTAGCTTTGTTGGCTTGAGACAAAATATATTTTTACTCTTGCTGAAAGGGTTGTAAGACTAGTTCAGTTGGTATGTTAATGGAAATTTGATAATCTTCCTCCCTAGATATGTCTAAAGGAAATTTTTCATCAATACATGGTGATACAAAGGGTTTGGACCCACCTCTTCTAGAAAGTACTTACAGCTTTTTATATGGTTGAACATATATCTTCTTTAGATATACAGCAAATAACAGAAAAAACATGCCTCTTAAATGAAGTCTATGTCCTTCAAAAGCTGCAACAGGCCTTATTTTTTATTTTTGATTCGGTTTCTTTTTTATTGCTTTTACATTGGGATTCGCCATATATTCTGAGTAAGCCACTGATCAGAAACAATTTCAAATACTTTGAACAGTGATTTTGTTCAGGATTTGAACCAGCAACCCCCCCGCCCCCCAAATTAGGGAATTTTGACCCCTTTTACATGCAGCACCTTATGACGGGGAACTGTTTTAAAATGCTTTGCTCTAGATAGCAGAGGACCTTTGAACAAGAGTGATTCAGTTCCCTTTTGTTCTGATTGGCTGTGAGAACTCGTGACTGATGGTCTGTGGCCAAGCCAAACACTCGCCTGCTGAGGGGTGCTCTTGGGTTGGACTCACAAAGGAATGCTGCAAATCCACTGTAGTGGTTTTGAAATTCTACATATAAAACTGCACTGAATAAGGAATCTGAAGAAAACTCATTTGGTGTGAAAGTAAAAGTTTTGGACTAAAATTCGTAGTCTGGAAAAGACCATAATGTCTTTCCTCTTTGGCTCCAAATGGCCCCCTTTTTTATGAGCCTGCGTGCGTGAGAGCACACACGTGCATTTTATTACTTGATCGCCTCAGGAGACTGAAGGCTGAATTGGCAAATCATCTTACTCAGGGCAGAGCGTATCTGCTTGATTAGAAACACGTTGCAGGAGAATGCATTTCAGATATGCTGAGGCACCAACATGCGTAAAAAAAAGGTGATTTGATTTTAATGCTGTTTTGTGAGAGGTGTGGTGGTGTTCTTATACATAATAGCTTGGTGGATAAGGCCCCACTTGTTGCTTGGTAACCCCCCCCCCCCCACTTTTTTGGATCAGAAGAATAGACCATGATCACGCAGGCCGTGAGATTTCATCTCTTCCGCTGAATCTGAGTTCACAGTGGCCCCTTCAGTGCATCAACCAGGTGTGTCTAGCTTGGTGGGTAGGACACTTTACGAAGTGAAATGCTTCCTAAGTGGACTGATTTGTTGGTGTGGCTGAAGAGCCACGAATTGAATGTTGACTTTTCCATGAATAGATGTGAAAGTCCCAGATCTGTGTGCGGCACCAGGTGAGTCGTTTCCGCTGGAGAGTTCAGTATGGAGGATATCATGATAATCGACATGACAGTCGACGCGGGCAGGACCCCGCAATAGATGAGGCAGGCAGTAAGTGATGCAAATACACATGCTTGAGAGAGATTCAATGCTGCAGCAATGTGGATAAAATTAAATCAGTGCAGTAAAATAACAGTTCAGAAACTTAAGGAGAGATGCATCACTAAGTCAGTGAGTGGGTGCACTTCAGTCAGATGTTTGGTTATTAATGAGTGCTGTATGGATTACAGAGCTGTTGAATTTTCCAGCCCAGTGTGATTCTCAGCACAGTGAGTAAACCTAATTGAGAAAGTGGTCAGAATCCAAGTGCTGATGTGATCTTTAAAGAAAAGGAGAATGGCATGAAAGCAAACAGGTTTCTTTCCTGTGTGCTGGAGTAGCATGGTATCTTTTCACCACCTGAAGGGGGAGACATCGCTTCACTGTTTGCTGACCAACTTGCTTGCAGCTCCGTAACATGAAAAGCTGTGTTGTTCTGTGAATCAAAACTAGCTGGTCTGCTTTTTTTGTGTAGTTCCCTTGCTTACAGTGCGCGTTTCACTTCTCTAAGCCAGTTGCTCCAGTGCATTTTTGAGTCTGTTTTAGGGAAGGGTGCCGTGTGCGTTTTTTGTATAAGTGAATTGATGGATTTCGTAGGTATTTCTGTGTTAACGCTTTTTTCAGTGCTGTAGGAACGCCCCCACAGAATGTATAATATGCATGTAATTTTTGGGGCGTGCAGTAATCTCGATGGAAGAGGGCGAGAGGTACGTTTGTTTTGTGGTAACACACTATATATTTAGTACCACTCCCCATCCAGAAGTTTGACTAGTTCAGGTGCACATCAGTTTCTCTCATCTCAGCCTGCAGAGCCTAAATGGCCTGATAACAGTCACTTGTGAAAAGGCTGCCAAACCTCAAGGTACATTGCCTGTGTAGGCTTGTGTATGAGGCCCTGTGTGTGTGTGTGTTTTTCTTTTTTTTTCTCCTCCTGCTGTTGCTGGGGTAACAGTGATGTGGCTTTTTCTTTCTTTCAATGAGACCTGGCGGCTGAGCCGTCTTATTGGTGGAGAGTGCTGCCACTGCAAAATGACTGGATGAATTTGAACCTATCCAGTCACGGATTTTCCCTAAAGCCATGACAACAGTTGAAGGAAACTTTAACGTTAAGAAATGTAGCAATGAGGCATGGAGCCATTGATTAACGTTTTCAGATGGCTGTTGGTACCTTTTTATCCTTTTACCCAAAATGATCTGCTGTAGAAGCTCTGGTGAGGGAGGCCTAAATCTTTAGGCAAGAATTGTAACCGACAATCTACCCAAATGCCTGTTCACTGACTGTAGCTTTTCCAATCTTGAGCCTGGGGTCTGGCTATTATGGGACTCTTTGTCTGTCAAATCTCTTGTCATCGCCATAGCGTTTCGAAGAAAGCCGTTACTCAATCGTTCAGAACATTTCTGTCATTTTCTGGATGTCATTCAATCCAGCCTGCCAATGCCACACGCTATCAGGTTGTTACTAAGAAGCAATTTGATCCAGCTTCACTCCGTGTCCCTCAAGCGTTGTTGGTTGGTGTAAACAAACACATTCAGGGTTTCCGAGAGCCCCACCAACTTCAATGGCTAAAGATGCAGTGGGAGGATGCACACAGTTACTAGTGCACTATTGGGGGTTTACCGAGTTATGGTACTGTCGGGTGCAGTCCCACAGCTCTGAGGAATTTAAGACAGAATTTTCAGTCTTTTTTTTTTTCTTCTATTAAGATGAACTTAACTGTAGAATGCCCCCCCAGCAAATAATTTTACCATCAAGTGGCAATTCCAGTAATCGCTGCCAGATGGGAACAAATTTCCTCCTTGAGAACTTTTCACATTGAAATTGAAGCTGTCTAGGTTGGTCTGGTGATAGTTTGTCTGGAAAATCGGTGCATACAGCTGCCTGTTTGTGGTAATAGTGGGGTAGCAGTTAAGATAGATTTAGGTGAATGGTTAAGCATGTTAAAATGGAGCCTTTCCAAAGGCAACAATTCAAAGGCTGAAACTGTATATTTAAAAATGTATCTCTGATAATACTGTAATAAGTGACATTATTTTCCTCCTGGCTTGCCTTAAGTGCAGGATCAGGAAGGGAGTACATTTAAAGCACACTTTAAACAGGGAGTTCATTCATCAACCCCCCACCCGGGCTGTTTAACACAGTGGCCTCCAGTTTTGGTTCTGAGAAAAAGGCCTTGGCTAAATACCATCGGGCTGATCCAAATAAAGCAGCCAGCGAGCCCAGCTCCTTTCATGTCCACACCTGGGGTGCTTAGATCTGAGAGACCCGACCCCAGACATGCCAACTGCTTAGTTATTAGTGGCTTGTTTGCTCGACACAACAATCCGACTAACTCTTTTTGATTGCCAGGCCTTGCATTGGTACCCCAGCCCTGGGAATACTGCCAAACATGCCAGAAGCTACTACCTGAGGGTTCTTTCAGAAGTCCCCTGCTTTTGAAAGACCATTCCCAGATGCCTTGGTGTCTGTGCAGGCAGGCCACTAGCCGCCTATGTCTGCACGCCCCAGCTGCCCTCAGACTGGTGATATGGGGCACCCCGCGGCCTTCTCACCAACCTATAATCAGTTTGCATTGCCTCTGCGTCGCTGGCATGCGGTTGAGTGTTTCTCTTCATCCCCCCCCCTCCCCCGTGCTCAGTGTTGCACACGCGCATTGGGAACAGGCCACATTCTCCACATGGCGCTAAGCCACTTGCACAGCTCCTCCGTGGGCAGGCAGACGCAGCTGCGGTTAAGGCAGTCTGAAAGAGCAGACCCGAGACAGGACGTGGGCGTGCTGCCGGCTGCCCGGGGCCTCCTTTGGGCCTGACTGGGCAGACAGAGGTGGGGTTCCCGGCACATACTCACGTCCCTCCTCTCCTCTGCGTCTCTCCTTAGGCGCCTCACTGCAGGACCTGACGGAGCAGTTCACCCCCCCGCAGATGGCGCCCTTCATGCTGGTGAAGATGCTGGAGGCCATCGAGAGAAAAGGTGGGTGTCGGGAGTTCTGGAGCTCCTGCTTCGAGCCAGTGTGTTCAGAAGTGTTCCGTGTGACTTTATGTACATGAATGCGTCATAAATCAATCATCTTGTGGTGATTCTAGGTTTGGAGAGTCCTACCCTCTACAGGACATTTTCGGCCGGCAATGGGCTGGACGTCAGGCAGTGTTTTGAAAGCGGTGAGTAACTGTGTAGAGCCAGGGTGACCCTCAGCCGCCTTTGTTGTCGGGGGGTGTTCATAGAGGGGTCGAGGTCTGGCATGTGGTTTCACTGTCGCTGGGACGCTTGCGGAGACATGCCTGTATCTCCACCCCAGATTCCCCTGCTGCTGAGCTGGAGCAGCTGGACCTGCAGGCCCTGTGTGACGGCCTTCGGAGATACCTGCTCGACCTGCCCCACCCCATCATCCCGGCGGCGGTCTACGGCGACATGGTGCATATTGCTCAAGGTGAGGTGGAGAGACCGGCCCCACAGTGGGAATGCAGGCATGGTTGGTCACAAGCTTTCGGCTTCTCATCTGTGGACGCTGCAGTACAATCAGGTGGCCACAGGAGGGTGCAATTTGCCTCTGCCTGCGCAGGCAGCTCCGACGGAGGGGGACACATTATGCTGACTGTGCATCGTGTGCCTGCGTTCCTGGAAAAGAAGTACGGCTGCAATATGCGGGGGCCGCCCCTCAGTGTCCCCCAGACAGCACCCGCCACGCCCCGCCTCCCTTTCTGGGAGCTGCGGCTTCCCCATTAGGGCTCTAGCGTGACAGGTCGGCTCACTAACATAACTGTGTCACTAACATAACTGTGTTCTAACATGTTCCTTCTCTTCACATTCAAATGTGCAATCAGATGAAAGTTAAACAGCCCCACAAGTTACATAACTGAACTGGTATGAGGGCGTGGGGGGGCTCTTAAAGGGCCGTTTGCATACATGTCTGCAAGCCCCGATTAGCTCCTGCCAAGCTGGGGCCCTGGGGTGCCTGTGCTGATATCAGAAGTTAATTATTAGCAGGGACTTGCGGTGCCCTGATCGCCACTAGTTTGGACATCCTGTCCCTGCGAGGTGGACCCCCGCACCTCGCCCCGCCCCCCCGCCCCTCGCGCCCCGGCGCTCTCGGGGGGGCCGGCCACGGCCTCGCGCCTCGGGTCTGC
>JAODKE010000125.1:2303861-2314089 GCA_026779605.1 Mormyrus hasselquistii
TCCCCCCGGCGGGGCGGCAGCTCCCCCCCCCCCCCCCCCCCGACTTCACTAGGAACAGGAATACGTGTGGCTAAACGGTTATCTCCTGTATCTGGCTGCAGCTGCATTGTGATCAGGAGCTATGCTTGCGTTGTAATCACTGTCGCTCTTACCGCCCTACCGACTGGCTTGGTCCTTGCAGCCACACTCGCCTTTGCTCCATGCCTTGCTTCGAGATGCCCTGAGCCAGAGTGTGGAAGAATCTGCCAGTGTGCTCCCTGACCGTCCCTACTTGCTGTTCTGCCCGCAGACGTGCCGAACCCGGAAGAGTGTGGGCAGCTGCTGCGCCAGGTTGCCCGCTCACCACCTGTGCCGCCCCAGTACTGGCTGACACTCCACTGCCTCATCCGCCATTTCTGCTGCCTGTGCCAGGCGACCACCAAGAACCTGCTCAGTGCTCGCGCCCTGGGCGAGATCTTCAGCCCTCTGCTGTTCAGGCACCAGGCAGCCAGGTGGGTCCTGGGGAGGGTATGTCCTCGGGCCGGGGGGGGCATTACAATGCACGCCGGGGAAAGAGTAGAGGACTGATTGCACAGTTTGTGCGTCTGTTGCAGCTGCGAGCCATGCCCCGAGGCTCACATCAGGATCATTGAGGTTTTCATCACTACCGAGTGGAATGAGAGCCAGGCTGCTCCCGGTGAGTTTTTTGGGATGTTGAGCAGAGGGGATTTTGCAGTGGGAGGAATTAATTTGGCAGGCCACCATAGGGGAGGTCTTGTCATGTGCATGGTCAGGTGGACGTCTGCAGAGGAACTCGCCACGCGGTCACCTTCAGGCCTCTTCTCCATCCTGTGAGGGGAAGTGTGGGATTCAGTGACATGCTCAGACCTCCAGTCCAGTTTTACGTGTTTCGCTTTTAAGCCTCTAAGTCCATTCAGAGCCTCTTAGCTGTTTGTTTCACTGTTGGCTTAAGGTCACCTGACAAGTAGCTAATAATGCCCATGCTGACTGCCAGCTATCGATCGCGTCATTCCTGAAAGCCGCTCGGCCTGTTTCTGGTGGGATGTCTATGTAGTTAGGCCCTGAGTAGCCGTTAACTGGGTGAATGAGGACGCTCTTTCCTACCTCTACATTCCTTCCCTCTGGATGTTCCTGCACGTTTGAGTCTTGTGGCGATGCACTGCATTGGAACATTGTCTTCCCACCCCTTTGCCAAAAGATGACGCTGGAAAGTGGGTGGCTTCGTTTGTGGAGAAATGCTCAGAGGACACGCATTCATTTTGCGTCACATTTGGAGGACGGATGAACGTCGTGGCAACAGTGGCTTTGAGAATTGGTTTGGCACCAAACACAAATTGAGTTGCCGTATTAATGAGGGTTTGTGATTAATAATCTTAAGATTTGGTGTAACGGAAGACGGTTCATGTCTCCTGAAAGGGTTCTTTGTGTCCCCCTCCCCCCATATTCAGTCCTGAGGTTTGTGTAGGATTTTATGAATGGTGCCTGCAGATGCCTTGCTGTAGTTCTGCCATGACAAGACCTCCTATTGACCTTCCTGTCCTCAGTGTGGAGTCCTTGGTATTTTGTTTGCTCACTTAAAAAAACCCCTACTAAAGCTTTCGATGACATTTCAAGATTTTTCAAGAGAATGAGCTTATGAAACAGCCTGGCTGAAGCGGTGATCGTGTGATGTGACACATGCTTTGACCTTTTAATAGGAAAGGTTGGTTTTGGCATGTGATGTGGTGAAAACGGAAGGACTGTGACCATTGTAAGTTTGTGTCTCACTCCCTGGGGACTTTTCAGTGGATCTAGGTAAGCGTTGGGTCGCGATGAAACTGAGCAAACGTCCAGTTCAAGCGTCACTTGTTTCTGCATGAGAGATGTCACGGGGGTCCATTGCTTGTATGTTCCATTTTTTGACTTTAGGCTCGAATCCTGCCCTTGCATCTTCGAGAAGGTGATCGGGTTCGTCGGAACCTTTTTGTTTAGTTTTGCTGGCTACTCTGGTGGACATAAATGCATGCTGCCAAACATAGTCTCACTGGCATAACATCAGCCTCTGGAAGCAGCCTCAACAGTGGCACGAGATGGGCGACCGCAGCAGCAGGCAGAATAATGGCCTGTGTGTATATGTGTTTTTACAGCCCTGCTCTGCTCTGCCTGCAGGCTCTTTTAAAGGTTTTATTACCTGTTAGGGCCTATTTATACTTGCTCCTGGCATGGGGCAGCCTCAGCTGTCAGTAGTTTGCACCTGCAGGAGCGAGTGGGGGGGGGGGTTGAGGGGGTGGTAGTAGGGCGGTCTGGCTTGGCCTACTGGTCTTGGTTCTGAGAGGTAAGCCCAGTCACAAGGAGAGCTTTGATTCTCTAATGTGCTGAACTAGCCCTTCCTGTTCCTTCCTGTGCCTGGCAAGTTGGTGGTGGTGGTGATTTGTTTAGCTTTCGGAGACTTCATAAAACCCGATATGTTACGGCCCGAACGTGCACGGGTGTGTCTGCCCCTGCCCGTGTGTGTGTGTGTGTGTCCATGTGCGTGTAAGGGCCCAGTTACTGGAGTCTATTTTAAGTCGCACTGAACCTCCCTAGGATTGGGTTGGCCGCAAATCTCAGGCCGCTCCATAGTGAGCACTTGTTAGTTGACGACAGTTTTCACTTCAGAACGCCCCGCTCACTCGCCTGCCCTCCCCCTCCCGTCGCACCTACCTCCGCTGGCCCAGAGTATCCAACTCAGCAAATATTTGGACCCGTCCAAGTTAATGATAACACCAAGCTCCCCATGAGCTCAGCGGCGAGACGGGTCGCGCCGCGCGGGTGCCGCATTTCAAACGGGTCGACGCAAAGTTCAGCTGGGTAATGATTAACTGACAGGTCAGTCCTTTGGAACCTGCGCAGATGACCCCCACAACTCGAGCTTATTGCCTCTGTGGACTGTGCTTCTGGGTAGTCGCACGCAGCACCTGCTGCTCCAGCACCGATCTGACCCTGGTCTTTCAGAACCGAGAGAGGAAATAAACCGGGCTTTATTTACTTAACAAACCATACTTCTGGACTGGTTTCTGCCGCTTGTCTTGGTGGATGAAGTTTACAGAGTGTTTCGGAAGATGCACAACTTGCTGTGTAAGTAACTGGGGATACATACGGCAGATGCTTTTGTCTGAGGTTCTTAGGTTAGCTGTATTCTGATGAAGCTCCTGAAACAGAGTAGAACATGCCAGTCTGGGAGGAGGGAGCCCTGCTGGTTTTCGGCATCTGACCTGCCCAAGGGAGCTAGGAGAACGAGTTCGGCGGTGTCCCTGGGGCAATTTTGGACTCCTCTGTCTTTTAGCCCCGGGGTGGGGATGAAGGTTTAAGGAGGCTGACCTGTCTGCCTGGCTGGCTGTATGTATGTATGTGTGATTGGAAATGTACTCTGGTGTGGATGTACAGGTCTTTGACTGGAAAGATGGTTAGAAAGTGAAACTGGGTTATTTCCCTGCTTGAACTGCCATTGCCTGCTGTGGAGGAAAAGTTGCATTTAGGAAAGTTTACTTCATAGGGCCGGTTTCCTGCGGTATGTTTTGGAAAATGTTTTTGGAAATATGATTTAATTTGAGAAGAGGAATAGATCAGTATTGTCCTGTGAATTTCTGGGTTTGGGGGGATATTGGATCTTTATTGGGTCAGAGCAAAGCACCTTCGTAGGACTTTAAGTCCGCAAGCAGTAACGCAATATTTAACAAACTGGGTATACTGCTGTTTTGAAGGAGAATAGTCAATCTCCAGTAAAGTCCACTTCATGGACCTGGTGCGGGGGGTCTCTTTCCCAACCAGCCGTTGTCAAAGGAGAAGATAATGCCCCCCCAACACTCCCCAGTCCCTTTTTAATCTACTGGGAACCGTGGCTATTTTTGTGTTGGGGGCCAGGGCAGCCAGCCTCCTGGATTTCCTCGGTGTCACGCTAGGGGATTACGGTGGTGGTTCAGAGGCAGTGGTGGCGGCAATGCTGACCTGGCCATACGTTACCGTGGCAGCCTACGTGCGCGGCCAGCACAGCTGCTTTTGTCTCTGTGCCAGCAGTGGGACGGACAGAACCAGCACGGGGGGAGGGGTGAAATAAACCTGAGAGAGATCTAGAAGGAGAGAGAGGGGAGAGGGAGAAGTGGTTACAGCCGTTCTTTATCTTGCTCAGATGCGTCTCTCTTCAGTCTTTTCGAAACCTCGCTGCCGGTCGGTCAGTCAGTGTGCGCTCCGCCACATCCTCCTGATTATGGGTCACTTTGCACCGGGATGCGGCGTGCGTGTGTGTGAGTGAGCGAGCGAGCCTGCGTGCACAGAGTCCCGCGCTGCCAGAGCCACTAAGCAGGAGCCACTGAGCCTTTTAAATGACATCATCGCTCCGAGGAAATGAAAGATGCAGTAGCGGGCGGGAGTGGCCTGGCGAACATACCGTGACTCCATTGGCCGGGGTAAGTGATGTAATGCATCACTTTTAAAATGAATTCCAAGACACCCGTACAAAGAAAGGGGCTTGCTCCTCACAGTACTGTGCGCTTTGTCAGCAGGATACGGGGTCGTATTTGGTTTTATTTGCGCTTCTCAAATGTACAACACGGTTGTGATGGTGGACCTCAATGCTGAGAATGTCAGTTCAGAACCCGGTTTTGGGACGGATTTGCTCTTTTATATAGAGATGGACCCTCCAGGTAACGCTGCATGCCACGGACATGCTCTTTGTCACGTCCTTTCCTCTCGGGCTGCGGGGGATGCTGCTCGGCCGGTCACTCTGACCAGTTTGGGGGTTTGGAGCTGTTTTGAATTTATATTATTTTGGTCCCTGTGCTCCTGCTCGGCCACATGACGTTGGCTCTGCTGGCTGTACACCTGGACTTCTATGTGCTTGCGTGCATCTGTGCGAGTGCGATCAGGCATGCCACCCGCCGTTGCTGGGCTGAGATACAGCGTGGCGGATTGTCACCAGGCTTGCGTGCCGCTGCGGGCCGTGCTTCGCTGATAATGCGGAATGAGTAAGGCAGACAAAGGCATGCAGATCTCGGCCGGGTTAAAAATAGCTCACCGTTTTCCGCCACCTCACACTCAGGAGAGCCTCACCCATGTAATAAATGTCACTGGTCTGATTAGCGTGTCAAGCTGTTGGGGTGTTTTTGTGTGAAGCTGTAGGGAAGGATGGTGTCAGACCTGTTCTGACGCGCTCTGTATCTCAGGTGTACCGAGTGCCATGCTACTTGGCCGCCATCGATTCGCGCTTTTGTATCTGGGGCTAAACCCCTCTCTGGCAGAAGTTTTAATATTACGGCTTCGCTGTGATCTTATCTCCATCTCTGCATCAGCGGCTGTTACTTCTAGCATGACTGCCGCGGATTGCACCCTGAGAATTGCATGTTTTCATGTGAGCGACAGATGGCGCTTACTCCCCACCACGATTTAACACCCATGGTGTGAGAGAATGATTGTGGCAAACGGTTTGGTTTTTAGTGAATGAAGCGCCCTTCGTCCGGCTTGCTCCGTCGTCCTCCTTACCCATAGATGAGCATCTGTGCTCTTCCTGATTTATTTTAGTCAGGCACTTTTGCAGAATGTTGTGCTGCTGTTCTTTTTTTCTTATCCTTCTGTCGTTTTTAACTTTGAAATGGTCATTTCCTGCTTATTTCCTGCTTCATTCTTGCGTGTTGGCTGAGTGGAAAATGTCGCTGTCATCTTGCAGCCCTGCCTCCTAAACCTCCGAAGCCCACGCCAAGCGCAAACAACGGTATGAACAACAACATGGCCCTGCAGGACGCCGAGTGGTACTGGGGGGACATCTCCAGGTAAGTTTGGCCTGTTCCTTGCCCTTCATATTGGCAGCCAGGACCCGGTTTCTGCAGTGGCATGAAGTTGGAGAATGTTTTGAGTCTTGTCCCTGCTTCAGAAATGATTGCAAATGCAATCTGCAGGAAATTGCTAAGCAATAAGTAATGTGCAAATTGAAAGCAGAGTGGCTGCTTTAGCGTTCCTGATGGTATTCACAAAGGCTGAATGAGCCCCTAAACTCAAGATTGATGTGCCGTGGCGCTGTTCCTGGAAGTGGTTGGTCATAAATGAGCCGGCTGTATACCCCAACATGCAATGGGACGTGCTGTTTGTGGAAGCGCAGCTATCAGTGTGACCTCTGCTGCAGCCCCATGTTTTATTGTCTTGCTAAACACAGGCTCTGTCCACTGTTTTTGCAGAGAGGAGGTAAATGAGAAGCTGAGAGATACAGCAGACGGTACATTTTTGGTTCGAGATGCTTCTACTAAGATGCACGGAGACTACACACTGACACTGAGGTACACTATGACTTTTTCCCTTTCTGTCAGTGATGGAAATCGCTCCATGTCTTATGCTAAAGAGCCATAATGGTTTATCTTCTCTTACAGGAAAGGGGGCAACAACAAGCTTATCAAAATCTTCCATCGTGATGGAAAGTACGGCTTCTCAGACCCTCTGACTTTCAGCTCTGTGGTGGAGCTCATAAATCACTACAGACATGAATCCCTGGCACAGTATAACCCCAAGCTAGACGTGAAGCTCTTGTATCCAGTGTCAAAGCACCAGCAGGTGAGTACGGCACAGACCCCATTAGGAAAAGCAGCCAATCTTTACATTCACACAAATCGCACTTTTCTGTTTGTGCCATCAAAGAGGTTTTCACACGACGCATTTTGAGCTTCCACTGGACTGATGGGGTGAACAGCTGTGACGTTTCGTTTGCACTCTTCTGGCTACAGGATCAGGTGGTTAAGGAGGACAACATTGAAGCAGTGGGGAAGAAGCTGCATGAATACCATCTGCAGTACCAGGAGAAGAACAAAGAGTACGACAGGCTCTATGAGGAGTACACCAGGACATCCCAGGCAAGTGTCCGGGAATGCTCTCCATTTTTGTGGAAGTGTTCAGTCACCCGCTGGCTGTGCACAGTCGTAGCTTGACGTTCCCCGTGTCACCTTCAGGAGATCCAGATGAAGAGAACAGCCATCGAAGCCTTCAACGAAACAATCAAAATATTTGAGGAGCAATGCCAAACGCAGGAGCGGTACAGCAAGGAGTACATTGAGAAGTTCAAGAGGGAGGGCAACGAGAAGGAGATCCAGCGGTAAGCCCAAACCCATGGCAGTACTTCCAGTCCCTGAATGTGTCTGAGAGGGTCACGATGGTGACTTCGGTCACCCGACATGACTGTAAACCCGCATGTTGATCACTGTCTTTTTTTTTTTTTTTTTTTTTTTGCCAGGATCATGGTAAATTATGAAAAACTCAAGTCGCGCATCAGTGAAATCGTGGACAGCAAACGACGTCTGGAGGAAGACCTGAAGAAACAGGCTGCCGACTACAGAGAGATCGACAAGAAGATGAATAGTATCAAGCCTGACCTCATCCAGCTGCGCAAGACCAGAGACCAATATCTAATGTGAGCGATCCGCCTTCCCCTCGGCTGTCTGTCTGGGGCGCTGTTCAAGGGCGACTCATTTTCTCGGTGGTCTGATGGCTGCGTTCTGTGTTGCAGGTGGCTCACACAGAAGGGGGTACGGCAGAAGAAACTCAACGAGTGGCTGGGAATCAAGAATGAAAATGTGGAAGAGTACGTATCTCATCGCTTTTTGCGCTCTCACCATTTGGTGGGTGACTCATGTTGCTCGCCGTCACTGTCCCTTGCATCACGTCATCGTTGTCCTCTATGCCTTACAGTCAGTACTCCACGGTGGATGACGATGAGGACCTTCCACATCATGACGAACGCTCCTGGAAGCTAGGCAGCATCAACCGAATCCAGGCGGAGGCTCTACTCCGGGGAAAGAGAGACGGAACATTCCTGGTTCGGGACAGCAGCAAGGCGGGCTGCTATGCCTGCAGTGTGGTGTATGTATCCAGTTCATTACTGGCACTCATGGGGGGGGCGCAATGTGCTGCTCTCTGTCTGTCGGTGACAAATTTCCCAATGTGTGAAGCACATCTGAGAAGGTGTCAACTTTTTAGTTATGGTAGTGTTCATTGTGTGATTCGGCGAAATCGCCTGTTCTGACGATACTCTCCCTCCCTCCCCAGTGTCGACGGTGAAGTGAAGCACTGCGTCATCAACAAGACGCCCACTGGCTATGGATTTGCAGAGCCCTACAACCTGTACAGCTCACTGAAAGAACTGGTGCTGCACTACCAGCACACGTCGCTTGTACAGCACAATGACTCTCTGAATGTCACGCTGGCGTACCCAGTCTATGCGCACCAGAGGCGATGAGCGCCGGCATCAGTGTTGGACTTGCGATGCGAGACTGAGAGGGCCTCGTGGGAAGAGATGGCCTCCTTTGGGCCCACGGAAACATCCGGAAGCGGTCTTCGTCCCTTACCAGGGGAGGACGGACGTCTCAGCGACAGATTCTTAACAAGTGTCGGGCGGTGAATGTAGTGTCGCTTCTCTCATGCTTTCTGGGGGGGAGGGGGGCAAATAAAGCACATTACCGTCCCGACACTGCTAGGCTGTCTCCTAGGAGGAAGGCACAGAGGCCTTTTCTTAATGGTGCTTGCTGTTTTCAAAGCTTTACCAGCTGGAATGTCAAATGCTGATGACCCCAGGGTGCTTTGTTTTGTTTTGTACAGCCCCCACCCACCCGCCCACTTTTTCATCTTTTTCCAGTGTGCGTGCGTGCGTGACCAAAACTCTCGATGCAGAACTGTCCCCCATGTCAGGACGGACGAGCGTTCGTTGGCATACCTTGGGTCAGCTGATAAATGTAGCAAGAAGGCACTTTTTTTTGTATACGAAATATGGACAGTGTTGTGCGCAAGAGGTCCCTGTCACAGCGAGAGCATTGCAGGATCCCTGCTTTGTTCTTTTCCTTGGAAGCATTATGGCGCAAGCAGGACATACAGACAGGATTTAAAATGGACCCGCCATGTGACTCATTGTACATATTGTGGGGAGAGCATCAAAGTGATTAAACCAATAGTGCAGTACCAAAAATGTCCAGGTCCTTTTTGGTTTTAATGCTATTTCTGCTATGCAATTCTGTATTTCCTAAAAGCTGTTAACTTTTACTTGTGGCTACCCACAGTATAAGCTTGTTTTAACTTTTTGTCATGTCCACATCCAAGATATTTTAAGTGTCAAAATGGTAAGAAATTGGCTTCAAAAGTAAAAATAGAGATTATTACATACTTGATCATTTTAATTTTTCAGTGATTAGTCTGAAGTCCACTGTATTTGTTTTATTTTTACTTTAATGTCATTTTTTCCTAGGCAGAGCCTACTGAGGATTTATTTGTAAGCTGCTGAATTGTCAATAAATATTTCGTTTCAGAAAAGCTGGCCCTAATGTTTAAGTCCTGGGTTATTCCTGAAGGGCAGATTATCTGAGGGTTTTACTACAGTCAAATGCTTGATACTGTTGGCCCTTCTATGTTGAAAATGCTACAGTGTTCAGTTTTCTGGACCCATCTCTATGGAGATTACAAAATAACTGTTTTAATGTGTGCCCCCCCCCGAATTTGTGATAAAACCTTACCATAGGAGTGCCACACTATGTAATGAAATGATCAGCCAGGAGATAATAATGTTATCTTCCCCTTCTGAGTTCCTAGGGTATTTTTCTGTATCAGAAATCCATTGTGCTTGCGTGACAAAACAACCTATTAGGCACAAATTTTGATCCATCCACTGCCAGTTAACCTGGAAGAAATAAACTATGAAATTGAATGCTGATGCCTATCAAATAATAGTTTTTCCTCACCATAGCGCACAATTCACTGCCTGCTGCCTTTGTCATTTCAGCCATCTTGTGTGATGGCGCTTTGAGAGAGGCTGCCATTTGGTAATTGTGTGGAGTTCAATGTCCGCTTTGCCAGTGCAGTAGTGCTTATTTGCCTGCCTGTCTTCTCCAGATCACATTATACACGATTCCTCTGCTTTGTGTGAAGCACAGCTAGGTTAGTGGTCACTGGGGCTGCTGTATTCAGGTTATACTGTGCTGTGCTCTGCTTCAGTGTCTTCAAAACTCTGTCTCCCCAATGCCAAATTTAACTCTTGATGTGCAGTACCTCAGTCAAGGTGGGAAAGAACAGAGAAATACCCATACATGCACCAAAATGTGGTTTGGGGGGTTTCTGCATTTGCTGAAGATCTGAGAGCATCATTTGCAGAAGGAGTGAATGATGGGTAGCAGGAAGATAGTTATGTGACAACTGATAGCCACCTGCACCGAGAAACACCAGCCGAGCCGGAGCAAGGACACACAAGCAA
>JAODKE010000125.1:2327535-2343001 GCA_026779605.1 Mormyrus hasselquistii
TTAGTTAAGTTCTCCCCAAGCAAGCTTGATGGGCCGAATGGCCTCCTCTCATTTGTATATTTCTTATGTTCTTATGTTCTTATGTCAACCAGCACCTACAGCCGTATGTCCAAAAGTACCAAAAGCTATACCTAAAACAGCACCTACAAGCAAGGTCATAGCACACATATACATTCAGCATTAGAAAGATGAATTGCGGATTACAGCATCCCAATGAGTCACATATTAACATAAATATATATATATATGCTACACATCAGGCTGCCTTACACCACAGAAATCAATTTATGCTGCGACCCTAAAGCCTACAATGCTCCAAACAGCACTGCGGGTGATAGATGGAACAAGCTCAGATTGTGGAGACAGCAGCTGTGTGGCTGATCATTAAAGCCGAACTAGAAGCTGGAACATTGACTAACGTGGCATTAGGCCTCTGCTGTCCATTTTTCTTTTGTTCTTTTTTTTCTTTGCTGACATGTCACTGGTAAATCACTTTACATCAGAGACATTCATATTGCATGCTTTTATCTTGCACTGGGCTAACCCAGATATTTCAGACATGACAGTTAATAAGGATCCCCGACATTATTCATAACCTTATCATTTAGAGAAGGGCGTAGCGGCGCAGTGTGTGAAATACTCACAGACAGAAAATCGGATCTGCGACACTACTGAGTGTTTTTATGGGCTGGGAAATTAATAAGGTAGCCTTGGGCTTAAATAAACACAAATCATGTGGGACCTTTATTCAGGGAGTGGTCTGCACACCTTCTCTGAGATTATTAAACGTATGGCCTTTCAGAGCAGAACATAAAACGAAATCCAGTCAGAACAAGTTCTGTTTGCTTAATGTTGTGTCTCCAAGATCTTTATTTACTGCACTTTTTCATTCAGCCTCCTGTGTTCTGTGGTTTGATTCCTGATAGGGTACTACATCAGGATACGTGGCTTATTCTAGCATCTCATGCTAATTTCAAAAGATCACATGTGGAGTGTTACATAGACTAGCATTAACTTCAGCAGTGTTGACAGTGTAATCCAAATATAGAGATTATTACAAATTAATTGTGTGGTGCTTAACGGCATAAAAATTTCACACGGTGTCTTTGGCTGGTCAATATGTGCATGTAGGAATCTGGCTTGTTTCCATTTCACGTTTACTGAATGAAATGATGATGATTAGCCCTCTTGCGGGAAATGCCTTTGGGTGGCGTATCTGTGAGAATTCCCTTCAAATCGGTTATGTTGTTTGTCATAATTACAGCAGTATGAATCCATGTATGGATGTTGTGAATCTGTAACTGTCGCCCAAGCAATATATGCGTCTTCTGTTTCATTTGATATTTTGTATAAAGTGACGTCAGATTTGATTTTGGCAAGACGGTGAACGGGACGATGTGACAGAGGGACAGGGGACTGGGGACTAAGGGACAGGGGACTGGGGACTAAGGGACAGCGGACGAAATGAAAACAGAAAATAAAACACAGGCGGGTGGCCCTCCCACAGGCTCAGACACGGAAAACATTACACAGGCATAGCTTCAGCATTAAGCAAAGAACTAATCCAGTCACTGGCCATATTGGCCCAGGCACTTAGTTCATATCAATAGGCACATGAGTCCAGATTGGACAGAGTCAATATCTGAAATCCATTTTGTCAATATGACGAGCAGGCGTGCCCATTTCACATTGATCACCAGGCACAGGATAAAGCCCATTACATACACTTTGCATCTCGACTAAACCAGTCAACCACTGAAACATATTGATCCCCGGGCTGAAATAACTGCATACCACAATTATTCCATGTAATTATTTGTGCCTGAAAGATGTTTGGTGGCATGCACATCATGTTCAAGCAGAAAACTTAAAAAAATACAACGTATTAAGATGCAAAGTCTGCCAAGCCAATCGACGATTCTACAAACCATTAACATCAATAAGAAAAACATAACATCTAACATCTCATGAAACAGTAAAACGTCCATCCATCTACTCATTCATCCATATTATTAGATACTAATTTTTGCTTGGTGTTGGATTTCTGTGAATGTTTTAGCCTGAAAGGTGCTATATCAGAAGTGAGTTTCACACTAGTACTGATGTTTATTTGGTAAATAAATAAATAAAAATACTGGAATGTTAGATGTGTGTAATCAACAATCTGCTGCAATTTCTTCACTGTGCCCTTTTGTGAGGATATTAACCTGAATAGCATGTAACCAAATGCGTAAGTGCCAAACCTTTCATTTTTCACTGGTTGTGTAATGGTTGAGAAAACTGATATATGATCCAAAGGTTGATGTTCCTCAAATGGTGGGAGGGGGGGGGCTGCAGGGGTTGCCTTGTAGCCTTCAGGAAAGTAGATAAAAAATATCTGCAGTCAAATAGCTGGTTCTATAAACCATAAAAATCTCCAACTAACACTGTTCACTTTGTAAGAATCTAATGAGCAAATTAAGTCAGTTGAATTTGAAAATGCTATATTGTTAAGACTATCTATTGAATGGAATGTGATCTTGGACTTCATATCAAAGAGCACCACAGTTACTCACAGGTGTCGTATTAACAGCTCATGTTATTCACTTTAGGAATAAACAGAGTCTCTGCAGTCAGAGCTTATATTCTCAGCCTCATGCATTATTCAGAGAACACCTTTCTGTACACAGAAACTCAAAATGATTACACAGATGTCACTGAGACCCATCAGGAACATGCATTATTTTTGCAAACAAAAAAAGAAGAAGATTCCATATCAGAATGCTCTCTGTCTCTTTCTAGCAGGGAAAAGATATTTGTGAAGCGTGTCCAGAAAAATGAGGGAATGTACTGTGTTATGAAGGAACTGAGTGTAGCGTGTATCATGGAGAATCCCCAGATGCCTGAGAGATGACATGTTGACACGCTCTGAATCTGTGACGTTTTACAGCTTTCTGCTTGTTGTGTGACTACATTAGGTAATTTTTTTATGTAGCGTATCACGATTCTTTAAATGGAAAGATGCTGGAACAGCTGAAAGAAAATGCTTTGGGCTGAAAAATAATTACGAAATCTTTGTATAAAAGTAAGCAAAAATGTTTGTATTTTGTCAATTCTAACCCTAACAGTACCCTTGCCACCTTCATAAGCTTGGTAGAATTTGTCCTCACAACTGTAAGAAAGTTTTCAATAGTTGAAAATGTCTTCTGAAGATTTGCTATATGCTGATTATGTTTTGAGAGGGATTGACTACTGCAATTCTGTTAATTTACTTTCATCATTTCACACGCTGGATCAATGAGTCGCACTGTTGCCTCACACCTTCAGGGTTGAGTGTTATGTTCTGCTGCCAGGATTGGCTCCAGCCGCCCTGTTGACCTTGTTCTGGATAAATGGTTGGAAGATGAATCTCACACCTGTTGTGTAGGCAGCTGTGAAAAAGAGTAAAGCACATGCAGGATTTAAAGGAGCACAAAGACACTCAAACTAGCTTCAATCATCTATGCAGGTTTTAGAAACTGACATCGAGTAAATTAGCAGGTGGAAAAAAATATCTGAGTTCTGATGAGGTTCTGGCTGCAGCTGAAATGGAGGTGGAGTTCTGACATTCAGATCTTCTAGAACATTCTCTTGCCATTGGTCAGGTCTCTGCCTGAGATGAATTGCAAAGTAGTGCTTTATAAACCTTCTCAGCCCCAGAAAGGATTAATCGTTCTTAGGAAGGGGGTATTAATCAGCACACAGGCTCTACCTTTGCAGTAAATGCCCCAAGAACCCTATCAAACACGACTGCCTGAGAACATTTCAAACCCCTTCAGACACTTAACTGCTGTAAATTATTTCAAGATTCCCATTTCAAGATAAAAAAATATAATTTTTCTTCCATTCGTGATTAATAACACTCTTACTGGCAGAAGTGTTCTTCACTTACTTGATAAACTTCATCTGCACAATAACGTTTTTTCAGAGATATCCTGCCTCTGTTGAAAGGCTGAAGCCAATCTTAAACAGAATAAATAAAAACATTTAATCCACCAAAATTCCAACAGCAGAACCACTGTCACAATCGTAAGCAGAATATATAAATAATACATAAAAACGGTAAGCCTTTACCTTGGCAATGTAAAGAAAAGTTAATGTATAAATAATAAAAAAGAAGAAACCAGAAATGGACTCAAAGCAAAAGGATTTTCCAAAAGCTCAGCCAACAACACCAAAATGGACAACAGCAGCAGCATATTACCTTGATCGGAACAATGTAATTCCTATTCTCTCTAAAAGTAAATGACACCCATAGGAATTTAGTTTTTTGTCAGAATGTCAGTGCTTTATTTGATCAATATTTCCTCGTTTTTGTGAAACAGACCAATGATTTGTGAAGCGATTTCATTTTGTAAGTTTATACAGTTTTTGGTATATTTGTAGTCATTCCTGAAGCCCCATGGTGGTTCTGCATTGAAAAGTCTGACCTTCACTGAGTTATGATATCGCCAGGAGAGTTTTACACATGATCTTGCCTTGCACCACGAGGCTAAAGACCAACAGCTGCTTGTGCAGCAAAGGCCTCCACATGTTTCAGTACGGAGTAGCGTAATGAAACAATATTCAGGGACTCCTTTGTCAAGCTGAGATTTAGACAGAAACCATTGTTACAAAGTTACATTTCTCTGATGGAAAACAATGGCTGAAGGTCAGCAAAATATATCTAAACTTGTAAATATCATAAGGTTGAAAATCATTAGTCGCTGGCAAAGGGTAACGCTAACAGCTGCAAGAAGGCTTCGCTGCACATGGCGGTAAATGGCATTTCACGCGGCTGATTAGGGGCGGCATTTGGGACAGCTACCTGGAATAACTAGATTGACTCGCAGACAGGGAGCTGCCAGCCTTGGAGTTCATCCAGGGGACATTACGAGCTCAGGCATGGGACGATTAGGGGACTCCGAAAAAACGAACGGATCCGGAGCGCAGTGACGCAAAAGCTGTCGGGCGAAATCGGCACTGGCAGCCATTGCAGGGCTGGCGCTCTCGCTATGCGTGATTTGGAAATAGCTAGAGGCGTAACTGGTTCCTGACCCTATTCCCGTTGTGCAACAGCAACGTAGCTGCAAAGAGTCCCAAACGGCATGCCTGTGTGCAGCGGTCATCTACATCCTGCCCTCCACCCCCAGGCAGTTAAAAAATGTGAGGCAGCCATGATGTTCTCCGTGCGCCAGGGCTCTGAGAGCAGAAGGAGGCTAGCTTCCCTGCTTCCACGCTAAACCACTCGTTTAGTTCAGCCTATGGGGCTTTGAGCTATGGGCAAGACGGAGGGAAATGGGATGAGAGCTGATAGGATCTTGATAAACCATTGATAAACCATCAAAGCCAGGTAACATATAGTAGTAGCAGTTCACAAAAATATAACGCCTCATTAGCATGATCAGAGATCTCAAACATAAAATCTATGGTGTGACAAGGACTTTGCAGCTTAGAGTATAATACTTTCAGTAATACCATTGTGGCCAGTAAGGCTCATCTTACCACAAAAAGGGATTTCCGATCGGACAATAGCTAATGGTTACCCCCAACAGGTTCTGGAAGTCATGGAAAATAAACAAGAAACAATGAAGGAGAGACAAACGGAGGTCAAGCGAGAAAACGTTTTTAAGGTGTTCTAGAGTTCACCCAAGGCTTGCGAAATTTGGTAAGTTGGATGAGCTCAATGTCGTAGCTGGCACTGTAGGCAGCTGGGAAGGTGTAGGGATTTACATCATTTGGTCCCGTTGGACTCTTGACTTAAAGCAGGGCCAGGTGTACAGAAAAAGATGAGGTCAGGTCATCTTCTTGGAAATTAGCATTAGCATTTTCCTTTGAGGTGTATGTGAGTGAAACAAAAAAATCGACATGTTCTGTGTCAACCGGATCTGCTGCTGGTCTGGGAGCTGCTTCTGCTGGCTTTGTTGACAAAGATAATTGACAGTCGGACTGTATGCATAGCTGGGCGACCTAACGCCACATTGTCAGATAGCATCTCGGCACGGCAGCATGTTTGCGGTGATAAGGGGAGGCCTCTGCCTCAAGGCCTGTGGGGAACTCACCTTGACCGTGGAAAGATCGAAGGAGTAATAATTTATTTGCATTAACTGATGCATATCAGATTGGCATGACCTAGATAATCAGAGGACATGTCCTCTTAGATTAGCTGTGTCTTTGGGTATGAAAGAGATGCAGTAGAATCTGCATTATCAAAGGCACCAGGTGAGTCATGGAGCCCTAGTATAGACAGAACCATTGTCAAAGATAGTAGAATGGCATGAACAAGATGAACGAGTGTCATATTCTGTGCTATAACGACCGTTCGGTTCAGATTATAGCATCACCTCCGAAGTATGTGCTGGCTAATCTAAGGAATGATGATCCCCTGCGTTTCCATTCACTTGAAAGGAGCTGTCTATACACTGTACATCTTCTGTCTTGATATGGGTAAACACAAAGCCTTCAGTCATGCATCCATTTTCCATACCTGCATGTCTCTTTCAGGGGTCCAGAGCCTAGAATCTACTGGCACAGAATAACCAAGTACAGGGTGCCATAAGGCCTTTAGACAATTGTAAATATACAAGATAAAGGAGTTTTGTTTCTTGAAAACATATTTGCCGTGATCGTTCCACTGTGAAAAGTGTTGGCGTCTTCATTGTGTCAATTTAGAACTTAAGTACATGAAGAAGATGTAACATTAAAGAAAACATCTAGAACGATGCCATGGAGCAGTTTTCCAACATTTTTTCTGCCATGGCACACCTGTCCTGAGGTAATTATCCTGGGGGACACCTTTGAATAACACATACTACTAATTAGCACTACCATGTATCACATAGCTCTTAATCTGTTCGAGTATGTCCCTAGAATTTTCCTTTGAAAATATTTCCAATTCAAATACTTGTCCATGGTCTTGTCTTTTTACTACAGGGCAGTTTGCAAATTGTCGAACATAACGTTCCAACTGTAGGGCGATCTTATTCTCAGCCTCATTTGATTAAAAGACAAGCATCCTTACAGCATATTGTGCATAAATGAATAAAAATTCACTTATACACATAACTTTTTCATGGCACATTGGTTGAAAAGGCTGCCTTAGAGTAATAACCATTTACCTCAGAAGTTAGAATTAGCAGCTGGGAATGACATCAAACCTGTTAATTGCATTCCAGGACAAGTCAGAAAACCATTTAGCAATACCAGGAACCTGTTTGAATAAGGAGGATTTCTTGCTTAGCCGAATAACTTGTCACGTTTAAGGTACCCCATTTCAAATAGCCTTCATCTTTCCTCACTTACATTTAGCCTAGACTACCTTAAATCTGACAAGTTATCTGGCTAAGCAAGAAATCCTGTTTCCTGAATCAGGTCCTAATTCTCGCCTGGCTAATTGTTAGTCATTCTTAGCAATACCAGTTGATAACAATGCATTTCGCAGAATCTGGCAAATATAAAAACCTAGCAATATGTGCAGTTGAACAGCACTGTGTGTACGACCGATTTAACAAGGTACAAATCATAGGTAAATGTTAATAGTATAAATCTACAGGTTTCACTAATGTTCATGAAGTGCATATACCCATCTTGAATTCTGAGGTAAGGACTGCAGAGGTCCCTCTGACATTCCGAGTCAGAATTCCAACTTCAGGGGGTGTTCGAGTTGAAATTACTAACTAGAAACCCGGAAATTCTGACTTCCCATTTCAAATGAAATGCAGCAGTAACAATGCTCCACCTCTACATGGTGTGGAGTTTGCATGATCTCCCCGTGTCATGGTGGGGTTTCCTCCGGGTACTTCCCCATAGGTGTGCACGTGTGAGTGAATGGTGTCTGAGTGTGCACTGCGATGGGTTGGTGCCACATCCTGGGTCGTCCCTGCCTTGTGCCCATAGCTTCTGGGATAAGCTCCAGGACCCCCCCAAACCCTAAATGGGACAAGTGTTTTCAGAGAACGGATGGATGGATGGACAATGTTCCAATCACATCCATTTTACCATATCCTGATGTCATAAGAAAATATAATAATTGCAGCTAGATATTTTGGATGAAAATTCCAACCAGTGCTTCTAAATCAGAGGATATATTTCGACCTTCTGCTTCTGCACCTCCACACCAGTATGCTATGCTGGTATTTTCTCATCATCACCAGTTATAGCCAGAAAAGTAATGTAACTGCTCCACCCCCTCTCCTGATGTTCTCCCCACGTTGAGCTTCAGCGCTAATATAGTGTTTCTCAATCCGGTCCTTGGGGACCCTCCAAACCGTCCACATTTTTGCTCCCTCTCAGCTCCCAGAGCAGAAATTTGTACCATCTGGAGGTCCCTGAGGACCAGGTCGAGAAATACTAGTGAGTGCCGCCATCCATCTGTGTGGGCGACACCAAAATTTCTGCACTTTTCTCCCGTGGCCACTGGGCTTGGCATGTGTGTGACACCGGATGCAGGTGATGAAGCACAGCGGATCCACCAGGGATGAAGTGCCCATGTTCTCATGAGTCGACTCACCGATAATTTTCAGTAGATGAGATTAAAAACAAAACGTCACCTGTCAGGGTTCAGTGGTCATGTGCTTAAATGATTTCATACAGAATTTATAAGGGCATTTTCACAGAATTATTTAAGGTGCAGTTAACTTATATTTTGCCAAACAAAATCTTTAAATAGACAAATTAGTTTACATGGACCAGTATATATTAGAAAAGATGATAAGATTATATATCATCATAAAAGGTTTAACATGAATCATAATAAATTAAAACAGTTTATCGGCTTCTTATTCTATTTAGTCTCTTTCTAGGGTTCGAGAATTAAATTATGAATTATATTCAGTGAGGTGCCGCAATGCGGCTCAAACCTCAGCTATGACTCGAGGAAAAGTAGGGAAGAGTTCGGCAGTCGGTCCCTGTGTTGTGAGCCCAGATAAAAACATGGAGTCAGTATTTTAAGATATGCATGACATCATGGTCCACTTTTGGTGCATTATGTCATTGCCGTCCAGACGCATCGCCCAGGATGGGAGCAGCAGTAGGGAAACAGCGTTTCTGCAGTGAAACCCTCTGCGGATTCCTGCCTCTCACAGACGTGGAACTTGAAACTTTGGTACAATCTTTTTTTTTTTTCTTTTCAAAGCGTCATCAGCCTTTACGGGTGGGTGTTTCATAGCAATCGGGCTGGAATTTCTCTTCCATCTGAATCATGCCTTTCAGTTCACAAAAAAAAAAAAAACATTTATTCTGTGAATGAATTACGTTCCCAAGCTGAAGCAAATCTCGTTCTGCTAATCAGTGCTGAAAATGTGTCACTGCCAGCCCCCAATACATTCACACAATAGCTGGAGTCTCTCCAGAAAAGGGTAAATTAAATGTCACAAGAATGCACGAGTCATATTTTATTTAATGTAGTTAAAACATTGTGCAGAAATTAAAAGCAATGAAGTAGCTGTTTGAAGCCCCCTGATGAGCATCTGATATCTGGGATTGCAGGCCTAAGGCCTTCTCTTCCATGTCTTGTACCCTTGAGCAAGGTTTTTTTTACTCTGTTGCTGCAGGAGGAATCATTATTGAGTTACCGATTATGCTCAATTGTACATCACGACTGTCACACTGGATGAGGCCGTCCGTTAAGCAAATCAATTTATGTAATGTAATTCTCATAATGCAATGTAACGTGAAGGTTATCCGGTTGTTGTCTCCGAATTTTGTCTTGCAGGATGTCCGTAGCCACTGCAGATTTTCTAAAGACCGAGCCGCCTTTCCTCAGCAGCTAGCTGGCGCTGTGTGAGGATGGCAGACACATCTGTGTTTCTCAGAGACGGCCGCCGAACTGCACCCTGTGCGATAAAGGCTCAGTGGATGCTAGCATATTGCTAATTCAAACATCAATGCATCATGCTTTCTCTTTCGATCTTATCCGTCTCCTCAATGGAATCTAATGACTCACTAACGCTGATGGCTCTGTTTTATACTACATACGATAACTTTCCTTAAAATGGTCATAAATTGGCCTAGTCTCTATTAGGATTGCATGCGTGCTCATGTTTGACAAGTGAGGCTCTACCGGGTTTAATAACGTAATCAAGTTATTTATGCACTCACCCATCTCTCTTCCTTCTCTTGTCCCTTAATCAAATTTTAACATACGACTCTCTGCATCTGTGTGATGTGTGTGTTTTTTTTTTTTTCAGGGGAAATAATAGCAATAAAATCAATAAATCTGATGAGATCTGGTGCAATTAACTAAATGAGTTGTGTTACTACTGCCTGCCCGATGCTGGGTAATGCATTAATGGGGTTACTGTCAGTGATTAATGGCTGTCTACTACACGTATGTTATAGATTTCTGGCACATTATCACTCATAATCAGTGGTTATAATTCTTTGATTCTAGCGTGTAATTAATGCCATTCACTGGGGATGGATTAGCAATCTTCGCCAGTCTGCTAGGAATACTGCTGCTACTCCCTCCATTTGCAGTAATTACATTCTGCCTAAATTATGTTGTACTATGTAAAGGGAAAAAAAAACAGCTGGAGAATCGGGGTATATTTTTATGATCCCGTAGTCCACATGCAGCACACGCGCATTGTCACTTCTGAGCTGAGCTTTTGCTGAAATGATCCTGAAATTCTAACACTGACTAGTGTTAGAACTTTAGCGTTAGCTAAATGCTCACAGTTGTAGCTGAAGTCTGCATGGTCGTCCTGGATGTGGCTCAGGTTTCACAGATGTTTCACAGGCACATTGACATACAACCAGCACATGACCCGATATACCAGTGAGAGTCAGGAGAAAACCCCCTTTCATTTAAAAGGTAATAAAAACTGAAACAACCACTTTTGTTAGTGTTCTATATTCCTTAAACCCCCTCCCCCAACAACGCCCCCACTCATACACCACTATCTCATTCCCATACATGATGCTCATAATCGTTGTTTGCACTTTATGTATATTACTTATCTTGTATATAATCTATTTACTGCTTGTATATTGTGTCTTGTCTGTAAATTATATGCACATGTCTTTATATTGTCTGTATAGCTTGAGTTGCCAGCTTTAGTCAGCTCAACCAAAAAATTCTGAACAGCTAGAGTTCACGAGACCCTCACTTCAGTGTACAGCAAGTCGCCGTAAAAGGCTGCAAGAAATCTTTCAAGAGGGATCCCAGGGAAGAGCTCCACATCTCCACAATTTGCAGTTTTATTATAGGAACCAATCAAATTTCACAATATTGCATGGCTGTCTCCATTGATCAGCCAATCATGTTTCAACTTCAACTTTCATTGCACATACTAAATAATGTCAGCAATGGAAAATTTGTTCTCAAACAGAAAATTTGCTGTCGATATAAAAACTACCAGAAGTATTTTGCTATTAAGCATGCAATTTTTGTTTTAACAGAAATATAATCTATGGAGATGATATTTTTTGAAACCATATTATTAATGTTATAATCAGTAATACAGAACCATACCTAAGAAGCAATGAAAAATAGAGAGACACCATCGGCTGGAATTTGACCAATAAATCTGATTCTGGTTCTGATTAGCAAGTCATATCTAGTCAAAAGGAGAAAAGGACACATCTCATTGTCAAAACAAGTTTTATTGTGTTGCCAAATGTAACAATGGTAGCTAGTATAAGTCAGCACAATTATACAAATATATATGTTTGCACATAGCACACATTTTGCCATTATTTTAGCTGCAATCTGGGAAGACAATGCCTAGCGTTTATAGATAATGATCATATTGTCATGTTCTGTGCAGATACAAAACTGTAACACTGACCTCAACTTCCTGTAAGTTCAACACTGGACTCTCTTCCTCTGTGGTGCATTCTGGGATTGACATGACATTGCCCTTTCTGAGTGTTCTCCGACTCAAGGGTACAGAATAATGAAATACAATTGTACGATAAGATCTAGCATAAAGGCGTTGCTTTTTCCCAAGCCGGTCGAATCTCAAAATAAGATAACATCTTATAATGGAATGAACTGCTCACACGGACAGGCTTGAGCAAGATAACCTAAACCAAGGCCTGCGTGCAACTATGGACTATTAAAGTACAGCCAATTCAAATATTACGCAGACAGACTTTGGAACAGATCAGGAGAAATAGTTGGTGATGTCAGTCCAGCGAGAGCATTCTGGGCTGAGCGCTGACCTTTGACATCCTATCATTCCAGCTGCGGAAAAAAATGCCAGTGTGGCCAATGAAAAAACGCATCAAACAACATTTAAATCACGCTGATACATTAAAAAAACAACACAGAACTAGGCCAATGCTGATAGAAATGGAATGTAGTCATTGCAGTGATACTCGCGGGAACGCTTATTTCCTAAAACCTACTTAGATTATGAAATATCAACAGTTTTAAAATCCCAGCAATCTCCAATACAGTGGAAATGATGTGGCAAATCACCATTGGCCTGTACCTTCCAAATGATACGAAAGACTTTTGCATGCCTCAGTCCGGCTGTTAAAATGGTCCCTAAGTCTTCTCCTGGGAGAAGTAAGTCACAGGACAGATTTAATATCGGCGGTATGTGAACCAACTGCTGCCGCGGTTCTGAGGGTGCAGGGCGGCACTGATATGCCCACCAGAGGCGGACATTTCAGGTCCAGAAAGTAAAAATCCAAACCAGGATTTTGTTTGAACCAACCAGTCGAGTTCTCTGTGACTGTGATTCTTTATGCTAAACGGCATGGTTGAAACAAAATCCTGGTTTGTATTTTTACTTTCTGGACCTGAAATGTCCGCCTCTGATGCCCACTGATTGCTGGAAATGCATACAGGCGGGATGATAATCGAGCGTCTGACACGTGATCAGACCTTAGACTATGAATAGTTTCATACCTTTAAATTATCAGAAGGCTAAAGAAACCTGGTACCGAATTTACTATCTTAACATCACGTGACTGACATTTACAGAAATTTAAACTTCACTTCCGTGAAACCATGATTTCCATGAAGTATCCCACTGAATGTATCTTTTCCCATTTTTAAGAAACACATTGTTTTTTTTTTTTTAAAGGAAGGCCTGTCCCTCAGTTTGATATGTCTTCTTCTTTAGGATTATGTTACATGGCCCCAGCTTGTGGAAATTGTTTGGGTTCAAACAGCGAGTGCAGATTAATGCCAATAATTTAAGAATTATCGCAGATTTTTTAAGTATGTTGAGAAACAATACATTAGATTTTTTAAAATTATATCTTAAGGTTTCATGTGGTTCTGCCCTACATTAATAATGGAACGGGGAATTAGATGACCTTATGGGTCTTTTAATTCACACTTTAGCACTCAGAGTAATTTCTAGGACATATTTTCTTCTTAACACACGTTGAGTGTCTTCGTGAATATCCTGTGATGTCCCATCTTATTTATAATGAAATAAATAAACTGCGGCATCACATTATGCTTGCCAATACTGATGAGTGTTAAACTGCGACTGGGAAAAAGCACACCTCCTACGATGAGGCTGCTTCTCATTACGGCAAGTTGCCGCAAGTGTGCTCACTATCGCCAATGAGCAAACAGTATCAATCACTGTTGGGTTTTTGAACGATAATTTACCATTTTGAAATCTCCTCCCGAAAAGACAGGGTATTGAAAAATGGCTCAATAGTAGACTTACAACGTCAGTTTAGGGTTTCTGGACACTACTTAGTGCATGGAAGAAACCTTGCACGCTCTCACCATAGAAATAATGCTGTTGCTTAAATTTCACAATTACAGTACATTACGTCTAGCATTAGAAGTAAAGAGGAATCAAACGTGGCAATAATTTGCTATGACCCAAAAGCAATATAGGCTTGAAAAGGAGGAAAATGCAGTTTCAGAAAGTACAAATCCAGACCAAGATTTTGTTCCAACCAACCAGTTGCATATTACATGAGTTACAATCACAGGATACTCAGCTGGTTGGTCGAAATAAAATCATGGTCTGGATTTTTACTTTCTAGATCTGAATTTTCCATTTCTCTTCAAAGGTCGCAAGGATCGGGACTAACTTCAGGACTTTATAAACTAAGTATGTTTCTTTGGCTGCAAAATAAAGGTTCTGTTTACTTCTGAAATACACCTTTTGGCACTTTGTACACAAACCGTCACAGACTAAACTGGATACATAATATATTGCTTCGTAAATACCTGTATGTTCACCAGCTGGTTTTAAATGGCAATAAAGTAAGAAAGAGACTTTTGTTTCCATTCAGTTATTCCACCATTATCACTGCCGATTCCATTACACATAATATCAAAATGTATTGTGCATACACCAAAACAATTCAGCTTTTAAAGTAATGCATAGTTTCCCACATAGCAAGATGAATCTGAGCTGGATCTTGGCCAAATGTTGTTCAGAAATTGGCACAGATCCATAAACCAGATCTGGCCCAGTGTTTTTTTGCATAACGGACCAATACTGGTCTGAATCCGCTTTCTTTTGAAACAGATAAACAGATTTGAAAACAGATTAGGGCCACATGTGGGCCAGAGTTACACTGAGTGTTACCAAATCTGGCCTGTATTGGCACCAGAGTAGGTGACCACCTAGTCCATGTCAGGAGGGACACTACGAGCTACTTCAGGTTTTACAAACTACTTTGAAACTGAAAGGCCCCTGTGTTTGGCTAATTAGTTCAGTTCTTTGTACTTTTACTGGTTTGTTTCCTTTACCTAAAGACTCATCCAGCTGTTTCACATTAACGTTAGTGACACATGCATGATTATTGGAGACTGACCAATCAGCACAAAGTAAGACATCAGTGCTTAAGGGAAATCTGGGTCCTTTCAATTGAAATGGTTGAAATGGTAGTTTATAAATCCCTCCTGACATGGACTAGGTGGTCACCCTACACCAGAGTCAAAAGTTAAATTCAGAGCAGCTTCCAGTGGTGGCAGTGAGTGGTTCTGTGATCTAAGCCACTGTGCCTGAGATCCAAAAGTTGCTGGTTCAAGCCCTGGCTTCAGCACTGCACATTAGCTGGCCCTGCACTGCAACCTCCAAGCTGTAAAAATAGCTACAATGTTTCTCTTACACCTTCCCCATAGCTTAGAAGTCAGACGACATGCAGCACCCCCAGAGGTGGGGGGTTAAAGGCCTTGCTTAAGGGCCCACAGATATGCAGACATTCCACCGGGACTCGAACCAGGGACCTCCTGCTCACAAGCACAGAGCCACTCGCCAGCCACATAGGTGACAGGAGGATTCAGGAGCAGAACAGTCAGTCTAGAAAAATGAGTCTGAGCCACAATTAACAAAGAAACATGCTTCATTTACACAAGTACATGTACATTGGAATGCTTCTCTTCACTACCAGCATCTCACCCTTCATAGCTCGGGGATCACAGCAGGGCCACCGAACCTGCGGCATTCTCTGCTGAAGCTGGGGCTTGAACCAGCCCCCAGAGCCACTCGCCGCCCCCAGTGTAAAGCAGGGCCACCGAACCTGCGGCATTCTCTGC
>JAODKE010000125.1:2359120-2374546 GCA_026779605.1 Mormyrus hasselquistii
AGAGAGAGATAGAGAGAGAGATAGAGAGAGAGATAGAGAGAGAGATAGAGAGAGAAAAGACCCTGTGCTGTGGCAAGCCTAGCTCTTCAAATCAGAAAAATCTCTTGGCCAGGAATTTGTCCTGGTGGGTGTGCCCTACTATAATATACAGCATGGAAGACAATTTCAACATGTAAACTTGTACAAATACTATTAGCACTAGGCTTTCTACAGCCAAGCATCATAACGTGAAATAAAGCGCGAAGTTAGTGAATGTTATGAATAGGGTGATGCTGGGATGAGTTACAGGATCCCAGCTGATTCAAAACTTCAACAAGCCTATTGTTAGCACACCAGTGAGTCTCTTACCAGATATTACAGGCAACTCAATAGGATACCAAGTCTTTTCACCACCATAAGCGAAACCAAATCATCCATCCATTTTCCAAACCAGTGCTGGGATTTTTCAGTGAACATTGATGACGAATCTGTGGAACAAAACTCCAGACCCCCTCTGCCCAAAAAAACTGTTGTGGTTTCTGGCCCAGTGCCCTAGTAAGACACTTAATTTTGCTGGTTTCTTTATTTTTCATAGACATCTACATATCTAAATTCAAGAATTCCAACTGTGATTGAATGTAATTATTTACCCGAGAATTTAAGAAAATTATTTTACTGAAATGAAACAGTCTGGTGCTGGGAACGTTTAGGTCACAGGTCCTCAAATAACATTTTCCATTTAAGACCCAAAGTTCTAGTCATGGTTTACTTAAGCACGAAATAATATCTTTTCCTACCATTATGCAGCTTAAGTAACTAATGTGGCCACAGCTGACAACACCGGATAAACAAGCTATTTTTGAATTCACACAAAAAATGGTGTCCGTTGCTCTACAGTGCTAACGCAGCTGGGAAGCCAAAAAAAAGGCAAATTATATGTATGAATTATATGTATGAATATTAAATAAATAATATACATTGTTGTCATTACAGTTAGCCTAATAAAAAGAACGGTACTTTACTGAATATTATTTGGTGGCGAATCAGCGAATATTATACCAACAGGTAATTTTACAACCTACCGGTCACGTGACAACCGTTGTCTTGGAAACGCATTCTAAGAGGGTGGGTTTCGCCCAATAGTATCACTGTGGACGCTCAAAGCAGCCAATCAGTTTCGACCGAGCGACGATTTAAACCAAAAATGTGTTCACTGTGTCATATGCTGTGGAAGAAACGCATTCATTGAGTCTTGTCTTGCTTTGCAGTGGTGCTAATTTGACATGGCTTTTCGTGTAACTCGGGTGAGTGGGTTTCCAACTTTTGTAGTTTGTGCTTATTAGCGTTAATAATAGATTTCCGCCGTTCGAATTTCTGCTTCACCTTACTTTTAAGTCTTTTGCAGAAACCTAGGTTTTTTCTTCCTACTGTATTCTTTTTTTTTTTATATATATACGCTCTTGTTTTACTACTTGCTTTAATAGATGGCTAACTCGAATATCTGCTTCCCTACCCCTTTTCTGAAATTATTTTTGTAAAGCTTTTGTGAACAAAAGGGACTGTTGGTGAAGGAAGTTGTTTTGCATGTGATCCACAGAGTTCTCAGCTGGCTGTTAACAGAGATGCGGCTTCTGGAAAACCAGGATTTGCTAGTAAACAGACCCTGAGGCCTAGGGCAGCACTCGGGGATATCGGAAACAAGACTGTTGCGACCCGGCAGCCTGTGAAGAAGGTAAGGGTGTGTGTGTGCCTCAAATCGTAAGTCGTGACTACTTGAAATACGAATTCATTGGCGAGCTTTTCCGTATAGGACGCTAAGCCCGAGGGCAAGGTAGCTCTGAGGAAGCTGAGCAAGTCCGAGAAGCTGCCCGATGAGCAACCCCTCAAAAAGGATGTGGTCCTCGTGGCGAAGCCTGTGGAGGTGAGCTTCTGGTTGCCCCGAAGTATTTGCTGTGCTTATCTGTAGTTCTGCCTCTGCCCACACTGTCTCCTAGAATGTGCTGCATGACCCAGTGCTCTTACTCTAGATCCTTAAAATCCTAAAGGTCAGTCACTGAGCAGCACTTGCTGGTGTGCTAATGGCTACATGTTCCTGCAGACTATTCCTGAGCCCCAGTCCCCCACACCCATGGAGACTTCTGGCTGTGCTCCAGATGACCTGTGCCAAGCCTTCTCAGATGTCTTACTGAACATTAAGGATGTTGATGCAGATGACTATGACAATCCCATGCTTTGTAGTGAATATGTGAAGGACATCTACAGCTATCTCCATGAACTTGAGGTTGGTATTCTTCATGAGGGATGACTGATCTTACTGTTCCAGCTCATTAAACATGGCTACTGTCTCCTTCCAAGGTTGACCAAGGTGTCAGACCAAAATATCTGGAGGGCCAGGAGGTTACTGGGAACATGCGTGCTATCCTCATTGACTGGCTGGTTCAGGTTCAGATTAAGTTCAGGCTTCTCCAGGAGACCATGTACCTGACAGTAGCAATCATTGACCGCTTCCTCCAGGTAAGCAGCGTTCTGAATGGGTACTTGGTGTGCTCCACAGTGAAAGTTGTAATTAAGCTGTATTAGAATTAAATTTTTGTTCAGGTTTAATAGTCAAGATTCTTTGCCACTTTTATAGTTATAAAAGTAGAACATGTAGTGAATGACCCTTGGACTCCAAGTCCAAAAATGGAATGGAATAGAATGAATGAGCTTGGAACAGCTACATCAATGGGTTTATAATGGTTAAGTAGGTACATGCAACCCTCTGTGCAGTGTGTGTGTGTGTGTGTGTGTGTGTGTGTGTGTGTGTGTGTGTGATTAAGATTTCAGGGGTTGGTAGTACATTTCCAGGCTGGCTGTGCCCCAACCATGTTCCATCCCCATCTGTGCTTCCCCCCCCCCCCCCCACCTACCCTGAGTATTCAAGTACTTTTCTGCCCTGTTGTGTACTTGAGCACTAAACGTGCATCCCTAATTATACGGCCTCTTGTCAGTCATGTGACAGACTACTCCTTTTTCCAGGACCACCCTGTGCCAAAGAAACAGCTGCAGCTTGTCGGCGTGACTGCAATGTTCATTGCCTCAAAGTACGAGGAGATGTATCCTCCGGAGATCGCGGACTTTGCCTTTGTCACTGATCGGGCATACACCACTGCTCAGATCAGAGACATGGAGATGAAGATCCTCAGAGTGCTCAAGTTCAGCTTTGGCAGACCTCTGCCTCTCCAGTTCCTGCGACGGGCCTCCAAGATTGGGGAGGTAATGTGCTACTATCAGGGATGTGCTAATCCACTCTCGGTACCTGAATTAATTTGCATATGTACTGGGACCAGGAAATCAGAATGTACAGTAGGTGACAGTACTCATCTGTTAAACCCCATTCAGTTTCTACAAATGCCTAATTGGATTTTGTACTACTCTGCCACCTTCTGGAAGGGATGGCATTGCAGGAAACTCATGGGGCTACTTTATGTGAATGCCTACCTCAGGGGTGGAGGAATGGGGGAAACTTTGCCCCCCCCCAGTAAAATTTGTGAACCTGTGCTGGGGCAGGTTTTTAAGTTGTTGCAAAATTCACATGGTTTATCAAGTGGCGCTTTAACACTTGACTGCTAGCTTTTTGCTGCTGTTTGCTAAGCAGTTCAGTATACCTATGACGTGTCTTAATACCCAAACATTAATTGGTATGATTCTCATGTCAAAGTGGGTTAAATTGTAAGGTCCCGCTGCACCATCTTGGCTTTACCCATGGTTTTATTGAAGATGTGACTGAGCCGTCTACTTCAATTATTGCTTCCATGAGAGGCCAAAATGTGCTTTGGTAACTGAATTTTACTGAATGCAATGACTCTATTCAGTTACTTAGCATCTCATACATGCACTAATCTATTTGCCATATTGTGGGAATAAGTGAAACTAGTACTGAAGCTGGCTTCTGCATAGCACTTTCACCTGAAGCCCCAATTGCTCATGTGCCATGATCTGCATCACAATCTGTACAGCCGTTAGTCTGACATGGGGAGAGTCTAAATGGATTGAGCTGTAGTAGCTGATCAATTGATGCCTAGTTTTGGCCCTAATTTCAGTCTGTCGCTGCTTTGGTCCCTCTGGTTTGGCACTCAGTCAAGGGTGGGCAACCTTATCCAAAGGGCTGGTGTGTCTAGGTTGGCTGCAGGTGTGAAGACTCTTGTTTTGAACAGCTAACCCATAGATATGCAGGTTTTGGTGATACAAACCCTTAGATTGCCTACCTCTGCACTTGACTGGCTAGCTTTAGTTTAACATGATGATCTCCTCCTGCAGGTGACAGCTGAGCATCACACCTTGGCAAAGTACTTTGTGGAGCTCACAATGGTTGACTACGACATGGTTCACTTTGCACCCTCTCTGGTCGCTTCTGCTGCTTTTGCTCTGATGCTAAAGGTTTTCAGCTGTGGTGAATGGGTAAGTTGTGGCTCCTGACCACATTGGTGTGGGGCTCCCCCCCCCCCCCCAAAAGCCAGGGCTAGATCTCTTCTCTTACAGACGCCCACCCTGCAACACTACATGGGTTACTCGGAAGACTGCCTGGTGCCTGTGATGCAGCATATTGCTAAGAACGTGGTGAAGGTAAATGAGGGACAGACGAAGCACATGGTGAGTGGCTTGTAATGCAGCAAGTGTCTCTTGCCGATAAAGTAGCATGATCTAGCTGACCTGCCCATCACTTCACAGGCAATTAAAAATAAGTACGCCAGTCAGAAGCAGATGAAGATCAGTATGATTCCCCAACTGAAGTCTTCAGTCATCAAGGACTTGGCCAAACTACTGTCTTAATGGCTTATTGAGCACAATGTGCTGTTTTGTGTAAATGCTTTTTTACTACTTTTAGTACTAATATCTGACTTGTACAAGAGCTTTTTTTTTTTTTTTTTTTAAAAGGATGATGTTTCAAACATCTGCCTGTCTTCAGTGATAACTGTTGGCCAAATCTGCTTGTTGCAGCCTTCAGTCTACATGAGTGACAGTTGTGGAAACTTGGTGATTTGAAATGGCTGGTTGTAGATCAAATCCTTGCCTAAGCCTTTTTTTTGGAAGGTGCAAGATTTGATTGGCCAGTCTTCCACCTCTGGGGGGGAAATTTCTCCATGTAAATGACATGTTGCTGATGGTAGCATCTGTATGTCATTTTTGCAATTCTGTCCTAGGCATGTACTTGTTTGCTAGCAGTTAAGTGGTATTGCTGTGGATAAGTGGCAGTTAAGCTGTACAGATGTAAGCCTGCATTTGATTTTACTTTTTAGACCTGTTTTGTGCTTGGTTTTTATGTCTTTGTATTGTGTGCCATGCAATAAATTGGAAGGTTCCAAGTATACGTACTCCATGTTCAGCCCATACGTGTGGTTTTTGAGGTAGGAACAAGCCACTTTGATCCCACATGCCTGCGATGCCTTGACTAGTGCTGCTTGTCTTGAGCAGCCCAGCTGACTGTCTTTCACTAGTCATAGGACCATCGGCTGCCTGCAAACGCTAGTTTCATACCTATATGGGCTTCCTTATACTTCGCATTCTCAATTTTCAAGATCAGAAATTGAGCCAAATGTAAAGCATGCAGATGAAGGCCAGTATAGTCCAAATTTCGTTAGTGGTGGTAACTTGCATTTGTATAGCTTGTCCTGGCAAAGCCTGGTGTAATTTTGCATGGTTTCCTTAAACATTTTTGATATTTGACTGAAACAAGCTTGGGGAAATGAGCATAAGCAGTTTATCCAGTATTCCCCTCTGTAGGAACATTACAACTGAATTTTGCCTTGTGCAAAATTTCTGGATGGCCACAAATTTTTGGACATGACTGTTTTGTGTCATTTAAATGAATTTCAGGTGTCATTTCAGTGTATTGCCAAATGCTTAATCATTTTAGTTGAAATGACAATTTTAAAGTATGCTAGTGACCAAAATTCTGTCACCCATCAAACTCCATTGGAGGGCATTTAAGACCCTTAACATCTGGATACATTGATCTGTCAACTTTGCAATCTTGCCTAGTTGATCTGTCCTGTGGTTCTTCAGATTGAATGTGTAAACACTAATTGCTGGTATCAGTAATAGAAGGCACACAAGTGCAATGCTTCAGGTGGTGAAACTAGTTGTCCCAAGTTTCCCGCAGAGTTTACAGTACAAAGCTGTGTACTGCAGGATCAGACTGGATGGGTTATTTGCTCCCTGAAGTTTTGGACAATCATGTCATCGCTGGTTCAGCAGTTGGCCTTGGTAGGTACTGACCTGCCTTTTTGGAGATGCTCTGACCCAGTCATCTAGCACCACAGGTGCTCGGCTCTTGTCCATTTTTCCAGTTTATTCCAACATTACTTCAAGCATTGTTTAATATACGACTCTGGGGGGAACTGACACTATTCCATGTGTACATTTTTGTCTGCATTTTTAAATTCTGATTTAATCCTGCTTCTGCTGGCAGAAACCAGCAGGTTGCTTCCAGGCTCAAAATTTCTAAGACTGCAGTATATAAAAAGACAGTAGGAATGACCAATAACCAGGAGGGCAGAAGCGACTTTAATGGCAGAGATGGTTTATCCAACAGTTTCTCATGAATTGGAGAGTATCATTAGGAATTATGGGCCGTCAGCTTGAGCCAGCTATAGTAACTTAATGGATGAACAATCTTATCCATGTTGACTGAGCCAAACCGGTGTCCTCATAGTTGCTGTTGTGATTGTGTTGAGCTACTGGATAGCTGTCTCATTCCATAGATCAGTCCAATCATCATGTCTTCCTCCAGTGTTCATTCCCTCCTGTGTCCAAAGTAAGCAAGACACAATTATGGAATCCTTACTTCAAGTGTCGTCGTCGCCTTGATCTGTTCCAATATCTATATTCATCCTTCTAGCTGTCCCTGATATTGAGAATTCATCTCCAACATCACATTTCACATCAATCCATCGCCTGTCCTGTCTCTTTGTCCAGCTCTCACATCCATACTTGACCACAAGATAGATCAAACTATTCGTAAGTCGTATTTTTGTCAACATCGAAATGTCCTTTGATTTGAAGACCTTATTCAGTGACTTCATTGTTGAATTTCCCATGGCAATTCTTTTGAATTGATGTTGTGTCTGTTTACCAATGATCTGAGTAGGTTAAAATCCTTGACCACTTCTATTTTATCATCATCCAATTCAAACATATCTTGGTCATATTTGCCATTTGTCACTGACAACCAATGATTATCGCCATACTCTCCAAACTGTAGCTTCTCTGTCAACATAAAGGTTTCTTATGTGGCACACCCATGTTCTTATATGTTGCCCAAAGTTTCTGATGATTCACACAGTCAATGCCTGGCTGTAGTCAATGAAACATACATATAGGGTTTTTTGGTATTCCTTAGTCTTTTCCATGACCCATCTAATATCAGCTCTGATATCTCTAGTTCTTCTGCCAATTCTGAAGCCTGCATGTTCTTCCAGTAGTTTCCTTACATTTCAGAAGTTGTAATCCTCTTTGTATGATCTTCAGTAGAATGCTGGTATTAGTGCAATAGTTCAATAGTTAATGCAGTCAGTGATGTCTCCTTTCTTGAGAAAATTCGGATACTGTCCAGTCCTTTGGCCACTTCCCAGTTTTCCGTATCTGCTGGCAGTTCACAGTCAAAGGCAGGAGTTCTCTCTTTTTATGTTGCTGTTTTTGTAAAAGCTGTTCTGGTTCTCTTTCCATCTGTCCATGACCTGTTCCAGTTTGTTCAATCTGTTCCCATTGACATATTTCAGAGTGCCAATCCTTGGTTGGAATTTTCTTCTGATCTCATTGATTTTTGTGTAGGCTACTCCAGAATTGCCTTTTGCATGTTCCAATTTTGGCTCATATTCTCTAGTAATACTCTTCTTCATCTATCCAAATTACCCTCTTTAATGCTTCTCTTTTCAATAGTTTTCAATATTCAGATATCCATGGCTGTTGTCATGTCCAGGTTTTCTTGGCATTATATGGAAGTACATTGCTTTCTTCTGTGCAGTGACGTAACGCCCTTGAACCATGGTGAATTAGGGATTGGACCATCCGTCTTCAATACTGCAATGCCCTGCTGCCAGCATTGTGCTGTACATTTGGCCTGGCACCTCAAAATGGAACCTGTCCGCCTTTGGTGGCCCTTCTGGCAGAATGCAAACGTTGATGCAAACGTCCTGCCGGTGCGAAAAGCCGGTAAAGCAAGGACAGGGGGAAGTCCCATAGAGCAAGGCAGAAGCCCTTCACCAGTGAGAAACATAGAAGAACCAGGCTGCAGTTTCCATTTTAGTTATTCACAGATGCACACCCGTTAATTGAGAAGTGAGTGAAACAAAAATATGTGCTATAGTCTCTTCATTTGTTCCAGAGTTGTGTATGAGATAACCAGTGTTGTTCACATCACCTGTCATTGTATTTAATGTCATAAACAGTGTTGTTCACATCACCTGTCATTCTATTTAATGTCAGGGCTGATTGGTTTGCATTCCTGGGCAAAAAAAACGGACCAAAGCGTTTGTTATGTTGCTCTTTTTAGGCTTGGAGTATATGTTACCTGACAAATTACGAATGCGCTGATTTGCTTCCCCCGCCCCAAAAACGCTTCCGTAAACATGGAGGGCTCCGAAATAAACAGAACCCAGCACACACGGCTCATCCCCAAGTGAATGTACACTCTTCAGTTTAAAGGAAAAAAAACGTCTGCATGATACTCTTAATTTTTTAGCGCCAGTAATGCTGAAACCAGAAATGTTAACACATGCTACAGACGCAGACAACTCCGGGAATCCAGGAATGTCCAGGAGTCTCCCAGAAACGATTCCCACTGGTTTAGAAATGAGGGAAAACTTACCAGAATCCGAGGGCTTGGAGATCTGGCCTTTAAAGCTCATAATATCACACAGAAAATGCAAGGTACACGAGAAAAGGAGTTACTGAGAAACGCAGTCACTAAAACATGCTCATACTTCACGCACCGGCGCCTGGCTAGTCCTCCAATGTAGTTAATATTTATTTTTAGGGGTCCAAGCAGTGCTACAGGTGCAGGACTCCTATTATTTCTGTGCTGATTATTCATTCATTTTCCAACCCGCTTTGTCCTATTGGGTCGCGGGGGGTCCGGAGCCTATCCCGGAAGCAGGGCACACTCATACACTGTTACCATTCACACCTACGGGCAATTTATTAACTCCAATTAGCCTCAGCATGTCTTTGGACTGTGGGGGGAAACCGGAGTACCCAGAGGAAACCCCACAATGACACAAGGAGAACATGCAAACTCCACACACATGTAACCCAGGCGGAGACTCGGGTCCCAGAGGTGTAAGGCAACAGTGCTAACCACTGCACCACCATGTCGCCCCCATGTGCTGGTTATTGTTTTTTTTTTATTCTTCTCCAAATCGTTATAAAAAAGTTATAAAAGTTATACTTTTGCACAATCTGCTTTTAAATATTATTAGTCCACTTTAACTCTACTGGTAATATGTATCAGATAAAAATAAATAAAAAATAAACATTCAGTATCAGCAGATAGGCCTATTTAGCGGTGCCGGTATTATGAAAACAAAAACGGCGGTACTGTCCCGTCGCCTACTGGGTACATGAAGCACTGCTCCAAACCACCTTGTAATTATAAATGTCTTTGTTTACATTTGCAGTTTTTACCAACGTTCTTAATTTTTCACTACAATGAGTACACTCCGCATTAATTGCTTCCAAAGAATGATTAAGGATGCATAATCCAAAAGTTTGTAAAATTTTATCTGAATAGATTCCCCTGACAATTGGTAACACGTCCTAAACGACCAGCATGAGAAACTCATACGTGCTCGGCTCATTGGAATAACATTTTTATGGACGAATGCAAGAAAAAAAGGAAAATACTTTACAAATGCCTAAACAAGTCCTTAAATGGATCAAACTCTGCGGTAGTCAGCATTTTAAGAAAATCCCATTATAACTCAAAGCAGAGACAGCTGAAATACCAGTTACTGAAAGTCACAGTGATGTAGTCATCTGTTGTATTCCTGCACACGTTATGGTCAGAAATTATTTTTGTAACATATTTGTTCAGTATTTGTATTTTCAGATATTTTTAAATTAGGCAACTCATTCGCTCACAACTACAAATAATGAAGTTTTATTGATTTTTAAAACGATATTTATTATCTGTTTCCTGAATAAGTCCCAGCTGATGTACAATCGGGCGATTTTTCGCCGCTTCGTCTTGCCCACCAGATGTCACCAAAACATAAATATTGAAATGTCGTGTTACTTTCTAATCCCAATCTGTAGACAATGTAAAGCTGTTTTATGTTCCATTGCCTCTGCAGGCATGTTAGTTTTGACAAGTGGGGCAGCGCGTAGCTCAGTGAACTAAAGCCTGTGTGTCTGTAATTACAATTTAAGGTCGCCGGCTCAAACCCAGCCTAAGCACGCCTCTGTGTCCTTAACCCCTCATTTCCTGGGTGCCAGCCCTTCGTGGGCAGCTTGCTCTACAAAAGAGCTAGTTGAGGGAGGCGTAATGACGGTTAACCCACCTTTTTGTACACCAATATATATAGTATTCATCTTATATTTGAAGAAAGGTTTAATCTTAAATGGATGAATGGGCAACATGTTAATAAACTTTAAAATAACTTTCTGTAATGAAATACAAATCCATCTCGGTCCCGTATAAATGTCACGATCGGTTCGAAGTGTAAAGTGCTTCGCGAGTCAAATACGTTAATGGAAACCTCAGAGCAGCAAAAATGGCCTTTGCACACGTGCCAAGAGACTGCAAAAGCCCTTTCTCACTGTAGCCGACAGGAAACATCTGCAAAGGAATTATTCAGGTGAAAGGACAGATTTCACCACATTCCTTTATGTGAAAAGTCATGAATAAACTTTACAAAACACTTGTTTTAAGCAGTTACCGTTGTTACCGAGATCTTCTGGCATTAGCTTGGTGTTAAAATACATGCTACCGCTATAATTCATGTTTGTGTTTTATTATTATTTTCGGTAAATCTATTAAATATATTTAAAAATCGGAACAAAATTAAATATAACTTTAATCATTGGATAAAATTTCAGGTGGTACTTATGGGGGTCAGCACTGGATTATTGATCATTGTTGGTTTGTTTCTTCTGATATTGTCTGCATTGGCTGGCTGCAATCTCATCATGGGGATGGGCCTTTAATTTATCAAGTAGGCAAGTTCATTTGTGCTCTGTTCCTATAACATTTCTTAAACCCACAACACTATAGCCTTGAAAAAACTATGCAGTGTAGCTCGTCTAATTGAAAAAGGATGCAGCAGATGAGAAAAGCCGCTAAAGCTATACCCCCACCCCACTCAGTGCTACTCGCAGTATATAAATCAATGTTTACAACAAGCCATAAGTATTGCAGGCTAATGGACGCAGCAATGGAAGGAACAGAGGGTGGGGGAGTGATCACGCCGTCTGTCTGCAGCCTTTCATATCCTGGAGCTGCGTAGCCTTCAGGGGAGCTCGGGCACCTCATTCCCGTGGGAGTCATAGGAACACATGCTCTTCAAGCTGTTCGACCCTCCTTACCAGCTTCTCTCACAGCACGCCTGCGATGACGGTGAGCAATAACAGCCGGAATGTGTTCATCTCGATCAAACTGCAAAAAATCGCGCGACTGATTGCATATAGTAACACTAAGTCTATAACCAAGCCCACCGGGGAGTCGATGAGAATTCAGATAATTAACTGTCCAGGAAATTACAAGGATTAAATGGCAAAATATCTACTTGCAGATATGGTCTCATTAACTTTTCCCCGGGTGTTCACATAATATCAACGTGTTAATTGATAAATTAATTAGGATAAATTCTTTCAGCTTTGTATCATGATATAAACTGCAAATAATTTTAAGTATGTTTATTCAGAAACACAAAGAGCAGCAGGCACTGGTATTTATGACGATAAAATGATTGGAAAATGATCTGTGATGATAAAATGTGAAGAGAAGTCTGCAGGGGGACGTTAAAAACAAATTATTTAGCTATCGCAATAGCATGGGCCTAGATTTCGCCAAAATCCTAAACAAAGAGGCCTGTCAGAGCATAGATAAGATGCTACGTCTTGCTGTAAATAAGATTAAACATTACTTCAGCTGAGTGACAAATTTGTTCTGAATTAAGGTGCTTTGGGAAAAATACCCCACCACAAATCTTTTGGGATAGTATTTAAATGGGAAACAGACCTAAACACGCACAAAGGGATGGTCCAGAAACGGAGAAAGGAACCTGGTCCAAAAAACAAAAACCACATAGAAACGAATAAGTGAAAAATCCTGGACAGTACCATCGGATATACGTGTATAAATATTTACTCCATGTGCAGCAGGACTTTGCTCTTAAAAGATGGCTTATCTGCTCAACTCCTCCCTTGGCTGCCGTCCTCGGAGGCCTATCATAATTAGGCTCGGTTACTTCGGAGAGCTGGGCCTCGTTTAAAACCAGGCCCTGGCTGAAAACACATGCTTGATGGGTGAGGTCATGACTCGGCAGGGATATCAGTTTACAGGACAGATTCTTCTTATGAAAAAGGAAAAAAAAAACAGAAGAACCTGAAGTTCCCAATACAACCCGAAGCTTAGCTGAAATTCACAGTTACGGTGAAGTTGCACTGACAGCACTTGGGTGATGATAATACCATTCAAATTATGCTGATTGCAAATTATTTTAAAACGAGCCCTTTATTCATTGAACTCTTGTTAAAAACAACTAAATAACAACCATAGATAAAAACCTATTGAAGGAGGGAACTAGGAATTGCAGCATGGAAAGACCCATGATTCTGTTTTTAAAATTTTAATCTAATTAATTTAATTTGTCCATTTAAACTTTTAATTCAGCATAAATCTTAAGAGCTAAGAAACGCCACTATTTAAATGACAAGCTTTTATTCTGTAAACATTAATTCGAGTTGAGAGGAGAGTATTAATTATTTTAATTTGCTCTCACTTACAACTCTGTGTGCTGGGACAATATTAATCATACTTAGTGTTGCATATCTGAAATCAGGCTTATTATAATGTGCATTGGTGATACTGGATAATTTAAAAACGCTGCCTTTTGAAAAAGATTTAAGAGAGAGTTAAAAACTTTTTTTGTCATAAGCACAGTAAACCATAGAATGAAAAAATACTCTGCATGTTCCCTGTGGCACAGTTAAAACAGATCAAACACAAAATAAACATATAGCGCAGTAGATAAATATGCATAAAATATATCTATAAGATACAAATATGGCAAAAAAGAAATCCCTCTAGTAGAGGTAGATAGGTTGTTTATTACAAAAAACATCCTGTAATACAATACAATGGCCTTTTTTCAAGGACAGCGGTATTACACATAGTACACCCATCTCATTTTCTAGAGTATTCATTTATCAGGCGAAAACACTGTCAATTTCCCATTCATGCAAGTAATGTGGCCTTTTCAGGGGAGGAACGCAGTGGGCGTGTCCCGGCGAACATCCCCGATCGTGGCCACACCCTCCCTGCGCCTGACCCGATCACAACCGATCCTGCATTCTGCATTTGCATGCATAGGAAGTTATACCTGCGCCCCAAAAGACAATATAACATATAACGAAATTTGATAGCACAAAACAAAAATACAAATAAAACATAAAAGTAGACATATCAGTGTGCTTCACAGGTATGTATTTGTACGATGAATAAGAAATAAAAGTGACTGAAACAGGAAATATAGCCAAGTATTAAAGTATGAAACAATGATATATTATAGAAATTCATATGCACATTGTTTTGTCCGGGAAAGTGCACTGTGTATTTATGAGGTTGGTGTAATTATCGCTCGGTATTGAGTTGACGAATTTGATGAGGGGAATACGAACAAACGCCAGTGTTCCGTAGTCTGTCGGGGGCGAAGAGGTGTACAGCTGTCCGCGATGCGAAGCTTTTCTGGCTCCGGACTACAGTATAAATAAACAGGACTGCATTCGCTTTCGCAATTTATGGAGTTGACGACTCTAACAGCTTAGTGGCGCAAGGGAAAACAAAAGCTCTGTGTTTCTCCCATGTGTGGAAAAGCGCTATTTCTGCTGTCCATTCATGCTAACTCTGCTAATTGCAGCTTTTCTAGAACATTGCGATTATACAAAATAATGTTACCCCACGGTCACATTATATCTCATTTAGTATTATTTCTGTCTTTCCCTCCCCCAAATCTTAGCAAAAGAAGTTTCAGGAGTCTTTTCCAAGAAGAATAAACGAAGATGATTGCCGTCGCAGTACCTAAATCAGCATATCTAAATCCTGTCGTGGAGATCAGCTGTGTACCGAAGATTTACAACCAACTTCCAGACTTGGTGAAAAACTTAGACTCAACATAAAACATCCTTTAAATATTGAAAACATGTTTTAGACAAAAGGTATTTTATTATTAGAATTTTATTTTACATAAGACTAGTTTTTGTGGATTTTATTAATTTTTGCTTTTTAAGAAATGTACATTAACCTAATATCAAAATAAATATTGATCTCTTTACATGGCTTGTTTGAGCAATGAAGTAATATTTAAAGTAGTTAATATAACTAGAAAATTTGTAACTTTAATTTGTGTTTTAAATTGGTTTCAAAAGTTTCAACCATATTGAACTGGATCAACAAATAACTTTGTTTTTAATAACTTAAAAACAAATTTGACTGGTCTACACGCTATGAAATATATTGAAACTGGGCAGAACCAATCAGCTTAGGTGAAACCAGCTTACTAGCCTGGTTCAGAAAAGTCAAAATTGTAGCACTTTTCTTTGTGCCTCAGCCCTTTACTGGGAATTACTGGAAACCTGTATTTTTTGATCTTATATACTTATTCCTGTTTAAAGTCTGCAGCTATTAAAATTTGCTAACCCACTCTCCTGATTTTTCAGAACTTCACAACAGTGCAACTATCGTATTATTATTTATTTTTGTTTTTTGTCTTGTACCATTACTGGAGACACACCAACCACTATGATTAGGAATTAAATTCTGTCAGAAAACATTATTTTAAGTATTCAGCTGGCGATCGGTCAGCGAATAGTTTAAAGCTGTTTTTTTTATGTGGTCTGTAGCAGTTTGGTGAGCCTGGTCCCATAAAGCTGACCCAGGACACTGTCCTGTGCTTTTATCATGTTACTGTGAAAAATCTATGAATGATTGAGAGCTTCATTTAATTGGTTTCTTTTTCAGTGTCTGTATTGGCATGCATGTATTCAGTAGGGGTCCTGCAGTTCATTGTCTAATTTCATTTGGCATATCAGTTTAAGGCACAGTTTAATAAAACATAAACTCTGTAACTGGGGATTACTATTTAGTATCACTAATGAGGCCTGAATGAGAAGCAGTGTCATTGTAGTGTCATTGTAGTGTCATTGCTTTGTGTTATTTAGCTAAATATCACTACTGATAGTACTCTCAGT
>JAODKE010000125.1:2415255-2427412 GCA_026779605.1 Mormyrus hasselquistii
ACCTGACCACTCATTTACTGCGCAAGCCCGAGCCCGTGTAAAATGATAGAAATCAAGCCCGAACCCGACCGAACCCGGCCAGAGATCTTCAGCTCTAGTGTCTATTGCAATAGAGCCGGACTGAGCTGCACATAACGTACGATGCCATGCTAATAACTTTGAATTATTTTTGAAACACTCTTACTATTCTTGGTCAAGGCTGTATTAGAAGACACTTTTGGATCGGGTGTATTTCAATGCACCACTTCCCCTCTAAATTTCATAATATTGTTGCCTCAGTATTTTTTCAAAGTCACTGCTATGGAAGCTTCTGTTTGTTGCATCTCAGACTGCCCACTTTATGATGAGTTTCTGGTTAAACTATGAATGTTTATGTATTTGTAATGTTTTTATAGCTCTTTCTACAGCAACCTTGCACTTGTTACTGGTCATTTGTTGGAGGCTCAGCACAGATTGTTCTGTGACAGTCGTTTGTTCTGTGACAGTCGTTTGCTTGTCATACATTATCTGTCCCATTTTTATGTGGCTTTGGGTGACAATCCATCCATCTTCTATACCCGAATAAATGAATTTAAATGTATGGGGATTATGTATATCCTGTGATGAAATGTGTGATGTTGTAAGCCACATCTGGTGCATGGGTTCTACATGAATAGCCAAAGTCTTCTGAATTCCGGGAGATTCTAGCTTCTAAAACAAAGACCATCAACATAAGCACATTATTAGTTCCTATACAAAATTTTAGACCGTGTTGCTATGTATGTCAAACAGTAAAATATTACCATACCATTACAATTTAAAGAACCCTAACAAAAACAATAGTGGTCCATAGAACTATGTGCTTTAGAACCCTAACTATTATGTGAAAACAAAACCTTTAGGACAGGGGTCTCAAACTCCAGTCGTGGGGGGCTGGAGCCCTACACAGTTTTTGGTTCGCCCTCATTTAACACACCTGATTCAACTCCTTGTGCTAATTACCACACAGCTCTTGAGCTGAATCATTTGTGGTGGAACAGGGAAAGAACTAAGCTACAGAGGGCTCCGGCCCCCCAGACCCCTGCTTTAGGACATAAGTCCGGTAGATGACTTCCCATTATCCTGGTGAAGAAACAGAAGAATGTAGCATTTAAAGAATGTTTATGTTTTTCTGAAGTCTGTACTCATATTTCTGTTTGAAGGACTCAAAGACAACTAGACAAGCTTGCTTTCCCTCAGCTTGCTTTAGTATGTCTGTGACTTACTGCCGGAGGTGTTTGTTCTCAGGACGCAAGGTTGTGGGTTCCATTCCCATCTGCGTCATAAGCAATAAACTGATTTCTTAAAAGTGCATATTATATTTCTGATCCATGTCAGTTTAGGGATAATACTCCAATGCCAATGTGATTGTGCTTCCACAAAAATATCAGCAACAAATAAAAAGCCTAAAAATGTGTATCAGTAAAGACTGATGGAGATAGACCTTGACAATTCTTGGCAAAAGGATTTTTTTTCATATTAAAAAAAAGGAGTTTAAAGGCTTGAATTAACTTGGCAGGCCATTTTGTCCTAAAATTAGCTGTCTGGTTAGAGTGAAAGCAGGAATATGAAATGAAACACATTTCTAACACTGGTACTGCAGGGGCTTAAAACAACATTATCCCCACCCACTAGTTTTAACAGAGTGGCTTATGTGTGGTCACTAGGGTGTGTGTAAGGTTTGGAAAAAGATCAGCTTCTCTGAAGTGTGCCATCTTAATTAATTCTTCCCTTGCTTTTCCAGGGATTGTACACCCATTGCTTCCCTAAAGAAGCCTTTTTGTGTTTAAAAACTGTCTGTTGACATTAACACAGTGTGTGCCTGTACACTTATAATTCACAATGTTTATTATAAACATAGCAGACACAGATAAAAGTAAGCATTGGCTCTCATTATTAAGCATGTTCGGATCCAAGTTTTCTTACTTTCAGTTTTCTGTGGAAATGATTGTACTACTTGATTGTATCAGGATTGAGCATTGTTATAAATACACTGTAATTGTCAGATTTATACTGCGTGTAACACCCATATTGTAATATATTTGCAGGTCACTTGCTGAAATAACACGCAGGACAGTAGAACTTGTTCAATGGTTGTTTTGCTTGCAAACACAGGATAAGGGCAACAGCAATGTTGAACAACATGCCAAAGTTCACGGTCTCATACTTGCGTCATATGATGAAAAGGACCAATCATATGTTATTAATTCAATCTGTTACACACATGATGCCATACACATATTTAACACATGCTGATGTTTATCCTTTTCAGATTCTTGTGGTCATCTTGCTTTAATCCACCATTGTAATCATGGCAGGTAATAGTTGATGTTCTGCAGAACAGGATAGATTTGAGTCTGCAGGAAGGAAATGAAACCAGAAAACTGATGAAAAATTCACAGCCCTGAATTTTCAAGTGACGTTATGGCAATATGGTGAATTTGCAGCCAAAAGATTCCAACACTTAAACCACTGTATAACACCTTCATAAAACTTTTGTTATATACTGACACATCTTTCATAAATGCCTGTTTCAATAACCATAAATGATAAATAAAGCGACACATTTTAAGTAAAATATTCATGACACATCAGCAATTACATTAACTGTCATCAATGATATATTGGCAGATATGTACTGTAGCATTGGACAAAAGCATCTGCTAAATAAAAATAAAATTACATGTAAATAACATTACTAACAACAAAGGGGCAACTATACTTTAGAATTTAGAATTTGGTGATTAGTGGTCATTGTCAATACACCACAGCACAGCACAGAGTGCGCAACAATGAAATGTGTCCTCTGCATTTAACCCATATGTGACTTTCGTGACATAGCAGGGGGCAGCTAATTCAGCGCCTGGGGAGCAGTGCTTGGGGACGGTACCTTGCTCAGGGTACCTCGGTGACTTATGATCAGAAGATCACCAGTTCAAATGCCATATTTGGCAGAGTAGTCCCATCCTTGTTGGGCCCTTGAGCAAGACCCTTAACCCCCTGAAGAATGCTTCAAGGCACCAGATAAATGATAGCAAGTCAATCATTTCATATTCCCCAAGGCAAGAGTCCAGATTCTACTAAACAACCACTTAGTTCGATTATGCTTTGGGCCAGCTCTGAGGATCAGCCAATGATGCAGAGCCACGGGGCAGCTTTTGAGGGATAAGGGCCTTGCTCCAGGCCTCATCGGGGGAATCAGCCTGCCAGCCACGGGATGCTGGATTTTGTCTTTTGGAAGGAGATATTTTGTGTCCCTCAGCAGATCAGTGCTGTGCCAGGCCCTTGCTGCAGAGGCGTGCCAAGACGGGTCAGATGAGGTTATCACAGTGAACTGGAGCACAGCTTGTGTGAGAAGTTCGCTTTCATTTAATTTGCACTCACTCCCACTTGGAATGCAATGAACCCATAAAAGCAGTAGCCAAGGAAGGCATGAATGAAATTTGTACATTAAATAAATGAAATGCACTTTGTCAGCTATGTTGAGGTAATAAATCACAGCACATGGCTTAAAACAACATTTTTAATTTAGTTTATATTTGGTTGCAGCATTAGACCTCTTAGTGCCTAGGTTGTACCTGGTTCAGAAGGGCAAAATTTAAAATAATAAGGCCTCTTTCAACTTTTTTCTTCATATAAAACATTCTCATGTTCATTCACCGGGGTAGATAGATACTTTATTGATCCTGAGATGAGTATAGGCATCTTACACATACAAAACACGTCTATGCATAAAATCAAAAGAAGAGAACAAGAGTGGCAATAGAAACAGTAATAACAGTTATTGTTGTTGTTATAATAATAATAATAATAATAATAATTATTATTATTAGTAGTATTAATAATACTACTAATAATTAAATAGTAAGAATCCAAATCATTATGATATAGTTTAGTGGAGGTAGTGGTAGTACAAGTACATATATAAAAATATATTTCAAATAATGCTGTGTGGGTTACAAGACCTTATGTTTTATTCTCTCACAAAAAATACTGTAACATTTGAGTGAATGGTATGAATTACTATCCCAGCTAAAATTTGCAGAAACCACAGCGGACAAGAGGCCCAGGGCTCACATGCTCATATTCATAAAACACAAACACCATGATCAGCATTTATGTTCCAGAGAGGGAAATGCCTGTGTCGGCTGCGTATGTATATCACGCACCTCGACCATATGCTCATACATCTGTGCTGTTTTAAAGACACCCAAATTCATTCATTGTGACTGAACAGATAATCTAAGAGAAATCAGTAACTAAAATACAATGCAAATCTAATACATAAGGACAGTTAGTGTTCAAAGATGACACTAGGTGATATGAGAAGATCAATTCAGATCATTTCAATTTTTAATTAGCCTTACCTGTTGATTTGAGTATTAATTTAAAAATCAAAAATCCACGCCTTTGAATGTGATTTGTAATACACCAGCCGGACAGATATAAGCGGCGGCACTGGTTACTACCACTAAAACCGAAATTTGTGTGGGGCTCCAATGTTTTGGGGGCCCCCTGGTTGCCATAGGCAGTCACTGCACTGGGGGGACAAGGCAGCCCAAAGTGCATTTTTGAGTGACACCCCAGACGTGACAAACCCATCCCTGGATATAATAGAAATATGTGTTCTGACTTTTCTGTCCTACTAAGGTAATACTTTAAGACTGATCATGCACACATGGTAAAGCAAAGACAACTGCCATCTGAATATAAACATTAATTCTAAAAATGATGCTGCGATGACCAGTTGTTTGTGGGATCGATGGAGAGTGATTGAGACAGCAGATGTAAGAGGTTTCATGGCAGACTTAAAAAGCATTTTAGTTTCATTAGTTCTTTACGGGACACCCCTCGGCGTTAATGTTTGACTGTGCCACGAGTGAGGCCGGCGACCTCAGAGGTCACCTTTTTTCACTGCCGTCTCGTCTGCGGCGTGTCCCTCAGCCACAGCTCGCTCATCACAGGCGTGACTGGCAAACACGCCAACACATCTGCAGTAAATGCTTAGCACTGTGGGCTTGGGCTACATATCATCATTCCAGATGTGTATAATGATCATTCCAAAAAAGAGATGCACGCGCTGCTTTGGCAGGATCTGCTGATTCGGGGAATGACAATCTTGCCCTTTTGTAATAAAACATGGTAAAATGTCATGAGCGGTGGATCCTCCATTGGTCAGATTTCAACGGATGTAGAATTGTGGGTTTCTCTTGATTATTCTAGCTGCCCAACAGACAAATCTCATCACCTTGAAACATAAAGATTTCTTTCTCAAAGCCTTTCTCCTTCATATAAACGCAAACCTTTATCTTTCATTTAATTTGAATGTCTTTGCATTTCATGCTTCATTTTCCTCTGTCTTTCAAGCTGAATTAATTCAGTTAGAGTACATCCAAACGGGCAAAATATGTCATCATGTTATGTTACTAAATATAACAATGAATTATTAAAGTATTCCAAGCTTCACTGTTACAATATTTTTCGTAGAAACATAGCACAATAGGCGGTTATGGAATAAACCTAAAGGATTTCTTTCAATTCTTACATGCAGTATTCTAAGAATCTGGAAATTGGATAATGGTGGACAAGTTCTTCATTCAATTCTTTTTCATAAACTAAACTCCGTTTGAGCTGATATTTCTGGGCCAGTGAGATGTGCTTTACAAGTGAATGTGGAGAAAGGGACACTTTACATATTTTCTGTCTGGACCGAACAGACAGGAAACAGCATTTAAACTTTACTTTGTTCTGTCAACAGCTGTTAGTAATCAGTGTTTACCCTCCCGGGTCGACAAACATCTTGAGTATCTCTTGAGGAAATGTAGAGTGACTAGTTGCTCTGTTTTCTCTGTATTCAGGGGACAAATCTATTGCCTTCTCTCTGTCAGACAGGATATATGTCAAGTAAAGGGTACATTTAGAAAAACAGTGGAAAAAGTAGTTTGAGTAAAGTGATCATGATGTATCCACGTTAATGACAGCCCAACCAAATCAAAAAGCTGTATGATGAACGTAACGTTCCCTTCCTGTGATCTCAGCACAACGTTCCGTACAGTTACCATTTCCCACCATATAAACAGAGCAGCCCATGTGGTTTATGGCCACATCGTGTCCGTTTATGTATGTATTTCATGACACCTTCTCTCCATCCATCTTGCCAATGTGAACGGAAATGCTGATTGGAACATTGGAGCAATGACAGTTGAGGGTATTCTCATCAAGGATCGTTGCAGAGGCCAGAGAGAAATTGCCATCTGACTGCTCGCATGTATGTGTGTGTTGGGTTTTTAACATGGACACATCTGGCTAATTATTCTCACGTTCATGCAGGTTTCGTGATGATGTATAAAAGGCTGTCTTTGCCAGAATGACGCTCGGCTTTGCTGTCCGTTTGTGAGGGACACGCTGCAGATTCTAAAGTCATTTCTGCTGCCATGTCTATAAGAAATAGCATACAGAGGTTAAATGCTGTGCGGTAGACTGGATCCATCGCTCATTACCACACCTCAAGTTATGCTGACTGAACAGTATGATACAATAGACCATATGCACAAAGATGTGATTATGGTCTCTGTGGAACACCCAGTCTATTGACCTTGGACCCTTTGAAACCGGGGGGGTTTTGTCTTCTCTTATTTGTTGTCTCCAGTGCTGCTTCAGAAACTGGAGCACAGCTGGTTTTAAAATTACATCAATAACCTGTGTCTCAAAAAATAGGCGGCTGTGATCTTTCGGAAGATTAGCCAGCAAATCAGCATGTTCAGGTGTCGTCAGTAAAGTGATGTGAATTTGATTGTAGTTATAGTATTATGTCCAATCACTTGACATGCCCAAAAGATTAGGATAAAGATCATTTAGCGTAGATGGGAGCCCCACATAGAAAGATAATTTCCACATGTAAAAGTTGGATTGCAGACAAAGTTCAACATGTGCTTGATCGCCTACAAAAAAAAGCCTTGATGTTGTTGACCATATCAAACTATGGAATGTTTTCAGAGTCATGGGAGCATTTCACCAAGCATATGAAGGAAGCCAGCCAGCGCCAGGGTGGAGTATAGAAGCTTGATTGCAGAGTGGTAAGAGAGGTCAACAAGGATGTACACTATGTCCATGTAATACCGGATCTATTTCATTGGTACAAGGCACATCTAATGAGTGGAATGAGAGTATTGTTGACCCATGTTTGGTGGGAGAAACATCAACAAGCACATGCCGATGAAGCTACACTTGGAAATCTGAAGAAATAAGGAAAGTCGGTAAAACTCACAAATACACACAAATACTTAGTAATAACTCAGATACTTCTGAGATACAAATAAATCGTGAACAAATACAGCTGCTACTTAAGATTAAAGATGTGTCACGATTCACTAATGATGAACAAGCACGACATCAGTATGCCATTACTCGTTCTTTCAATAGTTCCTCAGCAGTTAACTCAGATTTACAGAATTAACAGATATAGTACCTATGGCAACTGCTTGGGATAAATGATGCATCACAGTTCATTAACAATGGAGAAACAGGAGATCAGTATTTTCTATGTTATTCATTATTTATTCCTACAATAGTTCTTCCTTCAGTGGTTCCTTCAATAGTTCATAAAGGTTTACATAATTAACAAATATAGTAACAAATATAGTACTTGCTTGAGGTAAAAGATGTATGACAATTCATTAATGATGAACAAATGTTAGATTAGTTTGTAATTAACACTTAATTTGTGGTTAATTAATACATAAGTAATAGCATAATACTTTATTAGTTTCGTCCCCTCAAGTAAAGTGTTTCCAGAAAGTCAAATACGAAGAACAGTGTGAAAAAGTGAGACCGTGCCTGACAAAGGAAATAAAGGTTATGACCATTATAAGAAATAATATGAAGTATGACATGATAATAATAGAACCATGAGTCAAACACTCAAGAGAAGGTGAATTTAGGGGTAACTCAAAAATAGTCATACATCTAAACTATATCAGCAGAACATTATCAGCTCAGCCGCACAAGCATGATTTTATTGGGCTTGGCACATTGATTCTGTCCTGATGGGACCCCCCAACAACACCCAATCTTCACCCCCCCCCCCCCCCCCCCCCCTTCGTAGCAGCCTGGAAATGTATAAAAATAGCCAAAGATAAAGAAGAAAAATACACAAAGCATGTTGTCATGAGTTTCCACATTAATTGGCTGATGTTCAGTGGTAACATCAACTGATGGCAACAAGTTGTCATCATGAGAAAATGGCATTCATTTCCTTAGACAGCTATAAGCACCAGTTATGGTGTACTGAAAGATTCCGTAGCCCACTTAAATAATTACCAGGGCTCTTTGTTGACAGTAACTTTAATTAAGTGTCACATATATCCCAGTTCACTTCCAGCATAGTGAAGTATCTAATCATGTATAAACTACTTAGACAAATGTAGATGTGGAATTATGCAATGAAGTAATGCCTCATTTGCCTAAAGCTTCTTCTCATATATCCCATCATGCTCTCCTTTGAGACACACATGCAACTGAGGGCAAAGCTTGGGGTCCAAGCGCCAGGTCACTCATTTACCCAGCACCCCCAGAGCATTCAGGCGTTAGGGGCCTTGCTCAAGGCTCAATTGCATGTGATTATTATTATGCTGATTTAATCGACGCATGGGTTGCTAATTAGCATTCGCACTATAAATTACGTAGCGCTGTTTTTTTTTTTGCTCAGGTATCTGTTCTAGATTATAATCTGCCAAAGCGTTTTTTTTTTTTTTTTTTTGCAGAAGTAGGTTTTGTATAATTTATGTTTCCTTTCAATGGGGGTACAGCTGTGACTTACTCTGCATATGTTCTCTATTTGTGTTTGGCAGCAACTCTGAGTTGCTCGCTACAATTGGCCTGTAAACTGCTTTCAGAGTCCAGAAAAACACTCCTAATCTTAATCTTAAAAAATCATGAATGTAGCAGCTTCAGCCTTTGACTAGCGATGCATGACCTTTGTTTACCCTTTATTTACACGTGACCCAATATGCCATCAGAATCATAGATTCTGATTCATAGAATCATAAAGGTGCCATATTTCAGAAATCGGTTAATGCTGTGACACTGCTTAAATGGTGAAATGAAAACCAGCTAGTTGATTGGAAAGGGTATTCATAAGCGGGGTCTGTTGATTGGTCGAAAGGTATTCGAAGCATGCTCCTCTGTGTGTGCTGCGCAGATGAATGGAAGCCAGAGGATTGACCGCAAGTGACTGTGCGGCTGGTTAGCAGCTAGCCTGAGGCCAGGCTCTCCACGGGCTTGAAGCCGGCAGAGGCCACTTGCTGTTGGCTGGCTGACTTAAAACACAGAGGTAACGGCCAGTGTGTTCAATAAAGTTTGTAAAATTTAAGTGTTTATAAATGATGCCTTTGATGCTGTTTCTTGAAAGCCTACATTTTAAAGAACACTTTTAAATCTTAAAAAACATCATTGGCTTAAATATATTTGCATTTGTGAGTAGTGTTTAATATTTCTTCAATTGGTATTTAATATTGCGACCAGTACTGGAATTGTGTTAACTGTCAGAAAAAAGGGTACCAGTTTGTACCTTTGCGTGTCACTGGGGCTGTACCCACAAGGGTCTGCAACCCACAAGGGTCTGCCAACTGTACCCTAGCTATAGGAAAATGTCCCTGTTAATCTAAGGTACAGAAGTGGACTCTGAGGAACTTCCCCAAGGTACAAACAACATTAATGTATTACCCTGAGCGGTACAAAAATGTTTCTCAGAGTCGATTTCTATACCATAAAAGGTACATATATATATATATATATATAAATATATGTAATAAACTCTATCAATAGCTTATAAAGCACTGCTGATTGTTTAGCGCAATTAGATCAATGCAGTGAAAATATATTCTCAAAGAACATTGATGGCTCTGGTTGGGTGAATTAGATTTTGTCGTGTATCAGGGCATATTTGGGGTGACGGCGTGGCACGGTGCAGGCTGGGAAGGAAGTGGACGACCCACTTGCGGCTCACTGGACAAACAGGGTTCATTAACAAAAACAGAAAACAGTAGGAACACTACAAAAACACAAAAAGCACCATGAGGGGTAAAAAGCAGAAGGGTATAAACAAAGACTAATTACAAATGGGTCAGGGCAACAAGGAGCATGCGGGTGTGCTGGCTGGCGGGCTAGCAAACACCACATACATCATACATCAAACAATGAACCAGTAAGGGACTGAACTGAGGAGAGGACTTAAATACTGAGGGGTAAGGGCAGGTGAGACTAATTAAAGAGGTTTGGGAAAACTAATAAACTAAACTGTGTCTGTGTTTAATGTTTATAAGATTAATACTATCATTTTAAAGCCAACCTATACCTAAAGGTTGGTTTATATCATCATCATGATTCTTGGGTTATAAAAGCTCACAAAGGCAGGAACAAACAAGAGAAAAAGAATTAAAGAAAGAATTTAAGAAAAATCAATACTACCAAGGGAAACGGCGGTAATCGTATTCGCTTAAAAGTGCCGAACTTTTAACATGTGGGTATTTCGCAGAATCTTCCACAGTAAATAAGCAAATTGGTCAGTATTTTTTTCTTTCTTAAAGGTCATTATTTTATAACAGGCCAAGCTGGGCAATGTCATCATCAATATTCACTGCTTATTTCAAAACCTTGTTTTTTATTTGAAATGAAATTCAAAACGCAATTACCTCCAAAAAATAACTTGGGCAGTTTTTTACGATTTCATTTTGTTTATAAATTGTGCGCATCAGTATACTGACTCACCTCCTGTTTTGAGTTATGTGTTTAAAATATCTTTTGTTTTTGCCCGAATAGTAATACCTTTATTCAATCCAGCCACTGTCACTAATGCATTGCCACGCAATCGTTTGTTTGCTGTCGCTATGGTTACCGACCTGCGCATGTGAGACTGTATTTATCGTAAATCAGCTCAAAAAAGATCTGCTAAAAACTGTGGTCATATTTACCGTAAAAAATGAATCGTTCGGGTGAGGCTTTGGAGAAAAACCCGCGTGGGAGGTGTCTTCTGGATAACTGGGTAGAGGAGGTATGTGGCAATACGCGCCGTATCGCGCTTGTAGTGGTGCACAGTTGTTTTTCGTGCTAACTATAATAGACTGTGCAAAAATAAGCTCTGTTTCAATTCCTCCGGCCGGCGGGGCAAAATAAACAGTGGCTTTTCTCATGCATTACCCTAATTGTCTCCTGACATAGTATCGCAAGTAGTTGAGTGTCGCTACAGTGGAAAAGCGAAACACAAGAGGGTTTAAGTGATCTAAATTTTGACCAAAATCACTGAGCATAACGTGCCCCTCGACAAGGCTAGAAATGCCACAGTGTTAAAGGCTTATTGATCGAGCGCATCTGTATATACACATTTCTTTTTTTTTCCAATTTGCTATAATGAGCAAGTTATGTTTGTTTGATAGTGTAAAGGGCACTGGGTATTCCACCTCAATTAAGAGATGTTTTACCTGTTCTAAATCTACATTTCTTTTCAGAGAGCCTCGGCTTTGCTAGACAACACAAATGACAGAGCTCAGATTCACAGGCGTGGACACAAAGGGATCCTTTCTGCAGATATGACAGCCAAAGTCCAGGATATCACCACTATGAAGGCAGAGTTCACACACCCCACGGGCCTCGGGGTGAGACAGAGAGGTGAGCACGCTATTTTGAAACTTCCAAAATTTTCAAAAACCTGATACATTGTGCACCCTGTGTCTGATCCTTCAAACACACTCATAGTGACCTTGAATAGTTCCAGAGATCACAGTTTGAACCAACCTATTGAACTTTGTTTATCAGATACGAAAATGAAAAGAAGGCTGGTTTTCAATCAAACATTATTGCCCATACTTAAAAATAGCAGGCTGGTTAACGATTTATTTTTTTGATAACATTAATTGAAATGAAAGATGCATAGAAAAATGCAGCTTTTCACATATATTCATGGTTTTGATTTTAGGAATTAGAGGAGAACTCTTTGAAAAGCACCTCTACCAGGCAATACGGTAGGTATTTTAAAATCAATACTCATTCATTTTCCAACTCGCTTTATCCTATTGGGTCGCGGGGGGGTCCGGAGCCTATCCCGGAAGCAACGGGCACGAGGCAGGGAACAACCCTGGACAGG
>JAODKE010000125.1:2442380-2457524 GCA_026779605.1 Mormyrus hasselquistii
CATCAAAAACGCTCAGATGCGGCGGCTGTAAATTGCCCCCTCCTGGGCTGTGTAGCTGTAACAGCGTTGAGTTTGTTTTTACTGCCCCTGCCCCACCCACCCCCCCCAAATGTTTCCAAAATGGAATAACTAGCAAGTGAGTAAAGTAAGATGATTATGATTAGCTAGCTGGTTAGCCAAACATGCTGCTTCAGCATCTCCTGAATGAGAAACCCTGGAAACTCCACAGGCTCTGTGCATGTGATGTCCTGATGTTCTGGCCCAGGCACTTTCCACTCTGACCCTGTACTGGATAAGCAGTGATTTGACTAATTTGACTACTGGACCTCCACGTGTATTACTGTGTTTCTGCTGAGGTGCCAGATTTTGTTGGTGGGAGTGGCCAAGAAAGATAGACCAATGAACGCTTAGTGAGGAACAGCAGTACTGTTAGAGGCCAGGAAGGCATCATATAACAGCATGCTAGCCATTTTGGCTATTATTAGCAGTGGCTTCATTTTAAGGAGTTTTTGCAGTTTGGCTCACAGCATAGCCAGCAGTATTGGGAAGTCCAACAACCAGAACAGCATAATTAATGGTTATTTCAATGACTTTTTTGGCACCACAGTGAATGACATTAGCCAAATGGCCACAGCCGGCCATTGAGGCAGACCACAGATTATGGCCTGAAAATAGCTATATGATGCAAGCAGATATTTATTTTTTCACTTGTTTATTTATTTCATTATTTGTTTTATTTGTCATGAAAATCAGCTGTCAGGAAGGATGCTTCAACAATACAGGAGGGCTAATAGCCACGTTTGGGACTCAAACATCCAAGTCTCGCCTCTTAAACTGTGGGGTCATTGGTAATGTATCTACTCAGAGGATGGGTCTGTGTTGCTTGCGTGTTCAGTCATTTCTTGGTGGGGAAGCAGTACTTTGAAGCCATATCAAAAATAAAGATTGTTGAATATTAGAAAATATATAGCACTGGAGCTGATATCGACATTGAAAAGGAGGAGAGGAAAAGCTGGCAGCTGTGGTTACCAGAATTATTTTGTAAAAAATACTGTACAAATATAAACAACATTACAGAAACATTTGTAAATTTGACTGGATTTCAATGTAAAACAACCACCAACTACATGTGAAGTTTACTTGGTTTGAGTGTAGAATAAGCAATGATTAGATGTAAATTATACTGAAATAACTGATACAACAGCAGCATAGTCCTGCTAAATTAACAGAAAAAAGATGTTGATACTACAAATTCACTATGTGAAATGTTACAGTTTTGGTGTGTGAAATTGACAGGCTGTTTTGTAAAGCTATTTACATTATTACCGCATTTTTTTTACAAAATTCATCTGGTAACCACAGCTGCCAGCGCTTGCTTGCCAAGGTAACATGCTCGTTGTTAGTAGTCCTGAAAAAAACTACATCAGGCACCCAAGGAGCCCCGAACCAGTTATACACAGGACGCATACATGGTGGGAGATTTACGTAAGCTAATTACACACAAGGATCAGATAGGGTACACATAAGACATGTATAGTGTGTGCGCATATGTGTCGTTTGTAAGCAGTGTGTGCATGTCTGTACCATGTGTGCGTGTATAGTGCATGTGTAGCATGTGTGACGCATGTGTGTGCTTAGCATTTGTTAAGTGTGTGCACATGAATAACATGTGTGGAGCGTGTGTATACACTGTATAGTATGTGCCTGTGTATTGTTTGTGTGAGGCATGTGTACATGCATGTACAGTGCATGTGAAGTGTGTCTATGTGTAGTATGTGTGCGTGCATAGTGTGTGTGCATTTGTATAGCAGGCATGTGTATAGCACGTGCATGTTTATAGTGTGTGCATGTATAGCGTATGTGTGAGAAGCGTGTGTCTATAGTGTGTGCGTGTGCATAATGTGTAAAGTGTGTAGGGTTAGGGCTGGGTAGGGGTTAAGGGTAAATTTTTAAATTTTGGTTTTTCCTATAGAAATGAATAGATTTGAGTACAGGTCTGTGTGTGTGTGTGTGTGTGTGTGTGTGTGTGTTCATACAAGCAAAAGCCTCCTACACTGTGGTCAGGTCTCCTATACCTGTATACAGGCACTTTAATCCAGGCTGCAGATCTTATCTGTGCCGCTTACCTGCATGATTGCTGCTGATCCTGATTCAATCTTAGCATGATTCACCTTAATCTTTTGACACCTTATTCTTTATATGACCTACACAGTCTTTAAATTGGGGTGAGGATTGGAGCAAGTTTGCAATCCATTTGACATTTTATTGAGGAATATCTCACGGGTTTCATACTAATTTAAGCCAGAGAACAAATCCTCGCAATTTAATTAAAGTAAGGACACTACTGTAAGTCATCATAGTGACATGACCTCATGTTATCACTGCTTTGCTTTAATTGTGCTTCTGTGTTGATTGGATGCATACAGTCATGAATACTGCAGTGCACGGCAGTGTACCGTCGTGTGAAACAAGCAAACAGCTCCAGAAAATATGAATTTCAGCTATATTAGAAAGCCCTCACTTTAAGATAATGCCACAAAGAATGACTCAGGAATGATGACTGGCCACCTTCATCCAAGGTTGAGGGTGATGAGAAGTACAGAGTGAGAAAGGGGTCACGCAGGGTCAGGTGCACTCAGTGACCTTTTCATCTGCATGGCTGCTTTCCTTCAGGTCCAGCAGCTCTCATGACTCCATTATCAGCCTTCACACTTTATGGAAAAGAGTTCTACCAAGATCATCCGTTTTTAAGTTGCCTTTATCTCAGACTTTCTGTGCTCAGGGTAGGAACTATGAGATATGTATGGCAGAAATACAATTACATTATTATTCAAAGGTGACACGCATGTTTTTGAGACCCTGAAGTCCCTGCAGTAACTGGGGATTAAGGACCTTGCTTGTCCAATGGTGACATCACTCTGCTGACGACTGGGATTTGAACCGGCATTTCAGTAGCCAACATTTCACTGGGCATTGAAATAGAGGGAGTAACGCATCTCCATCAATATGGGGAGTAACCCGTCTCCATCAATAGGAGGAGTAGCCCGTCTTCATAAGTATGGGGAGTAACCCACCTCTATCAATAGAGAGAGTAACCCGTCTCCATCAGTATGGGGAGTAACCCACCTCTATCAATAGAGAGAGTAACCCGTCTCCATCAATAGGAGGACTATTTTGTCTCCATCAATATTAGGCGTAACCCGTCTCCATCAGTGGGGGAGTAACCCACCTCTATCAATAGGGAGAGTAACCCACCTCTATCAATAAGGGGATTAACCCATCTCCACCAATAGGGGGAGTAACCTGTCTCCACTGATCAAGCATACTACAACACAGTCCCTGCAATTCTGCAATAGCATACAGCCTACTGAGTGAATGATTTATTTTGCATTTGTTACTGAGACCATACTGGCAGTTTATCCTCATCCCACGCAAACTACAGACGCTCCTCTACTTACAAACTTTCAAGTTAAGAACTTTCAGACATACGAACGAAGAGGACTGCAAGTCTAAATTGTGTTTGTTGGGCTCCTGTGTCCTGTCCGCAACATCAATTTTATTTTTCCTGCGCGCCAATTCCACCTTGTACGACTTCTGGCTGCTACTCTGGCCACACAGCAGCGTAGCGTGCGTACTCCCAGCATCCTTGTTTTTTGTACTTGCGTGTACCCTTAAAATGATGTTGAATAACGACTTACAAACATTTCAAGTTATGAACGGCTGTTCGAAGCGTAACTTGTTCGTAAGTAGAGGAGCGTCTGTACTCTACATTCATCCATTCATGCACTCAGCCATAGGGGGCTGCAGTGAGACAAGGGGACAAGCAGCATATGGCCTAAACGGGATGCTGACGTAAGGCCACAAAGATCTCAGGAGAAGAAAACTCTGATCTGAGTTCTGCTTCCAGCATACAGCCCAAGAGGGAACTCCCAACCTCCTTTAAATTATTGTGCCCCCATGTCAGCTCCTATTTGACACTCCCTGCCGGCCCCTGGAGGATGGGCTCCTCTTTTGAGTCTGGTCCTTCTCAAGGTTTCTTCCTTCTAGGGAGTTTTTCCTTGCCACTGTCGCCTACGGCTTTCTTACTGGGGGCTTTGGGTGGGGCTGCTGTGAAGCGCTTTGAGACAGTGTATTGTGATAACGCGCTATACAAAAATAAATTTGTTGTTGTTGTTGTAAATACACATTTGCTTAATAGGTCAGCAAAACAACAAGCATCTGTCTCATCAGGACCTAATCATGGAAACAGTTTCTATACCAATCAGTTTGTATCTACATTCGAAAAACCCCAGGAGAGGTGACTTTATCAGAGCCAGAGGAAGGAATCTATCACGCAGTGCTTATCTCACTGGCGCTTTTGAAGGAGGAAACTGCCGCTTGATTATGGCGTGGAAAGACAAGCAGGAAACAGCAGCCAGTTTCAGCTTCTAACACTGCAGATTTTGAGCAGTATTATTATGTGCAGTTTTATTACGTCGCTATAGAGACTTTTATTGAGATCGATAAATACTTAGCACATTTTTTATGGAAGCTAGCAGTCAAAGCTACCTGTTCAAAAAACTGGTATTACAATATATTGATTTAGCAGATACTTTTATCCAAATTGATAAATAATTGTGCAAGCAGGGTCAGACAGTCCTGGTAGAAATTGGGAGTTAAGGGCCCTGCCTGAGGGCCCAACGGGATAATAACTCTGCCGATTCTGTGATCTGAACCAGCAACCTTCTGATCAGACCCTCTAAGGCACACACTGGCTTACACACCATTTTGTAACAGACAGGACTGTATGACTTAGGCCTACCTGAATATATGGCGACACTAGGGGGTGCTGAAGGCCCCCAGTGACTGTGTCACGCCTGCTCACACAGAGCACCATGTTGCCAGCCCCCTGAGCTCCATCTGCTGTGGACCAGAGGCCTTGCCCTCTCCGTCTGGCACGGTTGTCCATCCGCTCGACCTGCCCCCTCGGGCCGTATGTCTGCTTCACCCCAGAGTGTGAGTTTATCACCCGCTCCTTTTCAAAATGGCACAGAGACACAACTGCTCTGAATTCACACTGTATTTGGGAGGAAGCCCTTTCACACTTGAAGACTTATTTCAAACAGCAGCGGAGTATAAATCCCTGATGTGGCCATACCAGGTGCCGGGCTGGATGCCACATTTAGGGTGCCTGCTGCCTCAGGAAGACAGTGCTGCTGCATTGTTCGAACTGTTCCCAGATGTGCTGTATGGCAGCTACAGCAGCATGAGATGATCCCTGCACTCAGGTCAGAGAGTGGAGTCATGTGACGTGGGGCATCTTGACGGGGTGCCCACACCCAAGACTGCAGGGGGCGGTGCGATGAGGTGGACACAGAAGGGAAGTGCGATAAGGCAAATGGAGTCATTTAAAAGGGGAAAGACAAATAAAAACAGAACAAGAGGAAATTCTGCAATGTCACAGGAATCAGGAAAGGCCTCTTGATAGATTTACTGGCGTGACAAAGACCAGAGCAGATTGGTTTATACTAGCAGACATCAACAAGGGAGAGGTGGAGCTAATCAGCACGAATAACCTTGGTCACCTGGCCCTGTGTCCTGATACAGCCTCATGGACGTTTTCATTTTATTTCATTGTAACAGCATGTGTTTCCATTCATTTCATCAATTTAATTAAAAATATCCAAATATGTAAAAGTTTTTTTTTTTACAAAGTAGATTTAAAGCTTATCTGCACATAAGCTGCATTTACTTTTTTGAAAAGAGGCCTTTTGGCTGTAAATCTGGGTGTTAATGTAGGTCTGACTAGGGGTATCTGATATTTGTTAGGTATAGAAAACAACATTGTTTGTAGATATGTGGTGGTTTCAATTGTTTCTGAAGAACAGTTTTTTTTAACATTAATGATGTTAATACCACCCAATACAACGGTTACATAAACAGAGGCTGGAAGCACTTAACGTTAATCAAAACCACTTTGGTCATGGGGAAATAAATCAAGAACCGCTGACATGTTTGCATTTGATTCAATTTATTGAACAAAATATTTTGCAATATCTGGGCTATACATATATACATATATTATGCTGTACTATGGTGTTTAGTTGTGGGACCAGGTCACTCTGACCTCTGAACCTGTAATGCCCCCAGCGATCACATAACACATGACATGTGACACCCCCCCCCCCATCCCTTCACGTGTTTTGCGTGAAAACATTATTAAAACGTTGTCGCTTTACAAACACGTCGTAGAAATCTTATACTGTGAACACAAAAATAAAAATATATCACTGGAAATCGCTCGGCAGAAAGTTCTTCATAAAAACGTCTTTACATGTTTGCGTTTTGGGAGGTATAAAACAAGTGTGACGGCCAGCATTTTCAAACGTATAATTTAGGAAATCGCCTTGCTGTCCTCTTGCAAATGAAACACTCCTCAATACTTATTTTAGAACAAATAAAGTACCGTTTCTGTGTGTGGGACTTCTCCATTCCCACACAGCAGCAGAGGGGATGTCAGATCACATAGACATCTGTCTTTTCCCCAAGCAGCCAGTATGTCCTCATTTTTCCTTTCCCCTGCAGCAAAACACACAGCAATGATCAATAAATGCATCAGGATTCACTGAGCATATCAATCTGGTGGGACCTTGCTTCTTATCAGTTCCTGAGTTTTTACGACCGAGGGCGTCCTAGATGCCGTTTCTTCCCTGAAAGTCTGCTCTGTCTTTGCTCATGGAAGTTTTACTCATACAAAGTTCTGAGGACAGATGGAAAAATGACTGCTTCGGGGATACAAGGACGTGGGTCCAAGCAATTATAGGAGGTGGGATCAACCAATCAGATGTGTTCTGGCCTCAGAACATTTTTGTGTAAGCAAAACTCCCAACAGTTCTGTCTTTTTTTTGTGTGTTACACGTGCACAGTTGTTCAGATGGACGTTTTTCTGGGAAATGTCTTAACGTCTGGCAGGAGATTCAGAGCCAAACCAAAAGACACAAGGACAGTTTCTCTCCCGAGGCAGTCCTCACTGACAGTAACTGGTGTGCTAACAACAGACACTTTGCAGTTTCAAATCAGCTGGGATCCTGTAACTCTTCCCAGCTTCACAGCTGCTCACTTACATTCACTATTCATTCATTCATTCAGTTTATAACCCATGTTGCTGTATGCCATATGTGTAAAACGTATATTTCCAAAAGTGCACCTACATGTAAACTACATGTCTTGCATGTTCCACTGAGGCACACCCAACAAGACAACCATTTTCCATACCCTCTTGTCCAATGCAGGGTCACAGTCTATCCAAGAATATATGGGGGTGGAAAATAACGGGCCATCACAGAAGCCTCAGACACTCTAAACCATGTAGGCGTGTCAAGAAAGTTTAGAGATTTCTGCCATTTTGCCAGCCACATTTCCCCACATCATAAATTATATTATGATGCACGCTGACTTTATCTTGCAGGATCCCTTTGTCCTGGTGTCCAGTCAAGAAATGGCCCTCGTCGTTTGCGATTTTCCCCCTTACCTTCATCTCTACGTCCCCCCGCAGCTGGAGCTCAAAATAACCAAATTCATCCAGCACTTCTTTGGTGGCTGAGGAGACGTGTATCTTCAAGGCTGTGGAACATAAAAATACTATTGGCAAACTGGCAATGCCTTACATGTGCTGGAATAAACAGACCAAGATGTGGATGGAGAACCAGAGAAGATCAACACATGGATGCAGAATCAGACAAGACCAACACGAGGAACACGTGGATATAGCACAGAGTTGGTGGGATTCCAGTCTGTAAGATTTTCTAGATTTCAGTTGCTGGTATGCAAAATTGAGTACATCACTCAGTAGCGCGAACTGCTCTCCATGTTCTATAAGGTGATTTATGCTCTGAACAGACCAGACTATGATCCTTTTGTGCTTAGCCATCTTAGCAGCTGGGTCCTTTGATTCCGGAAAGCTCTGATATTAGCGAAGGACAGCAAATTAACTAACTCAATTCCCATGCCAGCAAGCCAGACTCGAAACAAAGACGGACTTCTTTCCAGTGTTACTAACACCTTTGTAGCTCTCCTTGCCCAAGTCCGGCTACATTTAGCATGAAGCGCCACGGAATCTGCGTACTGCCTTTTCCAGTGTCACATGGGACGCAGAGCACGCATGTTCCTGAAAAGGTGACAGCCATGGCCATGGCTGAGTGACACACTAAGAACACGGGAGGTCATGACAAAACAGAAAGATCAGAGAGAGAACAGCACCTGACTAACGGTGGCAGCGGGTCCCCATGGCAGCTGTCTGCAGGTTTCCCTCCAACAAAATCCCGACAATGAGAGATGAATCTGCTCTGCCCGCTGCTCCCGGGGTTCTTCCCAAAGGCCGCCGTGGTCGCTAGGCTAATGCAGCCCCCAACCTCCTCCGCCCCCTCCCCGACTAGTCAGCTTCTCTTTTTGCTCACATGACCAGGACACTGGGGGAATCTTTAAAAACTTCTAGGGTCTGACAGATTTTTCTGGTTGTGGCTACGTGCAGAGCTGGCCTATCCTTACGGCATTTACTCCCCAAAAATGTTAGCCCCACTGCCAGAGTAAATACACGCTCCCTCCCAGGTCAGTATAATTGACTGGTCGCGCAATAAAAGAGAAATATGACATTTTTACAGATGAACAGCGTGGCATCAGAGCAGGCTTCATCTACAATCGCCTGGCCAGCTGCCCGGTCTACTAGTGGCCTGCCCTCCATGGACATCACCGCTTGGATGTGAGAGAGAAAGGCCAGCCCAACCACAACACGCTTCATCCAAGCGGGAGACCACAGTTTAAAGTCTGGCCTTGTGAAAGCACTTTTGTATTTATTATTTTTATTTTTTTAGAAATGGGGTTTTGATGTAAGACCTGCACATCCATTAAATGGTTATGACCTTTCTGGAAGTGTTATAATATTTAACCTGACTACAAAGTCATTCACCAGGAATGAATTCGCTATCTAATGAAAGCCAGAATGCTTTAGCCTCAAATTCCAAAACTGAAATCCAGCAAAAGTATGAAATGCGATTAATCTTAATTACTACTGCGATTAATAGGCTGGATGACATCTTCAACGAACCTCAGTCACTGTGCCCCAGTGAAACCAGCCTCATCCTGTATGATATAGCAACATCTCTTCTCATGAAGCAGTTACAATGACCTCAGTTCTTCAGACATTTACATTTACGTTACTTAATTCTTCTCCAAAATAATGCACAAGTGACGCATACACAGGCAACCCCCAGGTTACAAACAAGTTCCATTTCCTAAGTCTTTAAGTCTAATTTGTGGATAAGTCAAAATCATCCATCTATCCACCCATCCATCCATCTTTTGTAGCCACTAACTTCTCTGTCATTCTGGCTCCTCCACGGCCATGACCTTCAGACTCACCTTCGCCGTTGGACTCCATGCGCGATGCCGTGTTCACAGTGTCCCCGAATAAACAGTATCGTGGCATTTTCAGGCCGACGACACCAGCGCACACGGGCCCTGTCCATGCAAGGAAAAAGCACAGGAGTCAGTCTCAACGTCACCAGCAAACAAACATAAACTGCAAATCCTGTACAATAACCAATTAACCAAAATCATTTTGACAAAACAAATTTTATAGCAATACATGATTATTTCAAAAGGTGCCACATTAATAAAATTATGTTAAATATAGTTACTTATAAAGTTCAATACATTCCAAATAAGGGTGGTTTGTAGGTAGGTTGGGATTTCGATTATTGCCCCTAACTGTGTGAGTGGAGTTTGCCCACCCTCCGCGGATTAGGTGGGGGTCTCTGGTTTCCCTGCCTAAGTATCCTGCGATGGTTTAGGATCCTATCCAGGGTGACCCCAGCCCTGTGCCCTATACCTCCTGAGATAGACTCCAAGTCCAATGTGACCCTGTTGTAGATCAGAAGTTGGAAGAATGATGGAGTTTGCATTATCCTAGTAGAGTTATATGAGACAGAGCAGTGCATAGTACTGTAATGAATGCAGCAGAGAAGGGCAAGCGGAACGAACACTTTCAATCTCAGGGAAATTAAAGCCCATGGATTATTATTACACACACCTGATGGCAGCGTTTTTCAAAACTAGCTACAAAGATTTCAATCACAAATGGTTCCAACTGAACAGAAGTCATATGATTAGTGGGAGCTGAACACATAACAGCTGCGGTACAAAAGCACCACGGCACAAACATGAGATACAGAAATCTGGTCATGAGTATTTACATCTACACATTTCCCAAAACCGCTTATCTAATTAGGTCACAGTGTTCCATGACTGATCCAGGGTACATCACGGTGCATTGAGGGTGATCAAACATGCAGAGGAAGCGATTCTGCACGGCTGTTCTCCAAGGCACGGGAGGACAGCAGCCAACCACGAGGAATCATTACAGCATCACGTGATGAAAAATGTCCCAAGGACTAACTCCACTCTCAGACCTCAACCTTTGCTCTCACACATGTGTGCTTTGAAGGAGAGGATACTGTGCTCATATTTGCACAAATGGCAAATAAACCTTGTTTCATTTTTGGATATTAACACCCAATTTATCTGGCTTCTCAGGTCTCCCAAGCCACCATGTTTAATATGAGGTGTGACACTTCAGGATTTTTTAAAACAAACAAAATTTAAAAAACAATTCTAGCTGAAAAAGAGGGCTAAGACAGCAGCTACGTGATGGCAAAAGCGTACCGGTATGGATCCCGATCCGCAAGCGCAGCTGGTCGTTGGGTCTGTGCCTGATCTTGAAGGTTTTCACCTGCTCGAGCAAAGCCAGCGACATGCTGGCAATCTCACGGGCATGGAGTTTACCGTTACGCACCGGCAGGCCTGACACCACCATATAGGCATCACCGATCGTCTCCACCTAGGGGAATGGACTCAAAATGATAAGTAAAACCACAGCGACCAATGGCGTTCCAGATACCCATGTCATCATGGGGAGATACCAATAACAAACGATAGCTCACCTTATAGACATCAAAGTTATCAATGATGGCGTCAAAGCAGGTGTAAAGGTCATTAAGTAAGGTCACAACCTACAGGGAAGAAAACATTTTAAATAAAAACAAGTGAAAATACAATTACAGATACAAGTGACAGATACAGGCAAAAATCAATACCATTTAATACCTAACAGGTCTGCAATAATATGCAGAATATTCAGCTGCATAACCTACATTTAACTGTGTATTACAGAATTCCAATATATAAAAATGTTGAATATCATGCTTTATAGAAAATCATAGGGTAGCTATAAAATATGCCATTTTAGCCATTTAAGCATCCCTTGGATTTATGGTGTTTGAAAGTTTAACTTTTGTATTAGACAGCACAGCTGCTCAGATACCATGTTAAAGGTTCTATTCTTTAGAACCAGCATGTACAATATAGGTCAGTATCCCTATATAGGTATAAGTAAATTATTATTATCAATGTACCATTAATTAAAATAAAATACATTTTATTTTCATTAAGGAATGATATTTATTTTATTTTCAATGTACCATTAATTAAAAGAAATTGAAATATTCCAATAATATTCAATCTAATAAATACTCTGCCTAGAGAGAGCGATTATCTGAGATTCAACAGAAAGAGAACAATCTCTGCGTTTTCTGAATCACATATTTGAATGAAAGCCGAATAATTAAGGACACTTCAGATTTTGAATAAAAGAGGCCCAAGACATCTCTGATAACGGCATGTGGCTTTTAAGTACACTGATTCATGTCTATGTTTTGCAGAAGATTTTGCTTACAGCATTCTCAAACAAGAAAATAAATAGTTCTTGAATGCAAGCCCAGCTTGGACATAGGATGGATCGTTAAAGCTTATTCCTATGTACTCTTAAGAGACTTGGAGAAAATTCACAGTTACAGTTAATCTACTAAAAAAATGGTAGGTATAAATACATTAAACTTGTATGAAATATAACAAACATCATATATGAAATAGCAAAGCACTACAAATCATAGTGAGAACATTTTGTTATCTATTTGATGATTGAAAGAAGGACTCTTTGTTCAATACGTTTCAGCACCAAAGTCCTTAGTCTCAGTGGTTGCTATGGAGCTGCATTTGTTGCTATGTAATGGTGAAACATGCAAACTAAATATCAAGAAGGCTTGTTGGTGAGTCTTCACCCACACGGGCTGTTAGTCACGGAAAGCTTGGGCTGACATTCCCTGTCAGAATGACGGAAAGGTACGGAGGCGCCGTCACGGTGTACAGGATGTATCTCATGGCAGGAAAGCGGCTTCATGCTGATATGCATGTCCAATATTTCTGAGCCACTTGTGGTTTCAATTTAGTTAAAGAGTACAGTATGAGCCATTTACAACCCAAGCGCGCTGTCAAACACAGTGAACACTCATATCACACTAGGACTCTCCAAAGAACCTCATTGGTTCATCTGTAATTAAGTGTAATCAAAATAAAGAAGATTGGGTCCAAACTCTGATAGCATACATTGCATTATTGGAGCTCTGCAATGGGCCCTACCATCCATCTCATTACTTTGATTGCACTGCACTGTTACCGAACTGAGCATGAAACAACCAGTGGGTAGAGTAGGGTGTCTGAAGTCTTTTTTCTATAATCGTTATGTGCGGCCATTCATGCTAAATTAGCTAGATTACATGTGCTTTTTCTGAAATTCACTGTACATAACTGGAGGGAAACTGTTAAAGATCACTGATGTTGGACAAATATCCGCCAGCGTGTTGGCTATACCTGCAGGGGCGTGCTCTCGGCCGACAGTGAGGTGAAGCCGACAATGTCACTGAAGTATATGGTGACGCTGTCAAAAGCCTCCGCCTGGACCGTCTCGCCGCGCTTCAGCTGCTCCGCCACAGAGCTGTATAATAACATTTTATTCATTAAATCCAAAACTTTATCCATGTTTTAAAAAACAAAAGTCAAGTGGACATTCAGTCTCACACATCAAAAATATTTCTTTATCTTAACATACAAAAATGGTAAACCATATGGAAGAATGCAAAATATCTCAACGAGGTACTATATGAATCTTAATTATACATTAACTGAATAAACAGCTCTGAACAGCAATGCAACACAATTAATTTCTCTTAAAATAGTTTACACAGATATCACTGGCACTTTGAAAATCATTTTGTCACCATAGTAATTTAAACCTATTTCACTCGACGTAGTTAATAATTAGGGTTTTTAGAAATGAACAGTCACTTCTCCTGAAGAGAACTTTGTGAGATACTTAAAGAGGAGATGGAAAAACAGATCATCAGGAGCCCAGACGTTAAGCAGCCGGTGATCAACCCTTTCCACTTCCTCGGTGTAATCAGGCCCTCGAAACCCGCTATTAAGCTTCTCCGCCATGCAATTACTGATGACACCGCTGCATCATCGCTCTCCACTTAAGCTCTGCTTCCCAAGAAATCATCTATCCACTAATAGCCCTGGAAATAAAGCCGTACTCAGAAAACATACATTTTTCAATGCAAACGACTTCTGACATGTGCTAACTAGTGGTGCACCAATGTAGAAATTTTGGCTGATAACGATAATCGATACATTTTACTCTAATATCACCAACAACTGATGCTGACAACCAGCTAACCTGTGAACTCTGCAGATCTGTGGTAGACCTGACGTCAGTGACATCATAGTGATGAAAGAGCCAAAGAAATCCCTTGTCCTCCATTACAGAAAATGGCTGATCATCCAGTGCAATCATCTCCATTATTTTGCTCTGATCTTTAGCTCTGGTGCTGCTAACTTTGAAGAGTGACTAGAAATATCGGCCAGGACGACACATGACATCTGACTGGTGCCAATTTTCAAAGAACTTCGCCCAATACAGATATATGATATATCATATCTTCTCTTACTGTGGTAGGATCTGGTAGAGCAGATTTTCAGCCTTCCTCTTTTCCTCCAGGTAGGCCTGTGTCCGCTCCTGCACCAGGTTCTCCAGGTTATTGGCATACTGTTCCATTCTGGATAGCAAGTTATTGAGAATGCTGGTGCTCCCCTCCCTGCAAGAATGTCAGTGAGACACCTGTGAGGATTCCTCAAGTAGTGGATGACGAAAGGGAAGGCATCCAATTTCGGCATCATTCCGTAGCACGAGCATGAACGAAGGCCTTGCAGAAACCTGTTGGAGTCTTATAATACAGCTGCCAATTTTTGTCAGTGTTTTGCATGAACTAAAATTCTTCCTCAATCCCACATGCATTTGACAGACATTATGAACAATGAGAAACAAAACTCTCTACACAAAATACAGATATTTTATTCATCCTCATTTGTGTCTGCCCCATCTTGCTCTCCATGAAAGCTTGAAAGCAATAGTGCAGGGTCAGCTGGCATACAGCACCCATGGTGTTGCGGGTTAAAGGCCTTGTTTAAGGGCCCTTAAAAGCCCCCCTGGAGCCAATCGTGAGCTGCTGTGGTGCGTCACGGAGCGGCACTCACTTGTTTAGCCTCGTGATGTACATCTTGACGTGGCTGAAGTCAGGACGTTCGGCTGGGTCCTCCGCCCAGCAGCCCTCCATGAGGATAGCCAGCTCCTCACAGTGGCAGCTTGTGTCCACAGTCGGTCGGAAGTAAGGCTTCTGCCCGTTCCTCACCTTCTGTACGATCTCTGCATGGGGACAGGTAAAATGCCCAGGCACTTAACATCAACCATGCCCAATTAACACCAGCGATTTACATCGACCATGTCTGACTTTACACAGGTAATTAACACCAGCGATTAACCTTGACCAGGCCCAATATTACACAGCGATTAACACCAGTGAATAACCCCGACCATGTCCAATATTACACAGGCAATTAACACCAGTGATTAATCCGAACCATGTCCAACATTACACAAGCAATTAACACCAGTGATTAACCCCGACCATGTCTGAAATTACATAGGCAATTAACACCAGCGATTTACATTGACCATGTCCAACATTACACAGGCAATTAACACCAGAGATTAATACCGACCATGTCTAACATCACACAGGCAACTGACACTGACGATTAACACTGACCAAGTCCTACATTACGCATGCAATTAACACCAGTGATTAACCCTGACCATGTCTGACATTACACAGGCAATTAACACCAGTGATTAACCCTGACCATGTCTGACATTAC
>JAODKE010000125.1:2457624-2467873 GCA_026779605.1 Mormyrus hasselquistii
CCCTGACCATGTCTGACATTACACAGGCAATTAACACCAGTGATTAACCCTGACCATGTCTGACATTACACAGGCAACTGATACCGATGATTAACACTGACCAAGTCCTACATTACACAGGCAATTAAAACCAATTCAATTCAATTCAATTCAATGCATGTCCATGTCCTACATTACACATTACAATCAACAGTAGGGATTAACACAAAACATTGTAATGCTGGCCAAGCTGTTTTTAGGGGTTATTTCTAATCTTACTTACTGCTAGAACAACAGCAGAATGTTAAAGGATTTTTTTTTAAAAACAATGCTTCATGCACCTAATAAAAGATGATTCATTTTGGCACTACAAGGTCAGTGTAAGTAATAATAGTGCCATTACTTTTCTACAAAATCAGATATTCATAATCAGACATGAATGGCAGTGCTAAGCAATGAAAATTGCTTCATAAAAACAGGGGAGTATCTTTCCAAAACTGAGAACATATTAGTAACACCAATCAGAGGCCGCAACTCAAATTCTGATAGACAACAAGTAGGTGAATTTCCTATCTGTTTATTTTTAATGGCACGAGAACAGTAAACATCTACAACAGCAAACACGAGAGGATTACCTTTCGGGCTCAGATCCATGCCTTCTATGTAAAAGGGCCCATTTCTGAGGGCTATTTCCTGTAGTATGATGCCAAAGCTGTATACATCCCCTTTCTGCGTCCCCTGTGGGGGATGTCGGTCGTATATCAACAATTCTGGAGCAGTCCAAAGCTTTTCTATAAGAAAACATGTATACAGTCATATCAGTCAGCTCAATATGTGGCAATTTAAGAAACTTATAGCAAGTAATGCACTGATACTTACTTGCATAGAGTATATGCGGGTCTTCATTTTCACAACACGACCGAAAACTAGCTAACCCGTAGTCTGTGATTTTCAACACGAATCGGCTGTCGACGACACAGTTGGAGGATTTCAGATTTCCATGTACTCCAATATAGCTGTTGTGAAGGTAATTCATTCCCTGGGAGGTGGCATGAGAGGCGTTTATGCTACAACAGCAGCAATCGGTGCGGTAACAGTCATTTTAGCAGAGCACTGACCTTGTCGTCAGCTCATGGGTACATCACATTTCACACAAAAATAATGTTGTTTTTTTTTTCTGAATGCTAGAATTGGGTGCAATAATTGAAACAAAAGCCTAGCAATGAACATTGGCATATTCACATGAGGTGCTTTTCGGGCGACTTTCAAAGATACTTCTGATACATTTAAATCTTCGAGGTTCTATATGATCTTGTGATAACACCTCACTAACATCTTTGTTCACATAAAATCAAAGTGTTTTCAAACACCTCCTGCATTGTAGGTGCAGAACACCCTCAGAATGCTATTTTAAAGTCACTTTTAATGTCTTTTTTTAAATGTCACGTGGAGCACGGTCATTAAAGTCGGGGATCCGTGACTGGTGAAATTCCCAGGAAGGGCTTTTCAGTGTAGTTAACCTTTAAGAAATTGCTGGACTCAACCTTAATTACTGCAGGAAAATTGCAGCTGTCTTTTACACTAATTAGGAAAAACAGCTACAACTAAATGCTCATGGGTAAACAAATTAAGCTTTATAAGGTTATTCTGTAAGGTGAACAGGTATCCTCTCTGTTTCACCTTTTCAGATTTTATAAATGTACAGCTCTGGAAAAAATAAGAGACCACAGTACAATTTTGTTTCCCTCATTTTTCAATTTATGGTTGTGCATCTGTGAATAATATATATTTTTCTGCAAACTCCAGCCTGGCTCTTCCCTGTTTCTCATTAATGAAGGGCTTCCTCCTGGCTTTTCAGTCCTGCTTCTAGGAGCCTGATACACACTGTCCTAGCAGTGCACCTCACACCTGCACTTAATGTTTGCCATTCCTTTTGAAGGTCATCTGATGTCACCCTCCAATTCGTGAGAAACAGTCGGATAAGCTGACAGTAATCTCTGGCATTAGAAAGTCTCTTCTGCTCTCTGCCTGGCTGCTTTCTGGTCGTTCCCAGTGTCTCCTGCTTCACCTTGTTCTTCTGTACTGCTTTCTTAGAAACTTTGAGACTGGAAGCAAGCTGCCTTGCAGCGTAGCCTTCTGCCAGCAGAACCAGGATTAAACCAGGATTTAACAATGCAGATTCTTAAAAAAATATATGGAGTGGGTCTCTTAATTTTTTCCAGAGTTTTTCTAAATAAAATTGGAATTTGTACATTTCCTCCGCAAGCTCTTAAACTCTTGTGAGTCTTCTGCATGGGCTTAAGGCCCTCCATAAGCCCTTTCTCATCGCTGTGTCTCAAGGAAACTGAATAAGCACCACAAAGATTATGTCGCCATAGGCAAAAAACACTGAGGATGTCTTGGTAATGCCCTAAACGACTTAAAAAGACTACAGATTTGAAGAAGCATAGTCCCACATACCTTTACTATATCATTGATTAATGAATACCGGAACATCCAGTCCAAATTAATGCTTTCATTCTCCAGAATGTCCTTAGAATAAAGAAAACACAAACATTGGTTGTGCGAATATTAATAGAAACTGATACTAAAAAACTAAAACCACAAATTGCATTTACAAAAGACATCATTTGCCATTTTGATATCAGAATGCAACTAAAATGCAACAATATTAAACGCATCAGTCGGTAAATATCACCACACATGCATGCAATACACTGCTGGGGGGAATTACTTGTTTAAATACTGTAAGTCTCCTGCAATCTCAAAATTCTAATTCAGTATTGAAAGGCAGAGTGAATCTAGATTAACCGTCATTTGGTTTTATTTCATTATCTGAAGAACTCTTTAATCCACAAATTATTGTAAAAAATATATTATCACAAATTGGCCTCAGGTGTCATTCTTTGTAAAAATATCCACACAAGAAAGGTATCTGCAAACACTTCTTCATTTTCCAACCTTGAGCTGTAATCTTTAGCATGATTATAAGCGATGGTTGCTTATGCAAAGTGGCTGATTCTGCATTCTGTGGCTGTAGCATGTACGTCAAATATCATTCGCTTTTTGACTCTACCCATTATAACCCATTTGTCAAAGGGTGCTTAAAAGTTCCAGTCCAATCTTGGGAACTGCGACATCCCAGGGAGTTACAGAAACACCATGGAGATGAGATATATAGAATAGCATGTTTTTCTTGCAGACTCATAATATTTATCAAAGACAAATATAATAATCCCTGACAAAATCACTGCATGTTTGTATCAGTCACAAACTGATAATGTCACAGCAATATAAAAAGTAGCCTAAGCAATTTTACGGCAAATTTAAGTGTTTACGGAGAAGCTAGAAGGAGGCAATGTATCTGAGATGTGTGACCACACCTGCAGACTCCCCCTGGGGCAGTATTCAGTAACGATGCAGAAGTTGGGTGGGTCAATGCAGGCCCCAATAAACCTGGTCAGGTGGTTAAACTGGACATCCCGCATCTGAAAACAAGAGAGCGACACTTGTAAAGCTACACTTATAAAAATAACAGTAAATAGATATATTATCACGGGTTACACTATAAAAGTAATTGTGTTGCACTGTAAACAAATGAAGTCACTTTAAAATAAGTCGTTAGCATTACACCCAAAAGACAGTTTAAGTGACAGAGTGCTAAGGTAACCATAAAATGTCAAAACATACTAGGGCTAAGCCTGAGCTTATTTAAGCAGTTGCTTTGAAAAAGATATGATGGAGGCCTTTCCTCACATCCCAAGATTAGTCTTCATATATGATTATGTTTTTGACAATAAAACTCCTCGTGTAGCAATTTTCTGTGTGACTGGCAAACCAGAGTAGAGTTCTGCATGGGACTAATTTACTCTAATTACATTTAGTAGAAACAGTCCATATTTATTTGATTTTTATGAAACTATGTGGTCACAAAGGAAATGGTGATATTACGTTGCTATAAACCAGAAAACCGTTAAAACACACTGACCATGCCAATCCTTATGTAAGCAAAAAAGGCCTTCTGTGTTACTCCCAAAAATAGTGCTGTTACCAAGCAAAAGAGCCACAATGACTGATTTATAATTTCATGTGTGTGTAACTCGTTTATCAAAATGTAAATTAAATTAGTTGTGTTCAATTAATGTGGGGTCAAAACCAATATATTTATATAAATGTTACTATATGCGAATAACTTCTACAGTTTACTCTTAAAGTACTCTTTCCTGGAAATTTCCTTTGAAGTCATCTATTTCCCAAGTTCTAATGTTTTTTTTTGGCAAATTAATCCATGAAAATGGTGAATGCATAACATCTGCAATATGGGAGCAAATGAAGCGGCTGTTTACCAGTTTAAAACAATGGTTTAATTACGGTTTGGTGTGTGGAACGTTCCATCTCCATCTTGCCAGAATATGGTACCACAGCACACATTCAAGGTTCTCTACTTGTCTGCGGCCAAGTGCTGCCCACAGAGTTGTATGTTTTCATAAGGAATCTAACTGATTACTTGCTACTGGAATGTCTCATTTCTTTTACACAAGGATTATTTGACCTGGAAGAAGACATGGGCTTTATAAACTTGCGCACAAACTTTTATATCGTGGCCATTTATCTCTTTCCAGCCAGATGTTGGGGCCGGGGAGGGGGGGGGGGGGGTTATTTGTCCATTGGCTACTCTTGTTACCTCCATCTGCTCGGGTGGACTTTGGCCTGACAGACAGATGGCTCTTCAAGCTACTACGTCTCAGCAAGTTGAAACCAGCATCTAACACTAACAGAACAGCCTACAGTAGAATCATTCATTTCACCATTTGCCCTTCCCATCTTCAGAGAGGAAAACACCAGTCGTGTATCAGTCATACACAGAAGCAGACAGACTTCACATGGGGTCTGTCGATGCTAGCCCCCGCATTCACCCGTAATGTGCACTTTTACAAGGTAAACACTTACAAAGCAGGTGACACTCAATGGACATATCTGTGAGTTATTTGAGACACTCTGTATTATGGTTGTTCTGTGATTACTGATGCTCCTTGTGCTGGGGAATACATGTTTTTAGGTCCATCACTTTCCTGACCATAATGCCTTTGTGTTTACACTGCATCCAAAAACACACTGACCCCGCCCCCCCCCCCCATCTGCTCTTTTGCTTAATAAACCTCCCAACGAGCAGGTTAATAAAAATGACTGTGGAAGTCAGAGTACTCAGGCTCTCCCATACACCACTATTGTTTTCCAAACAGCTCGCTACCCCCTGGTACACATTTCCCGTGTGTGTTTTACTGTTGGGGCTGGGTGCCACACTGCAGTGGTCTTGTAAAGCACTAATGGAGCCCCCTGCGCGACATTCACGCCAAAGCCGCCATGTGACATTCACGCCGTGCAGGGACTCACATGTTTCAATTCGAACAACACTTGTCTCGTCAGCTCGATCCTTTTCTTGTTGACATGCTTGATGGCCACCAGGTTGCCCTGTGAAGAGGCACTTGTTAGCAATATGTCTGCAGTGAAGCAGAAGAGAGGAATATCATTAACCAAAAAAGACCAGATGTGACGGGGAAGCCTCGGCATTGGGGAAAAAGTGATACTATTGCACGTAAATTAAAGTCAGCTGGGTGTCACCTTGCTTAACACTGCAGGAAACAAACAGCGAGATCCCCAGCTCATGAGTTTGTGCTGCGGTTTAAATACAGAAAAAGGTCATTCTCAAACATTTGTTACAGCGTCAGTCTTTTCTTATAGGGATCATTTTCATCGTGCGCAGCATGTCCACTAAATAACCACAAATATCAGAGGCACGTCTCTCAAGAGACTGAAAATACTTCAAGGGGATATTTATACAGTTTCAGTGCAGCACTCACTGGCTCAAATCCTTCACATCTAAACTAAATTCTGAATTTGGTTGGATTAATCTAGAACTTTTAAACACTGTTCTTTATTTACAGTATTTATCATGTGGCAGTACACCAAACATTGTCGGTAAATGTGGTGCAGATTTGGCCTCTGTTTTGGGGCTAAAGAACCTAGTAAATTAATGACAGACATCCAGCCCAAGGACAGATGCCAAGCAACCTCCCTGGCCACAAATGAGAGATTACATGAAAGATTTAATAACTGTATACTTTAATTTTAATATTTACAAATGTTAAAAATTATTTGGTAAATTTACTTGAGGGGAGGCAAATAATGTAGTACTATACTTTTACTTATATATTAATTAACCGCAAATGAAGTGTTAGTTACAAAATGATATGTATGAATTTGTTTTAATAGTTACAAATCTTAAGCAATCACATTCTCAAACAAGTACTATATTTGTTAGTATATCTGTTAATTCTGTAAATTTTAGTGAACTACTGAAGGATCGGGTAATAAATAACACAAGCGAAATACTGATGTCATGAATGTTCATCATTAATCTTTGAACTTAAGTAGCAACTATATGTGTTCATGATTTATTTGTGATGTGTACTTCAGTAGTAACTGAGTTATTACTAAGTATTTGTGTCTCTTCTAGCAAAGTGTTGCCAATCGTTCAATATTACATAATCTCGTGTTTAGTTAAACCCCAGTTTCAATGGTCATCAGTTAATACAGCCAGCACTGGACATTTCACCCAAATACCAAAGGTTTTTCTAGAGACACAGCTAGGTGCAAAAATTCCTTTACAAGAATGATTCCTTTAACCTGAGGCACAACCCCCCCTACATTTTTCATATTAGGAATTTTTGCTCTGCAATGGACCGGCGCCCCATCCTGGGTTGTTCCCTGCCTTGCGCCCGTAGCATCCAGGATAGGCTCCTGATTCCCCTGCGACCCTTAATAGGATAAGCGGTTACAGAAAGTGGATGGATTGATGGATGGAACAGTTACCGAATGTTACAGATAAGTTATGGCAACGTTCGAAGCGTCCAATTTTCCTGATGTTCCCAGAACATCATCCCACTACTACAGCTAAAACTAATAATATAAAAGCAAATGAAGCACATGGTTGGGCAGCGGGTAGAACTATTAATAGTCGTTTTACACATCAGCAAGATCATGGCTCCAAGGCTTGATGGCTCAATGGTAGTATATACATATGGCGCTTTTATAAGTTAATATTTTATTATCAAACAATAGCTTATTTTTCAACATTACTCGTGTTAAAGAGATGATTGAAGTAATGAATGTTATCATGCTCACATTGACAGAACCTTTGAAATAACGTTCCATCAATAGGCCCTATTACAGTAAGAATGTTCTCTGCCAACTTTGGCTAAAGTTCCCTGTTACCTGGGACTTGAGCACCATAAAGTCGAAGTGGCTGTTTATCTCTCACATTAATTAATGGAAAGGTGTCAAAATGCAACCATTTTATGATAAAATGCCTTGCTTAAATTACATTACATAATCAGGAATTGGTGATTAGGCTACATAGGCTATGTTTGGTCAATAACAATGTCCATGCTAATGGTCCATAGGTCAGCTAAAAGCAGCAGCTTACTTTAGTAACCTAGATTATTTTACAATGTAGTGGAGAATAACATTTGGAAGGATCACCTCAACAAGACATCTAATGTCCAAATGTCAATATGTGCCGACCAATTCACTGACCTGTTGACTTGCATATTTTCTTATTTATTGTGCATTATAAAAATATTAAAATTTGCTTCCGCCTAGGTGTAATGCACATGCAGGCCTGCATTTGTTTTTTGGCGTGCCGCTTCTCAAATTAAAATTTTAAATCACAAGCAAAATGCATTTCATATCAGAGGAAATAACCATAACGCCGTAACTGCGGAGAGCCTGCGGACTGCGACACCCCCGAACCGCCGCTGCAGCGGCGCGGCCAGCTCGCCTACTCCCTGCCTTTGTGCATGCGAGTGTGGGTGGACAGCAGCGAGGACAAGCCGGAAAAGTCAGCATCCAACCTTACCTTAAAATAGCCTGTTTTTGCAAACAGCTGATGCTTTCCATGAGCAGTTATCAGCGAGCCGTAACTGGATCCGCGCTGAAATGAGGGAGGGAGAGCAGATTAAGGGGACCACATCTACTCACAGAGCGCAATGCAAAGAAGCACTGCACTTCACTTTTGTGCTGAAATAAAAATGATTTAATGGGGATATGTGTGCTTAACTTGTAATAATGTATAAAATCGATAGACAGACAGACAGACATTACTAATCACAAAGGCAAATTTGGTTTCACACAGCAGAATAGGGACAAAAGTGCACAGATACAAACACAGAATGCAAGACAATGTGCAGACAGAACGTGCTGCAATGGTTTACAGAGTGGGGTGTATATCTGTACATGTGGTTATGCATAGTTAGGCAGAGTGTCATGGGTGATACTATCCGTGTTTAAATGAGTTATGACTGGGGTGAGGACTGGCACGTTGGGAGGAGGCACTGTAGTGTAAATCAAGTTCATACTACGCCATATTAATTTCCACAATCCAGGATACAATCAGATCAACTTTTCTCAGGGGAAGTATTTTACTTTTTACTTTTTAAAATTTTTCTGGGAAAAGTAAGATATTTGGATGGTTCTCTTTTACAGATGTTGCTTGTGTGTGTGTGAACCTTTAAAGTCATTCTGTGGGAAGTTGCTGTTTGTTCTTCCGTTTTTGTTTTTAATGGTGCATAAAAAGCCATAGTTAATGGCACTGTAATGAAAGTTTTATGAGTTGCGGAGCACATGCTCCACTTTGCTTTAAGATATTCCATGAATGCTCTGTCTCACATTACCCATACTGTCCTTTCGTATGCAAAACCAAAAAATCTAAAATAACAAAATGTGTAAAAGCATTTGCAAAAACAATACTATGGCACAACATTACCATAAATCCCGAACAGCAGACATTGCCATGGAAACTTGGGATGGCAGATGGACTATATATGGACCACATCTCACAATGTGGTTAATATTTTAACACGACTGACAAGCATATATAATGATTAATTTTGTTAAACAAATTTTGTTTATCATAACGCCCTGTAATGTACAAATTTCTTGCTTTCTATGCCTGTCCCTATAATCAAGTGCCTTCCAAAGCAATAATGTCATATATGTGAGTTAGGGACAGAGAGCGACATGGCTGTCACCACTATCAACCAGAAGCCCATTGAATCCAGCAGTGGTACTGCACCCTGGCTCACTTAAACCACCCCCAGTGCCAATTACTCTTCCCGGCCGTGAAGCCTGCTGTCACAAGGCGGAAGACCGCAGCGTAGAAATTCAGGTAGCTGAAGGCAATCTCACAATGAGATGGGAATCAAAGCAAGACCAATGAAATGTTTGTGTTACTCTAATGAATGCGGCCAGAAAAATAACATTAAATGACTTGCCACTAAATATGGAAAACATTTAAAATGTAATGAACTAGTGTAGTATATATACATTTGTAGTTTTACATCGACTGTAGCCTAAAGGCCTAAGGGATGATAGTGGCATGCTTCCATGGTTACGGCGCCTATTTACAGTAAATGTTTGTTTATGGGGAATTATATAAGTACCTCAGTTTCATCATTTTAATAAGACTAGTAAAATTATTATGGACATAATTCCTGCTGGATATGTTGAATGTACTTAAATACATAATTACAGTTTGATAATTATATAATTATGTAAGCCTAATGTAAAAAAAAAACCTTAAGAGTGTTAAATTTCCTGTAAAATAATTTCACATTTAAATCCATTTTTATAAAAGCAACAAAATTGAAAATGCATTGTAACAAAATATATCTCACCCCAAAGGAGATGAAATGGTTCAGTTTCTTTGCTGCAGCTGGAGTTTTAATACTGATGTGACTATAAGACCCATTAATGGCTATACTAGACATTTCATAATAACAACATAATGGTTTCATTCAAAGCAATTTCAAGTATTCAAACAGCAGGATGCTTCTCCCACAGCAATCAAGGCTCATGGATACTGATGGGGGGCTTCTATAGGGATTAAAACCAGTAACTTTGCTGCGGTGAGTACACATTCGTAAGTAACACATCAATACCGAAGACAACCCAAAAATATTTGCAATAGTGGTATGTATATACGCACAGTCTATTAGCGCACATAAAAGCTAAGATTTGTGACACATATCCAGTTCTATGGGTAGGAGGTTGGTGGTGTCTTGTAATGGAATCTATTTACTGGTTTTATTGAAATAAGCGCTATATTCGCACTGCGGGGGGGGGGGGGGGGGGGGGGGGTGGTTGTTGGCTCTGCTTCCCATCTGTGGGACCTGGTTGAACCCTGCTTTGTGAGCCCGGCCTTTGGGACCCT
>JAODKE010000125.1:2467893-2481392 GCA_026779605.1 Mormyrus hasselquistii
CGTGTTTGCTTGGTCGTATGTGCGCGTGTTTGCTTGGTCGTATGTGCGCGTGTTTGCTTGGTCGTATGTGCGCGTGTTTGCTTGGTCGTATGTGCGCGTGTGCCTGTGTCTGCGTCCCCACTATAGATGCCCGGCACCCTGACTTTATTTTGCAAGCTTTATGTTCCGCCCTGTGACACCCAAATAACTTTTTTTGACATTGCATATGTTTACATTTTACGCAAGATACCTTAAGAAATGTATTGTTCTGAAGTCTTTTGTCACTTTGTCATGAATCACAAAAGCTCCTTTTGCCTGTATATGTACAATTAGCTAGCAGGTCTGGCCCTTCATAATGAGAGTCTTGCATTGATAACAACACCACATTCAAGTGTATGTCATTTATATAACACAGAACAATGCTGCTTCTGGGAGGTCTACGTTTCACATGCTAGCTACAGACCATGTGGCGACGTTTCGACTATGGTGTGCCATTGTGTGGGGTTACAAAACAATGCATACACGTTTTCAAGACGTAGCATTTTATTAAAAGCCTCCGTGCTCATGTTGAAAGTAGGTTACAGCATAAGCCATCAAACACGAAAGAGAAAGCGTCAACTACGCAAGTATTCAGACCCAACAAGCCAATATTCTGTGAAAACTGTTATACCCGCAAGCCCCCACCAACTTTAGGCTTAGTCCAGTCTTTACCCTTTCTTCTGGCAGTTCTGCTCCAGACCGGTTTCTTTGGTATTAACTATCCTTTCACATGGACCTCAGATGTGAAGCCAGGACGTGTCACAGCTGTTGCTGCTCAAGGGAGGTCAGTCCTCGTTCTTAAGTCACTCCAGTACAGCTTTGGCCTCACACTCTGACTAACTGCTCTAATACATGCCTCTGAATTCCTCTAATACATACCTCTATGCCCCCTTATTCAAATAAGTCCCTACATTCCAAATCCATGCCTTGTTTTCAGTTCTCCCAGGCAGTTAGTTAAATAATTACTGATTCTGATTGGCCAGAGGCTTCACACTTGGCCCCCAAGTAAAGGAAGGCTGGAAAATCAGCAGGACTCTGGCCTTGATTGTCTTGATTGTCTTTGCTCGTTACAAGCTTTCCGGAAATTGCCAGAAGGCCACCCATGCCTGACTAGTGTAAACACCACTGCTGGATCTGAATGTATGGCATCTACACAAATTCAGGCACATTTTTGACAACAACCGCACTACATGTGTTTTTTTTTCCCCGGTTTTGTTGGGGGAAGGCTGACATGGTTTGGAGATATAGCTTATATACCAGCCTTTACAGATGATCCATTATGAGATCCTTAATGCCTTTCTGCTACACCAAGACATTTGTGAAGCTCCCTCCATACTGACAGATGCTTTTTCTTCTCTTTTTCCGCAATATCTTTTTCTTTTTCTCCCAAAGCTGACCTCACAGAAATATCCCAGAGGAGTGTCCTCCTTAATTTATATGAACAGTGTAATATCTCTGTGACTTACTCTACCTTGAACTTAACCGAGCTCAAAAAGATTCCTTGACGAGCATTTTTCGATCATGCACATACTTCGAAAGCTTTTTGCGTTCCACCGTTCGAGTTTTGCCTTCACTTAACCAAAAGCTTTACAGATTTCATGATTTTCTCCTGATTTTGACTTCCTATAGCCGTAGAAATACTGTAAGTGCAGAGGCATAGAATGCTCTGTCTTTTCAATTGTGAGAAATCGATTTCCATAGAAATGCTAGGGTTGCTATGCATCCCGTATAAAACAGGATGTTGCAGTTTGTTTTCCAATACTATATTATAAGGGGTGGGTGGCAACCCTATGAAATGTCTGTTTAGCGACCACCTAAAATATCATGCCTATCAATAAGAGTTTCACATTTTTCACATTTCCATTTACAACCTATTAACCATTTTGAAGGCATGCAGAAAGTAATGGACTTAAGTAAAGACGAATGGCTCCTTTCAAAGTCATTTAAAACAAAAAAATGTGTTAAATTGTGCAAGGGTCTGAATACTTTAACAGACACTGAATAATCTATCATTTGTAAAGTGCAGCAGAAAGAATCTGGACAATAATTACTACAGAAGAAATTAGTATGTTCAGTGTCGAGTTACGGTCTATATAAGAAAGGAATTCCTTGCTTTGGTTGCTAAGTGTTGCTAGGTGCCTTCTGTGTATGAGAGAGTGCATGCGTGGGCGTGTGTGAGCGCCTGTCTCAGAGTAAGTAAATCTGTCTGTCTGTCTGTCTGTCTGTACTCCCTCATGGTGCAACCTGGCTCCCTAACTTGCCTTTGGAAGCTCCTGTTTCTGCTTTGTGCCCTGTGCTTCCGGAACATGCTCTGGCTTGCAATGACTCCATGCTGGATTGAATGTTTTCAAAAAAAAAAGGGACTGGGGGAAAAAAAAAAACTAAACGAACCTGGAATGATGATGGGTTTATGTGCGTGTAAATGTACTGCACTGTACCTGCCTGATATGTGGGGATTTTATACAAACGTGTGCCTTTGAACAGAAGAGGGGGCAGAGCTGAAGCATCATATGACACAAAGCAGGTGGGCTTTAAGACGCGCCGTTATCTCCAGGGTTCAGGGCCAGGTCTGCGTTTATTTTTACAATCAAGGAAGAATGTGTCTTCCATCACACACTGAATAAAGGCCGACCCGCCTTAAATTAAGCATCTGGACGACTGTCAGGAATGTCTTAACTAGGAAAAAAAACAACATTTTTTCTGGGCCAGAATACAGAGTACATGTGCGAATGTGTGTGCATTTTTTATGCATATTAGCAAGAAGGTGTAAAGGAACAATAGGTGAATTGTATGAAAATTTCTAAATAATACATTAAAACAAAACAAAATTAAAAGAGTTACTCATAAACAGAAAAATCTCATTTAGCTAACTGTGTTTATTGTGCTTTCTTTAACCCAAGAAATGCTGGTTAGATATCCATCAAACTGGACAAGACAAGGTTAACCCAAAAATACTGAAGCATTTTAATATTTGTATATTACATATTTATATGGATTTACAGAATATCCGTTGTGCCTACTAAACTCCACATCCATCTTTCTCCTCAATAAGTTGTTCAGCTCTGTTCTGGTCCTTTTGAGTTAGAACTTCTTTAGGACAGAGAATTTCCCATGGCCCTCAAAATCCCTGCAAAGAATTGTTAGTTTTGCCTGAGTTTCGTTGCCATTTCTACAAAACAGCTGAAACAAAAATAACGCAGAAGATAAGCCAAGTAAGCAGCTCCGGAAGTAAAGGTTCAAGCTCGTTAACTCCTAAACAATGGGCAATTCTGTGCCTGCTTGTCGCTAGTACGTTTCTTAAAGCTCAGATTATCTCAATAATCTCCCACAATTAGGAAGTGTCACTGAAGTGTCTCTTTTGTCCACCCCACCATTTTTTCTGGGGATCAGTCATGCACATTGTCATCGGCATGGATTATCAGTGGGCAGAGCTGAGGACAGCCGAGGGTCCTACCTGTGAGAGAGTGAGCCGGCTTCCTGCACGCTTGTGGTATTTATTAGGGCTTTCAAACTGGAGGTCCTCCCACCTGATTCTCCATAACATGCCGGCCAGCTCTTTCTCCAGCTTCAGTTTTCTTCACAAACAAATGGAAAGAAAGAGATTTGTTCTAACGCTAGACAGGCATCCTGTCTACCCCTCCCCCCCAATGCTGACTGAGATCATTGCTATCCCATACTGGGTAAGTAAAGAACAAGAGCAATTCGAACCCCATTATTCCTCTGGAGACATCATAGGCAGTGGTAAATGGGCAGCGGTGGCTTAATGGTTAGGGACGTACACTTGTAATTGAAAGATTGCAGTTTTGAATCCCCGACCAACAAGGCACCCCTGAGGTACCTTGAGCAAGGTACTCGCCCCCAAGCACTGCTCCCCGGGCGCTGAATTAGCTGCCCCCTGCTATGTCACACTGGCACATATGGGTTAAATGCAGAGGACACATTTCGTTGTTGTGTGCTGTGGTGTGTCAACAATGACAATTAACCACTAAAAAATTATTTTGGGTCAGCTTCCCAAAGAGAAACCGCACATGCTAAACTAAAAGGTTAAGCTCCCTGAAACATTTCAGACAATCCCAGTGCACTTTGATGAGAACTGCATTTATGCATAACAAACATTCACTTTGTTTAGCTGGGTTACTGTAAGTCTAACAATGCAGCCAAAACACTTTTAAGCAAACTGCATTAAATACACAATAAATGCTATGCTGAATCCAGTCAGTATGTCTCATCTACAGACAAAAACCAATCTGACACTCGATTATAGTCGAAAATATATTATGCAAACAAACTTATATCAGGCCAATAGATCTTGACATATACAACACATTTCATGCCCAGAAATTTGCAGGTGACTGGTCTCTCCCACTTCTCCTACAGGGTTTATCTTAAACGCCATACACCCTGGTATCAAGTTTACTATTTCAATTAACTCCCAAAGGAGCCTCGACATGAATTGATACATCTGGACCAAATACAAGACGGACTGCTTCCATTTCCATACAGGATTTGGCCATTGCAGCGTGGTTTTACTTATAAAAATCTTTTTTTTTTTCCTGGAGATTCTGGAGGTCCTGAAGGGCAGTCTGTGGGTAGTTTGGCCTTTAAAACTGAAGAGGTAAAAAGAAGGTTGCTGGGAAGTAGAGAAAAGCGAGGAGCCCCACACATTCCAAAGTAGAGCGGAGTGGCGGGAAAAGCATCCAAAATGCTTGCAGCTGGCGGCATGAAGGAGGCCAGCCGTGCCGCTGGGGGGCGCTGTGCACTGGTCAGTGATGCCCCACTGTCTGGCCACACCAGCTGCAGCAACAGAGCCCCTTGTTTGTTTTAATAAAGCATATTTCAAAATAAAGGCGCAGTGTGACCTCCTTAAGGCATTTCGATACCCAGGACTTGTCATATATTTGGCTTGGAGCTTGTAGTCGGAGTTAAATTAATGAAGTGTTTGGATGAAATTTTACGAGTACACTCTTGTTTATCACCCTGCCCCCTGCCCCCTGCAGGTAATGCAGTTAGAATTAAATGCTTTGGAGAGTCTGGCTATCATCGTCACGTCATGCGAAGCTTTTCACATCCTTCTGGGACTGTGATGTTCCAACCCCTTTTCTGGAATAGCCGTTCTTCCTGCGGGACACGGGGCCAGTTAAACGACAAATCTTATCTGGTGCCGTGCCTGAAATATGTCGCTGGGCGTGAGGGTGGCGGGGGTTAAGTGCTCTGCAGCTCGGACAAGGATTGACTGACGAAAATGAGTGGCTTATTATCTCATAACAAAAACGTGCCGCACTGACAAAAATACTATTATTAAGGTGGCAATTTGGCTAACGGAGTCAAACCGTGAGTAATTTGTACTCTTTAATCAGCCATAAACACTTTTCTCCTCTGCAATAAATAGAAATGTATTAGTCACACTGATATGTTTAGAGAGGAGAGCCGAAATTCCCCGTGGCTCGTGGTGGCTGAACACGAAGGGCCCGCAGAGGGTAGGCCGTGCTGAGCCTCTTTTTTCCTTGGCAAATGCCTTGATGGTGTCAGGGGGAGCCAGGTGCACATGTCCATCTCTTTGCTTAACTCCCAGTCAAAGTTCTAAGGGATCTGTGGAGCGAGCAGGGCCTTTGGGGGTCCCTGGATGATGAGAGCAAACATGGCCCCCTTCCCTGAGCACCCGCAGCCACGCGGACTGGTCACTGCATATAATCTGAAACAATGGGGCGCCGGGCACACAAATCGCCGATTGTTGTCATGATTTTTGTTCTCCAAGTTGCTACGGTTTCCAAGTATTTATAAACACATTTCCTCTCTGGTTCTCCTTGGGTCAGAACTGGGACAGCCCCTTTTTCACGAATTAGACAGCATACCATCCATATCAGGGCACACGTTACTGCGCGCACAGCCAGAATGGCTCGAGATTAAGATACTCCACAACTACTTACACGCCGCATGGCCAGACGGGCGATTAACTGCTATGATCTGCCATCTCCGTAAGAAAATCTCATTTGTGAAATGAGTTATTGCCGGCGTCAAACTGAATAAATAAATACCCCAGGGCAGCAAATTTGTCCTGCACCATTTGTTTCACTAGTTTATTTAAATAGGATCAGGAAGGCATGAGAGGCATGAGAGGAAGGGGACAGATCACACGCGGCCCCTTTGTACTTTACTCAACCAAAGAGTCAAACTGCTCGTCATTACTGGGTGACAGGGAAATGGAGGTTAATTACAGCATTGCATTCACTGGAATCTACTGTGTTGATATCAACATAAACTCCAATTACCTCCGTTCACAAACAAAGCTGAATTTTTACAAAAACGAAGGTGGAATCTAAATCGAAACTCTTAAATCGCCCCTATCTGCCTCTGACACGCAAGACCCCTTTAATTATCATAGAAACACATTTTTATCCGTTTAATTTTTTGTGAAAACCTGAATACATCTTTCTATGTCATAGTAACAATGGGAAGAGTGGGGATAGCTTTACTTACTTTTAATATATTCAGCAAATCTGATCTCCATATCGCTAAGGCAGATAAGCCTGTTGGCAAAGCCGTATTACCCAAGTCTGACATCTTCATGAACTAAAATTAACTGAAGGCTTCTAACCATATATGTAAAACAATAAAACTCAGAGATTGTGAGTATTGGAAATATGTTTTTGAAAGCAACCTAAATATAATTATTAAAAAAAAAAAAAAAAAAAAAAAAAAAAAAAAATTCTGGTCCACTATGTTGGAGTTTTTATGTTGTTTTCTGCCACATATTCTGCATAAGGCCTTATGAATACCGCTTGGTAACTACATAATTATTAGGATTAGCTGCAGTCTAGCAACCAATTTAATGGCTGATTTTTCTCAAATACATACCATGATGCCAAATCCCACAGTCCATCATCCAACCATCAGCCAGGGTACTAAGGAACACAACCTTTCCATCTGAAAAGCAACCCTTCCCTACGATCCCCAAACAGTATTTCACAATCGGCAAGATCCAACTTGCATTCCCTTCCTTTAAGAAGTGGATTTCATCAGAGAGCAGCCAGAGTGCATCCAAGAATTCCTGAAATGTCCTGAATTGCTGAAATTGGTTTTAAGGGGAATAAATTTTTTTTTTTTTTTTTTTTTTACCAGATCCCATTTAGCTCTTATAAAAAAGCAAAAAGACAGTGGTTTTAGTCTTATGATGTTAGAAAGCATTTCATGCTCTGTAGTTTAATATCAGATTTGCATTTCCTGCAGTGGCTGTCTCAGCTTATCACTCATCTTGTTTCTGTTTACTTACATCGCAAAACAGATTAGCTACCTTAAAGGAGAAGCCAAAAGCTTCTTTTTTTACTATAAAGTTAAATAGAGGTCAGTGAATTCAGACGGCTCTCTCTGTTCTGAAACAATTCCCACTTTGATCCATACTCAAGGGGCAGATGCAGCGTTTTCATTTGAGTTACTTAAAATGTTTCGATGAATTCACCAGAATGACAAAAGGAAATTTGGGAGCAGAAAAAGCAACGTTATTCACAGCTTTTTCAAAACATTTTGGGAATGTGCACAATTGATCCCGCATTCTGCTCCATTCCGTAGCGGAATGGGATGTTTACATACAGCTGATATGTTTTGGCTGAAGAGAATGAGCTCTGAAGCTCGCACATGCATTATGGGCAAAGTCCACATGCTCCACGAATGCAATAAAATATCCTCATAAATGAAAACGCTAAACACCTTTCCCCAAAAACAGATGTCAACGCTGCTGCTCATTGAGTGAGAAAATGCAAGAAAACAATGAAAATTGTTTTTTTAAAAAAGCAAGTTTATTAAAAAAATAAGAAAGAAAAAAAATCAACCTGGCACTGTTGAGTTGAGTCTTAAGCACCAGAATGGAAATGTCATTTTGTCGCCACAGAAAAGCCGAGCCTTTCGGGGCAGGAAACTCCGTAAAACGTTTTTTTCTTAAAAAAAAAAGACATATTTTTCTATTTAAAGGCCCTAGTTTGGAAGCCACAGCCAGGCTGTGCTGCACACTAGACCTATTGTTTCATCAGCACCATATGCGAGTACCTTCACCCCCCCGTGTTAAAGCTCTGTTCCTGCTTAAAGGTCCCCCACACAAGCTGCAGGCCACAGCGCTGTATTCATGTTACAAGAAAACCGTGCATCTACAGTTAAATATGTATAAAGTCACACCGGCTGAGCAATCCCAAAGTGACACAGGCGGCCACTGAACAGGACGCTGACCACGTTTATTATGTTCCTTTACTCTGTAGCTGTTAACATTATGCAAAATGAAAGAACGTCAGTTCCACATTAAGGCACTGTTTCAGGATGAAACATGCTTCACCAGCATGACCTTTCATGAAATTGGCATTTTGATTTAAGTCACTATAAGCACTAATTCATTCCGAGTTCTTGGGGGGTGTGGCCGAACAAACTTACCTGTAAATGAGAAAACTCGATATTCCAAAAATGACGAGAGCCAGACCAGATCCTACGGCAACGATCCCAAGTACTGTGAAATGACCTGCTGGGTGAAAACAAAAGCAATGCATTATATTTTGGAACATTTTTATCTAATTTGTATAATTTCATTGGATTGTTTAAAGCTGCAATCATGGCAATCACACCTTAGCGACTGCATCAAGCTAAAGTGTATCTAATAAGCTACAGAAGCTGCAAGTTGAGACTTCACGTTAGTTCATGTTAAGTTACAGTGAGCGCTTCTGGCAGCGCTTCAGTGACGGGGTCTGTGGAAATTACTCGTCGTCAACAAGGGCCAGAAGCAAGCAGTGTTAGAGGAAAAAAGAGAAACCCTGAATGCTGCTTCCATAACTACCAAGCGTTGCAACACATTTAACAATGGGTATAACTTTAGGCAGAAAACTCTAACAGAAATGCTCATACAGTATAACCACATCCCACACACAGCTCCCATATACACAATAGGTGGATTCAGGATAGTGGTAAATGTCTGGTTCGTAAAATAAATCGAACATTCTGAATCGCACCGTCTGTTTTCCAGACGTAGCCGGAGGGCCCTCGTTTGCAAGCCGCATGGGGTGATCTGTCGCCAGTGCACTCAGCAGCGAAACATTTCCCTTCACAAACAGCGTGTATCTTTGAATGCAATTATTGTGAAAACATGGTTATATGCGTATTGATTGTGGCAATATATTGAAATACCAGACTCACGACAAAGCAGCAATAATCATTAAAGGGGCCTTATTATTCTCATTTTCACCATCCACAACTTTATTTTTGAGGTCTACTAGAAGAAATTTATATGTTTCCATGTTCCAATAACACAATATTTTTCTCATACTGTACATCCATATTCACTGTCTATAAAGCTGCCTGACAAGCTGTTTTAAACAAGAGTGTTAAGCCCCACCCCCAATGAGCCCGGTGCAGTCAGATTGGTCATATCCCCCCTAGTTCAGCTTGCTCTCCACGTTCCGCCCCTGTTCTATCCTACAGTCTGCAGACAGATCCTAGCAGGTAAGCAGACAGTAAGGATTGCATTATGTGATGACCTCATCAAGGGACAGAAATAAAAGCTGGAATTCCAAGAAGGCATTTCAGGCAGGTAAGAGAAGAGTGGTTTCTGTAGTGAAAGTTACGCCATTTGGCATGCACATTGGGTCTTAAGACATGTGCATAAAGCTAAATAACACACTAAAGGAATGGAAAAAAAACAGAAAAGCATAATAAGGGTTTTTTTAAGACATTATATTTATTTAGCAGGTGATTTTATTCAAATGGTCAAATCTTTGGATGATGGGCATGTGGCTTAACCTTCTGAGCCCTAAACCACCCCAATTAATAAAAATGTAGCTGATGTAAGGGGTAAAACAGCACTGTCCCCATCTCCCTGCCTATTGCAGTCCCCTGGACGTGTCACACACACACACACACACACAGACAGTCACCTGCAGCCAGGTGTCTCACAATATGGCATGATACTATCCCATGTCCTTTCATTAGCCGAGTCTTCCCTGAGGGTGCGGCTACATTCCTCCGCAGCTTTTACCGACAGAAGACGGTCTATGCAAATGCTAGTATTCCCAGGCGGTGTGCGCCATAGGCAAAGTCACTAAGGAAACATTAATGCTTACTTTCGTTACACGACGGATGGTCTAAAGAAAAGGCACAAGGCGGATCATCGAGTGGTGGCCTTCCTTTGGGCCACTGGATCGTCTCCGTCGATGACCAAACAATTTCCTTATTTGTTCCATTGTAATGGGCGACGATCTGAAAAACAAAAAGCACCATGTTGAACAGCTGTACTGTTTCAGCCTCCCAAGCCCTGCGGTTAACGGTTACCCAAAGCGATGCCAAGCAAACTCATCACCTCATCAGAGGATTCGCTAAATGGCACTGTCCAACTAACGGTGGAGCTACTGCCAAAGAACTGGCATCTGTGGTAACGGTTAGGTGTGCCTTGAAACACTCAAACTGACAAAGTGGGAGGGGTCTCACACACCAATATTGAAAGCTTGTTCCAGATGTTTCACCTTCTTACCAGGTTTTCAAGAGTTTTCCATACCCAGTCCACTTCTGAAATAGCTAGTTATATCTAAACTGATATTTAGAACAAATTTTATTTATTTAGCATACACTTCTATCCAAAGTGAGATACATTTGAAAAAGCAGGGCCACCCAGTCTCTGCAACTACTAAGATAAGAGCCTTACTCACTATATTTAGTTTTTCTGTTATTATTTAAACAAATGCACAGTCTAAGGAGTGATTCAGGGTCACATTTGGGCCCCACAAAGTATTATAATCATAATCCATGCCCACACACACACACATGCATGCATGCACACAGACACGCCTACACACCACACACAGACACACTCACAGAGCATCTTAACCCGCAGGGTCACACAATATCTAAGGAGTAATGAACAATGAAGGGATTTTCCTCATTTCACACAGAGGTAAGATCTTTCAACTACAAAAGATCTGCATCTTACATGTATAGTAAAATTTTATATCTGTATATTAAAATTACATTGTCCCGAACACGAGAAGCTTGCCATTCTTCTTGGTATAAGCTGCAAGGGAAACCCAGGGCTCTGGTTAAGCTGCCCGCCAACAAACATAGGAGCACTAAGGTGATGAGAAAGCCAAGGAAAGTGGGACATTACAGTTTACAGCTCTGAGCAGCAGGCAAACAAGCAGCCTCAGTGTCGGGGTGTCAGGCACGACCTGGCCGTGCACTGGGCTCCATCTGGCCTGGCCGGGTGTGCTTGCGTAAAGCCAGCTTGGGATTATTCACCATTCGCCCTCACGCCTCAAGTATCAGAACCCAGGTCTGGAGAGAGTACAGCGCTTTCCGAAAACGTGTGCACTCTGGGACTCTGGGGGACTGATGACAGGAAGAAAACATGGGGGTATCAGTGCTCTTTTGGAGAGCTTTCCGATGGGTATGAAATGGCTGTGTTCCGTTATAGGAGAGTTCAGGATTGGGGGAAATGCACTGTGCTCGACCACAGACGTGTCATGATGATTCAATAGTAGCGCACAGCAGGTTTTTCTCTGCGGCAGGCTAGCAAAGATATTTCAGGACCACCGTATATTAGTACAGAACGCAACACTTGTTTGTTTTTCATTCAATCCAGTTACGAAATTGATCCAGGAGGGTGATCACCAATGGAGTGTAATGTTAGTAATCTGCGACACACTCCGAATCTTCTTCTGATTAGCTGGGAAAATACCAAAAGGACTTTTATCATATGTTTCCTCTGAGATGAAGGTCACCCATTGACAATAATTGATCCTCGAAACAGATGATGGACCACTGCATGAGGTAAATCCTTTTGCACATTTCATTACGTCTGACTGGAGCTATGAAACTGGTGCTATGATGTATCCAAAGACCAATAATCGCAAAGTCTATGATAAAACTACGGATGCAACAAAGGATGAAAACCTGCTGCCTTGGCTTCCTTCCCTGGGTTTATAAGCTGCTGCTCTTTCTCAGTTTTTTACATTTACTTATTTATAAAAAACTATTGATCCCAGGGGGAAAAGGCAAATGCTTTTGTGTATAGGAACTCCAGGAGTCAGAGAGCAGGGTCAGCTAGTCCCCGAGTGTTAAGGGTTTTGCTCAGGAGCCCAATGGAAGATGATTACCCTAATGGACATGGGATTTGAAGCCGTGACCTTTTGGACAGAAGCACAGATTCTTAACCTCCTAAGCCACACAACATGCATCATTAATAAACAATAATCATGTGGCTGAATAGATAAACTTTCAAACGATCCAACATCAGTCCAACATGCACAGTCACACATGTAATAAGATCAGTCTACAAAACTGCTTACCCCATACTGTCCTGTTTTGAGGTTTGTCATGGCCCAGATTGTAAAGTCAGTGTCCCGGTCATTGTTCTTGTCTGTACTTACTAGTCCCGTCACCCCTAAAACACAAAAGGGTTACAACAAAATTCTTGAGCTACACTCAGCATCACCTGGGGGTCAAGTCATTATCTAAATCTCACACATTGATTATATTTGAAGTAAATTTGCCTGATCTGTCTAATATTCAAAGGAAATTAAAAGATACTACAGCTAGGCTCATTGCAGTTGCCCTCGATAGAAAATTTAGAAAAGTCAAACTTTCAAAATCAAACACCTTGCAAAACTTTAAGGCCCTTCCCCACTACGGAAACTTTTTTCGGGAACCAGGAACATTCCCACGACAAGGACTCAACCCAATTTCTCCTAGTCCTGTTATTAGATGGACTTATTTTTCTATCTCAATTACATGAAATGCATTAATGAATATCTCATTTTGTTTTTGTATTCATCTTCCTGCATTGGAAAGTTAGTTCTCCACAATTTTGATGTAAAAGTCTTTCCCTTCTATGCTCTGGATTTGCCTTTTTTATAGTGGTGCACTGATGCGGAAATAGTGACCGATTCTGTTTTCCAAAATATTCTTATCTAATATCGCTGGTGCTGTTGGTGAAACTTGCAGGCACTGACTTGGGGAATAACGTTACATTGGTATTCATTCTGTGGAAAGCAAAAAGTCAGTAAGCTAGCCAGATTTAATAATGAATTCTAAATATGTTGCCAGCCATATACATAAAGTATAAATAAAACTGCTGTGTCTCATTTTAACCCAATACTGGACGCGAGAAAGTTACCAGGAGTTACAAAAGTTCCCGTTTAAAACACTTAAGAGTTGTAATTTAACTGTATGGAATAGCATCTCTCATTAATATCGCGGATACAAAACAGAGAGCATGGGGACACTGCAACAGGACCAGGCTGCAGATGATTTTCTGCAGCTATGTGTCACTTTACAGACTGGCTAGGTACCACCTACATACTACTGCTGATCTACTGCTGAGTCAGGGGATTCATTTATTAGTGTGATTCTTGAGCAATAACCCCAATGTCAGCTGTCGGTCACGGGCGGGGGGGGGGGGTGGGGGGGGGAGGGGCCTTTTCCCACCCCCCCTCCCATACCCCCCCCCGAATTCGCGGCCC